>OU611839.1:25726443-26326443 GCA_914767755.1 Agrochola circellaris | reverse complement strand
CGAACCAGATAACATTTAACCGACGAAAAAAACAATGGTAAATATCTTTTACAGGAGATTGGTCGGAAAAGGCAACACACAAGGGACATTGGAAAGTTATGGGGGTTACCTTAGCCCAGCAATGCGACATTACAGGTTGAAATAATAAAAATAAATCACTAATTCATTGTTTTCGTTTTTAATAAAGAAATAAAAACTTACCAAAAGCGATTAAAACTATATTATACTCAATCATTTTGATGAAAACTCACTTATAACTGTTTGGCACTCATTTCACTAAAATTTTGACCTTTTTGGTATTATCCGCTCGACCCACCCGCCTCGAGTGATCTTTTTACTATAATGAAATCAAAGCGACTCATTGGAATAGAACCGACGTCATAAGCATAGTTTGTGTTTAATTGGACGTAGTTAAGTAGAAAGGATCCAACCCACACTATGGGCGAAAATGAGTTATGTATTACCAAAACAGTAGTTAAAACTTTAATATCACAAAAACAATCCCAACGCATCATGTCATTAAGACCATACGTTACCAACCCGTATGTAAGGCAGGTCATACAATCACATAACACGATCTGATCTTAAAACTTGAATATCTCAAAACTAACTCTGTGTGGGTTGGATCCTTTCTGTTTAACTACGTCCAATTAATTAATGTTTTCCTTATAGTATATTCAATCTTTGTGAGCTAGAAATAACACATATTACTCATTATCATAATCTTGCTACGCCTGTTCCATGTAACGTGGGGTCGGCGCACCACGTTTTCTTTGTCCACTCTCCCCTGTCAATCGTCACGCTATTATAAACTCCCTTTTCTTTCTTTCACTTCTCTTTCTGTCTGGTGCCACTAATTTCTTCCTTTATCCATTTTCGTCACTCCACACATCCATCTCAGCTGCATGCAATCTTTTTTCATCCGTCTTCTTCACGGCCCAGCATTCCAATCCATTCATTCAAATATGAAACATAGTCATACTTACAAAAAAAGGCTTCCGCCGTTTCCCAAAGGGGTAGGTAGGAACAACAGAACGCCACCTGCAACGAGTCTGAGACCGCGTTCACATTGAACGAGTAGTCAGACGCCGATTTTAAGCAGGCTCACTAATAGCGTCAACATATCGCGTAATGGCATAGCATATTGTCGGTTTGGATTGTCAGTTTCAGCTGTCATAGGCGTTGTCAAAATTGTCACGGGCCGTCCTGTTACTACGGCTATACATTGTCGCGATAAGGCGAACTACACTACGCGCACTCTCTCTCCCACACTGGTCGACGTCTCGCTGAGCAACAGAGAGCGCGCGAAGTATAGTTCGAGTTAACGCGACAATAGCCCCAGCATCAGATGGTATAAGCCCCAGCTTTAGTAATTTTATTAGTAATTCTGGGGCTGGCGCGCGAAGTTTAGTTCGCCTTATCGCGACAATGTAACCACAGCATCAGACGGTATAATCCAAAGAGCACGGAGACGCAACGATAGACATTGGCATTCCTTCCATACAAACCAAGCGTGTCAGTGCTGCTACGGCTACACTGTCGCCCTATCACGAATTATACTTCGCGCGCTCTCTGTTGCTCAGCGAGACGTCTAGCAGTGTGGGAGAGAGAGTGAGATTTAGCCGATAATAAAAGAAGTGAGGATAATAACATATAAAATATTGATTTGAGGTTTTTCCACGTAACAGAATTTACTGGTTGAGGAAATCCATAGGAAAATAAAGTTAACTCAGCTCATTATAGGGGAGAGGAATGGAAATAGAATAAATTCCTGAGAAATGATCCAGGAATTCCGACAGCAACAACATTACTTACCGTAAACCTTATAGAATGAGCTCATTAACCGACATATCTAACATAACAGCTAATTACGAGAAAACTATATTCGACACTACAATGATGAGTTTACCAGATAGCTTTAACAACAATAGCGGACTCATAACAAAAAAAACAAAAAAAACACTTCAGAATTAATTATTGAGCGCACAACAAGAAATTAAAAATTTAAATATTGAAAACTTTCGCATCAAATTCGTACCCTAATTACGTAATACACGATCAATCACAATCTGAATCGTTTTGAAACAGATTGCTAATCCATTGCTTCGTACGTTCCAAAAAAAAATCTGCTCGACAACGTAAATAACACAATGAATGTAGTCGACCTGTCAAATTGAAACAGATTAGTCGGAATTGTCAACGAAAATGTGTTGCGTAATTAGATAGCCGATCTTCAAAATATGATAAAAACTATTAACACGTACAAGTAAATATGCTCGACACCCGAAAAAAATGTATAACACCGACACGCAAAAATAAAACACTACACCAAGTAAACTCAACGCAAGTTCCAATCAAGAATGCGAATTGCAGCGCAAAAACTTAATAGACACAAACTACTCGGACACCAATTAAAGTAAAAGTTTAATCCACACAACGCAATAAACTTAATAATGAAGAGACACAAACTACTAGTAAAGAAAGAAAGAAAAATATTTTATTTGAGACACGCACAGGAAATACAAACAGTAAGTAATAATAAAAAATAAAAATAAAGTTAAAAACACATCCGTAAAAAGGAGCATTTAAAAGCAGAATTATAACGACCTGTGCGAGGGCAAAAAGGCAAATAAATACCGCAGCGCTGGTATTCTGATAGGGCCCACTGTGATGCCACGGACACACCTACGGACTAAGATAAATCCCATTATATCCCACCAAAAAAAATAAAGCAATAAAAAATAAATTTAAAAAATAGTATAGATAAAAACTGAAACTAAGTAGTAGTAGCCGTACTCAGACGCCAAATAAAGTAAAAGAGGTAGGTAGGTAGGTAGGTATCACCTAGCACAGGAGTCAGGGACTTCACACTATTTTGTAACCACTTTCTTGTGTAATAAAGATTATTATTATTAATAATAATAATAACATAACATCGCATCTTACCCCCAAGGGATTTTATCTATACCCCGAAGGGTTGGGCAGAGGTGTACCTATCTATAGTACACCCACATTTCGCCAGTTATGTTTAAGTCCCACGTAATAGGGGGCGAGCTTATTGCCATCAACCGGGCATAAATCCTTTAGGGAATACTTGTTGCTGCTCGCGTGGACCCTAATTCTTTTTCTAAAATAAAACAACCAAAATTAATCCTTATAACATGAGCTATCTGCCAGTGAAAGTCCCGTCAAAATCAGTCGAGTCGATTCGGAGATAAGCAAGAACAAACAGACAGAAAGAGACAACATTTAAAAAAATATGTTTTTTTGTTAATCCCCAGGTACATGTCGGGCTAGCCCGCCGTTGACCGAGCTCGGCGAACGTATAATGGGCCTTTTTGCGTGTATTGCCAGTTGACCGAGCGCACTCGGCCACTGGGCTCGCCCAACGTGTACTGGGGGCTTTATAAGTGCCGTTCAGACTTACATATACATTTAAAAAAAATCTGTTATTTTGACAAACAGGCACTACAATTTTATTTATTCGCATTGTAAAGAAAGAAAGAAAATAAAATTATTTGACTCAGGTTATTGAAATATCACAGCGTGTCGATAGTACTCTTCTTGGACCACAATAATCGCGGTATTAGCGCCATTGTTTAGGTCATCCGAGGTGCAGCACGCGTAGCATGACGGTTTTGTCGACGGAAGAATAGACAAAATGACAGATCGTGATTGTTTAAGTGTCACTTTGTCTATTCTTCCGTAGACAAAACTCGTTTCTACGGTGGACATGCTATGCGTGCTGGTGAACGGGCACTTAGCACACTCCAGCAAGTGGGGCATGACTGATCAGAAGCACCGTACTCGTACTGGGTGTTGGATGGGTCAGTAATCCCCCATTTCGACAAATTGTGTGTGCAGCGGCCTACTTGGGTAGCCAATCGATTGAAAGCTTCCATAAAGGCCACTATTTATCACACCAGCACGCGTAGCATGACGCTTTCTATGTCTACGAAGAATAGACACAGCTCTTTCTATACAAAGTGATATTTTGTTTCTCCATTTTTGACACCGCACCGTAGAAATCCTTCCACAATCTGTCATTTTGTCTTTCGTTTCTAACAATCTTTGTTCTTAGGTCCTTTTATATGTAGACTATTTCAGAAGGAAGTTTTCTATCCCAAACTGTCAAAATCACACTGACAACTGACAGTTGTCTCCACGGCTACAAAGTATATACGGTTATCTGCAAAATCATGATTTTACAGTTTTCTCCACACATCTGACATTGGCAGAATTGTCGACATCGGCACCATTGCCATAAAGAAAAATAGAATAGAATAGAATGATTTTACAGGAGAGCATTTAAACACAAAAATGTGATAATTAATAGAAGAACAAAGCTATCTTCTCATATTTTACATCATTCCGTTAATAGGAAATATTACCAAGGAAACGGTTAAGGACAATATAACTGAAAAAAATTTTTGTTCTAAAATAAGGTTCTTCGACACTGGGAAAATTTGTTGTAGCTGTCTATATATACGTGACTTAATATCAGTAAAAATTGAGAATCAAACAGAAAAATAAATCTTATGACAAAACAAAGAAACCGGAATCGAATTATGTAAAAGAGTGAATTTCGTAAAATGTGCAGTTGACTCTTTCTACTTTGCTACCGTCGCACAGTCTACACGGAAGGTCAGTTTTGTCTACTCTTCCGTCGACAAAACGGTGTTCATGCTACGCGTGCTGGGAGGCAAATGTTGCCAGGGTTTAACGAAGTCGGGAAATGCTTCTCCTCCCAAAATTTGCTTCTCTCATTGGTTAGTTTGTCCTGGATGGCCTGCGTAGAGTGTAAGAAGCTCTTACGATTTTCAAGTGTGACTGACACTGGCATGGCCACCGTCAGAGATTTTAATTTTGATAACACAAAAAAATTGTCGTCAATTAGTCGAAATTTGTCGACAATTATCAGAATTTTTCGGTCACTGGTTCAAAAGTTATGAGGGTTAATAGGTGGGCCAATTGAATCTCAAAAGCTAGGGCACTTAGCGAAGATCTGTTTTCTCCCAAATTTTGTAGCTAACAAAACCACCTATAAACGCTTATAACCTTTGAACCAGTGACCGACAAATTCTGATAATTGGCGACAAATTTCGACTAATTAGCGACGAATTTTTTGTGTTATCAAAATTAAAATCCCTGATGGTGGCCATGCCAGTGTCAGTCACACGACCCGCATTTGTTTTGTAATCGTAGAGGGGATGTCGGGAATCGGATTCTTGGGTTATTTTTTTCCAGCGCGCATGCGACATCCCTTCGTACGGCAGGAGATGCGATTCCTGCAAGCGGGTAGTACGCGATCGTGTGCTCATAAGCAAACAATCTATCTTTGTTTTTACAGGAATATCTAGATACATTTCCATTAAAACAAATTCATGTATCTATCAATTTATTCATTACTAGCGTCATACGTACAACAAATAAATAATAACAGGCATCTCGATATGTACATAAAAGAATAAAATAAACAAAAAATATAAAATAAAAATAAGTTTTTTATTTCCAAAAAAATAATTTAATTAACATGATCATTTACTTATATAATATACTGTAACTTGGTAATATAAATCACAATTTACTACATAACATACTGTGTGGCGGCGTTTGGAAAGTGGAAAACGTCGCGCGTAGGCCATATAGGACACATTCGACACTTATAGGTCCCATTCGACCCATACGACCTTAGTTAGACCATAATATCATGTCTCAATATCATTTAAAAATTATTCATACATAGTGGAAATACTAGGATTGCTGTTAAAACCGCCATTTTGTACTGTCAGTAATATTTTTTTGTATATAATTACGATTTTTGTTCCCATTCCAATAGTTTTTGGCGGCCCGCCTGATTGTGAGTGGTCACCGCAGCCTATGGATGCGTCGCCATTCCAGAGACAACGCTGAATGTCTCGTATCCCTGTACTAACACCGAAACATCGCTATCTCACTCTTTCATCCCAACCAAGTTAAATATCATCCCATTTACAACAATTTTAGGGTATTCTGCTTACCCCTTTAACAACAGGCGTGATGCGTCATCAATAAAATATTACCAGCAATCCTAGGCTGTAAAACGCGCGACGCATAATAAACTACCTATAAATGTTCTAAGTTCACTTGTGTTTTGCTTCTTCGGCCTCCAGCCTCTTGCGCATGGATTCTGGCATCTCTGCGGGAGGGGGGCGGGGCATGCGCAGCCACACCTGAGAGAAAGATGCGAGAACAGTGAGTATGTGTGGGGTGGAAAGGGTGTGGGGGGGAGTGAGGGTGTGATCTCATTGTGGGTGTGTCTACATGGTTCTGTCAGTAGGAACAATTGGTATTATTTTATAATCATTGAGTTTTTTTGTTGGTTTTCAACTGTACTTTATATGTAGTAGATTCCAAAAGCCTTGAATAAACTAACTCTTTAAAAAACTGAATGGGGTTTTGGGAGAGTGTCTTATGTAATTTTGACGTTCAAATAGTGCTGATTCTCAGCCAAATTTGAATGAATTCTCAAACAACACTTGAAGATATGCTTAAAAATCTGTGTCGCGTTAAATCTCAGGAGACTCAGTAGTGACGTAAAATTGAGTTGCGTTTGATAAAAAATCATTTAAATAAAAAGCGACTCTTGCTACGACACAAGAAAGTGCAATTCAAGTCGCACAGCGCTAATTACCTAGAAGTTGCCTCTCTTTCTATCGCGTAACTTTTAGATCCTCTGACTACGTTACACTCACTGAATTGGCCCAGCAAGACGGGCCCGCCGCGTACTTGTAGCGTGGCAGTGAACCATCTGTAGCCTCAATGTGTTTTTTGGTTAATGTCAGTAATTTATACTGTCTCACAGCTCCTTTCTCTATGCTAGTTGTACCCAATCTCCAACTAAGCCATGTCCTCAGCCTACCTCGACAATATGTTAGTCGCCTCTATCAAAATTATCTTTAATAAATGTGGTACCTTAACAGCATCATAGATGAACCATTGCAGGGCGGTGAGTGTACCGATCATGACGATCCTGGGGCCGAGACCCTTCCATACGCCGGCCATACCGAGCTTGCCGACGATGCTGCCTACTGTGGCGGTCTTGTCCTGAAAATTAATGAAGGTATCGTCAATATAAGATCAAATTGTTGTCACCGAGGTGTTTTAGAGAAGTTGTTGAATATTACTCTAACGATCAATATCATTAGAGGATAATAAACAAACTTTTTTTAATCAATGGAACTATTTTATGATATTACACGTTATAATTACTGATATTGGAACTATAGTTTGACCGACACCGCTGTTCCGTGCCTTAGGTATGTGCGCGGCGAGACGGGGGCAGTGCAAGCCGCTCATTCGTCAACGCTGCTCCCCGTCTCGCCGCGCATTCCTACGACGCGGAACAGCGGTCCCGGTCAAACTATACCAGGCTTAACATAACACACCTGTACCCTAATTAAAACACCGTGTATTATGTAACGGGCTGTTGTCCGCAACTCCACGTCCAAGCACGTATTTTGCGTACGGTTTGTGATTGTACTGCTACGGCTACATTGTCGTAATAAAACGAACGACAATGCGCGCGCTCTCTGTTTCTCAGCGAGACGTCGAGCGGTGTGCGAGAGAGCGCGCGAAGTATAGTTCGCCTTATCGCGACAATATGACCGCAGTATAAGTGTGGTACGTGTATTAACAACAGCCAATGAAATCACTTGCCTGTCAGACCAGCTGGTCTATTCTGTATAGATCTCACCGTGAAAAGTTAGGTGAAGTGAGCTGTCATTCCATCTAATGCTAGAGATTGACACTATTGACAGTTCACTTCACCTAAGTTTTCACGGTGAAATTTTTATTTACAGAATACATCGGCGAATGTATACCGTTAAATTCATATGCTATTGTAACTCTGTGTATTTTATTCAATCACTCCAAATCAATCATGAATCTAAGAAATATTTGAACTCCTTCCTGCACGCGTAGCATGACAACCATAGAAACGGGTTTTGTCGACGGAAGAATAGACAAAATGACAGATTGTGATTGTTTATCTGTCATTTTATCTATTCATCGGTCGAGAAAACCCGTTTCTACTGTGGTCATGTTAAGCGTGCAGATATTCTGAGTCCTTTGTCTCGTATGGTAGGCCCATAGTGTCCATACCTGGTTGAGCTTGGAGACCACGGTGTCGGCGGGATGGGACACGATGGCGCAGAACACACCAGCGATGTAACCGGCCGCGAAAGTAACGATCAGCTGCTCGCCCTTCGAGCACTGCTCACGAGGCTTGGGCACGACGAACTGTGAGGAAAAAATTATAATGGTTTAGTATACTATAAAGTCATAATTTAACGAAACCAGTCATTTTGACGCGCATTTTGTGTTTAATAACAAGCCTATTCCTATCTTATATTTCTACTCTTCCATATATTTATTTATTTATATACACTTTATTCATCGAAGAATTTCATATCTATACATCGTAAGAACCAGTACTACGCTTTGGAATGGGCAACTTGCTTCATCTTTCTGACTGACCGACCCCTTGACAATTCAAAAGTGCCTGTAATTGGTTTATTTGAAATAAATGGTTTGAGTTTGACCATTTTTGCTTGCAGCGGCCATAGAGCCGGGGCGGTAACATATGTGGTACTCGTAATCGTGTTCACGGGATTTTGTTTTTAAACTGCTTAGATATGAAGTTCTTTGATAGTACACCAGATTATACATTACATAAAGAAAATGTAATACACTACAAAATATACAATGGGCGGCCTTATCGCTTACTGCGATCTCTTCCGGGCAACCTTATACCACGTTACCATATACTAGTTGTTCTGCCTTTTTCGTGTGGTTAGTGACTAATCTGGTGTCAGTTTTAAGGCCGTCCATGAGCCTCTGACTCGGCTTCACATGCCATCGAGAAATATCTCTCAGGCATGCCGGTTTGCCTGCCGGGGTTGCGGGTTTGTCCTGCCGGGGTTGCGGGTTTGTCTGAAAGGGATATCGCGACCTCGGCACACAGGCAACGGAAGGAACACGGGTGGGTTTTAGTCAGTAAAAGTCTGACACGCCCTCCCGCTCCACCCAGAGCGGGAGAAGTTATTTGATAATTTCCCATCCTCAAAAAAAATAAAAAATAAAGGCGGTTTCCTCACGATGTTTTCCTTCACCGTTTATGAAGCAAGTGATAATTATAAAATACGCACATGAATCCGAAAAATCAAGAGGTGCCTTGTACTTAGAATAGTTCTTGTACATAGGTAAGTTTTCTGTTTATTCACATTATTCTTCGAATTAGAATATTCTATGTTATAGAGATACTATGTTAATTTTGACCAACTTTATTTGTACAACATCAATAAACAATATTATATTCCATTCAATTTGATAAACAATGAATTTCTCTAAATTTCAATGTATTTCTAGCTCAATATGTAAAAAATAATTGCAGAACTTACCTTGTACAACAGCTCAACGGTCTTCTCGAAGCAGGCGAACTTCATCATGGTGTAGGGGATCTGTCTGCCCCATAGGGGAGCGAGTCCCTTGTACAGGGTGCCGTAGCCTTCATTCTGGACCATCTTGGGCCATGCTTCACGGAGTGTGCTGGCGAAACCGGGCATGGTCTGGATTCTGACCTGGGAAGTGGTTATGTGGGGTCAGTAATGGTTTTTAAAAGAAAGAAAAAGTGTTTATTCTGCACAAACTAAACGCACATTACTAAAAAAATAAATATAATACCACTTTACAAATTATCCAAAAGGCTCGTATTCATTATTCAACAGAAAAGTTTGACATATTTTGTCTATTGCTTGAAGAAGGCAGTAAAATCTTAATAGTTACGTAGTACCTATATTAGAATCGGGGATCGACACAAAAAGCAAAAAGGTCAGAAATTTTCCGAAAGTACAAAAATTTTACATTGACTCGAAGGTGAAAATTCAGAAAATTTCCGAACATTTTATGCAAGACAGAAGTAATGTTATGGAAAACAGAAAAAATCTGTGGATTCACTGTCCTTTGTTGTTTTTACTTCAGTATAACATAAATTGGGTGACTTCTCATTTTCACAAAAGTTATCAAAACACGGCAGTGCTTTTTCACGTTTTTTGTGATATTCAATTATTTTTTTAACAATCGTTACACGGTTTTTCTTTATTCCGATTTTTTCATTGAAAATCTTTAACTAGCCAGATGTTTTTTTTCGTGATAAATTTTCTACATAAACTTATCAAAACCCATAACACGATTTGCTTATAGCAAAAATAATCTAGTTTTCTATGGTCATCAGTTCCCTACAACGTCGCCTTAGAGTGAAAAGCTCGGGAATGCAGATTTGACTTTTTACTTTATTACATTTTTGGAAAAAAATACCTCGCAACACACGCAGTTTATATCGCCACATGCGACCTACGCATCATACTGACGTCACGCAAAATCCTGCATCGCGTAAGCAGATTTTACCGCGCGATCAGCATATAATATAACTTCTCAGTTGCCCACCAGTTTTTCGCATATAAGAGGTTTTCACTCTAAGACGACGATAAGTAATGTACTAGATTCCTAAGCCCTCAGATCTCATAATCTCATAGTCACTGGGCAACTCCACCGAACGACCGGCCACGCAGCGCGAACGCTGAGCGACGTGTGACGTCACAGACACGGCCGCGCAGCAGCATCCCTCGAGCGCGTTTTTTTCTTCATCGGGCAATATTTGTTGTTAAAGTTAAAATTAAACCATAATTTTTGGTCTCATCAGAGCCTTTTTGAAACTACATAAAGCCATTATTTAAGTAACTTTTAAAAACGTATTCAAATACCCGTCGTATCTGTTAAGTTTCGCTAAGTAATTTATTGTCACCTCTGTATATGTATAAAATTCTTACCTTTGCGGCCTCTAGAGGTGAAAGCGCGATATCAGCGAAGAACTCAGCCGTCGCAGACGCAGCGAGGTACACACCAGTACGGTAGGTATACGCCGTCTCCTCATCCAGAAGGCCATTGTATGTCACTTTGAAGACTTCATATAAACCGAACTTGCAGAGACCCTGAGAGAGACAGAAATAGCGTTACGACACGTGTGTTAGAGAGAGGGAAGATGTGGGTGAGTTGCAAGTCTCATAGGTTTTGTATCTTCAGTTGAATTCACTTTTCAGTAGGAACAATTGGATGTTTATTTTAATCATTGGTAAAGTTATTGGGCAAACGGTGTACGCCTCTGATTAAATCTTCAGGGAATACGATGATATCATGTTTAAGAGTCCATAATAACTCAGCTCAAATTCACTCCTTATCTCGCTCGCACGATACTTCTCGCGGACTGAGCGGCGGCGGGGAGAAGGCTCCAAGGTGCCAATAGTTTAGGTAATTTCTTTTTACGGCGAAAATAATGGTAACAAAAAAAACATTGTATTTACTTTATAGCTAGTTCAGCGTGAGCTCATTTAAAGTATTTTTTTTTAATACCAACGGTTTATTGTTCGGTTTGGAGGTAACTTTTTATGGAATCGTGTTTTCGTCAAACATAGTACAACTTTACCATACATTTATTTCAAAATTAATGCTGCAGTATTTTCGATAAAACAGAGGATCATGCTAAGCATTTTGAGGTATTATAGACTCTTAATCTCTACCCCAAAATAACATATAGGAAGCAGTAAACGTAGGCTAAATTCCCAGCGAATTTAAAGAAAAAGTTGAGCTAATGTATTCTGTAAACATCTGACCGTGAAAACTTAAGAGAAGTAAGCTGAGAGAGATTAGACGGCTCACTTCAAGTTCACTTAACCATTTCACCTAAATTTACTCGGTCAGATTTTTATTTTATTTATTGATAATAAAGGAGAGTTTAAAAAATACAAGATTTTATTTTAAAATATTTTTTTATAAATTAGTATTGTAATTTTTTTTTAAATATAAATGCGATATTATATTAGTTTAAAGTAATTTTAATGTCATAGGGTATCTATAGCATTCTCAATCTTCGTGAAAATATGGCAATTGTTTTTTTTTTTTTGACAAATGTGGCGTATTCCAGGTTTGTTAAATAGCCCCAGTACTATCTGTACCTACTTATTTAGGTTTTGTGGAAACACCATACCTGTAGCGAGTATCCAATGAAGGTGGGTGCCCAGCCCTTGGCGAGTCCCCTCATGCCCTCTTCGGCGACTGAAACCTTGAAGCCGTTGACGACATTCTTGTACTTGTCAGGATCTACCTGCAGACGACACTTGACCAGATCGAGGGGTACTACGGCTGTGTGGGTAATACCTGCAGGATAAAGGGTTGAAATTAGAAATAACAGCTTGTACCATAACACTACTTGCATAATCAGCATATAATGTTCCCACTGCTGGGACACAGGCCTCCTCTCTTCGAGAGGGAGTGGGCTGTAATCCACCACGCGAGCCCAGTGCGGGTTGGTGGATGTCACATGTCTTCAAATGTTTGGTTCTAGGACATACCGGTTTCCTCACGATTATTTCCTTCACCGTTTTGATAGCAGTGGTGATGTAATTACAAAAAAAAATATATATATATATATATTTCACATAAACCTACAAGGACACTTATGAAACGTCAAAAGCTAGGTGCACGGTTCTAATTGGTCGTTTCCTATGGAGAAGAGCCGGCAAGAAACTCCACGGTTACTCAAGTAAATGGTTTTACAATGTTTTTCAAATTACAGTGTTCAAAGGTATGAGAGGACAGTGTAGGCCTATCAACAAATACTAGATACTTAGCAAAATATAAAATGGTCCACAAATCTAGTCTGCAAGCAGATATTGGAATAATGCCCTATTTTCTTAAGCTTTGCTTTCATAAGCATTATCAGGCTATAACATTCCCAATGCTGGGACTAAGGCCTCTCTCTCAGTGAGATCTCTGTGCCGTGATCGACCACGTTGGTTTTTCAGATCAAGGATATTCCGGTTTCCTCACGATTAGACGAAAAATGAAGTGTAATGTGATTTTGTACCATGTGCGGTGCAACTGTTAACTGGCCCCATAACCTGCCCTGCACTTTGCCAGCTCTGCAAATGATTATAGTAGGGTGGTTGTCCCTGGCGGTCCCTGGTTACTGAGTGCCATGTTGGTTTATTGTCGCAGGCATGACTACTGCTCCTCACGGAGGCGATCGGCGGCGGCGATCTCTCGCGTCTGTTCGTTCGTTGTGTTCCACACGCGCCTCAAAGAGATGCCAGCACCAACTGACGGGGTCAGTTAGGGCCAATGCCTGCCAGGGTTGCGAGTTTGTCCGAAAGGGATATCGTAGCCCTGGCACACAGGCAACGGAAGGAACACGGGTGGGTTTTAGTCAGTAAAAGTCTGACACGCCCTCCCGCTCCGCCCAGAGCGGGAGAAGTTATTTGAAAACAACCCACCCTAAAAAAAAAAGGCACCACTACTGCGCCGGTTTGAGGTCCGGGCCGCGAGCCGGTGCATTTTTTTTTTTTTTCATTAGGGATATCTCAGGAGCAGCCCTGAGGCTGGATTCGTGCCGACCCAAGAGCATGGACCCGTGTACTATACCACCTTTGCCCTCCCCTTCCGGGAATACAGGCGTGATGTTTTGTTCTAATCGTTAAGAACCGAGTCGTCGGGCCATAAATCATTGTTATTAGGCTGTCTCGCTCACACTTATGGAGCTTATGGAACAGGTAGGAAACTATCTGAGACGCAAGGCGTTGCACATTCTTATTGCTAGGTACTGACATTTATGACTCGTTTCTTAGCGCAAGTACTGTCGTCATAAGTTTAGTAGGAAGACGTTACGGTTGATAGTACTCAAGATATTATTTTAAATGTATCATGAATTGTGCACGTGATTGTAATCACTCATTTTGATATCAAATAAAGATTATGCAGTTACGTAAGACTTACTTTCAGGAATATGACACCGTAAGTCCATTACAAAATTATATTTATCAAGTTTATATCTAGTGCTAATTACTATTAGGTAATTAACAATATCGAATGCAGACTATGATTCGATAAACTGCATGATTTTTAAAATGGGGAAGCGTAAATACCGATCTATAATGTAAAAATCTAAATGTGGAAAACTGCATGCAACTGTGACCCTCAGACCGCCAATTTATAGGTCTCGAGTTCGAACCCAAGGCACGCACCTCTGACTTTTCGGATTCATGTGCGTATTGTATAACTATCACTTGCTTCAAAAACGGTGAAGGAAAACATCGTGAGGAAACCGGCATGCCTGAGAGATATTTCTCGACGGCATGTGAAGCCAAGTCAGAGGCCCATTTTTCTCAGAGGATTTTTTTTTCGAACATATGAAGCAAGGGATTAGCAATATCCTTCAAAATGCTGACTGATGCATGGACCTAGCTTCTCACATTTCCTAAGTGCCCATGTAGGTTTATGTGAAATAAAATATTTTTTATTGCGGCATTACCTAATACTCTTGTTCAGTTCGTGCTTAAGAGAGAAGAATAAATAGGGATGTTGACTGGAAAAAAAAAAACTATTTAGTCCGTCGGTCAGATAATAAAAAAATTATAGACACGTATTTTTTACTTTATCATATTAATAAAAAATAGTTTAGATGAAACGCATTAAAGTTGGGGCTCGCTACGTCACAACTCAGTATAAAATCTACCGGGGAGTGACTTCATGCCACATTTTAACTCAATGTATTGCCGTTATCTTCTGCGTACGTAAAAAAATAAAAAATACGTGTCAAATAGCTTTTAATAATCTACCTGACGTACCTTCGAAGAAGTTCATATATAACCACCGTAAGGACTATTCTTGCTTACAGCGCTCCGCGGCTATAGCACCGGGCCGGTAACAGATGTGGTCATCGTGTTCACGGGATTTTGTTTTGAAACTGGTTAGATATGAAATTCTTTGATAGTACACTTAAAAAACAAAATGTCAACATCTCTATTGTATTTTAAAAAAGTCATTATTTCCTGTTTTTCTTGCCAAGCATAAAATAACAAATTCAAAAAGCTTTGCTGCAGCATTGGTACCAGTGTTTAGTCAAACATTGGCCGAGTCTCGTGATCAATACAAGCTTGTGAATTCATTGGCGTTGACCCAAGATAGTGACGTAACATTGCGTTGATAAGTAGGCGGAACCAACTTCTGGCAGTCAAAATTCTGGTTAGATCTCGATTCAAATATACTAGCTATTTGCCTTCTCAATTGAAACCAATTTACTGTCGAGACATCATTCCATGATTATATTAAAGATCATGATCTGTCTTAAACCCAAGCATGTCGTGGTCGGCTTCCAGTCTAACCGGATGCAGTATTTTACATGTAGCGACTGCCTATATGACCTGCACAACCCAGTTACTAGGAACACGATACCCCTTGGTAAGACTGTTGAGACTTTCTGGCTGGCTTTTACCCAACTATATTTAAGAGCGTTTAACATGGGACTTGAAACATAACTGGCGAAATGAGGATAGTTACACCTCTGCCAATCCTTCGGGAGCACAGCCGTGATGTAATCTTATTTTTAAAAAATGTATGTGGTGTGTGTGTGTGTAGAGTGATCACGGAGCTTAGACTGTGTCCCCACGTGTGAAATATGACCTTTAACCTAACTGATATGAACGCGCCTGCGTATCAGTCTGCTAAGTACAGTCAGAGGAAACTTCAAAGCCAACTTCTCGTGAAACAACGATTGCGACTTCGAAAAACAGCTATTTCATAATAAATAAATAATAATAGTATGTTTTCGTGAGCAACATGTTCTTAACTCTATTAAAATATCAATACTTTGGGAGAAAGTAGTGTGTGCCTCCCCCCTGGTGGACCGACGACCTTAAAAAGGCGACTGGATGCGGAAGGCCAGGGGACCTTCTCCTGGCCTTCTGCATCCAGTCGCCTGGTACAGGGTGTTGTGGCGCAGCCTGGGAGAGGCCTATGTCCAGCAGTGGACAGCAATAGGCTTAACACTAACCTACTTTTAATGATTTTATACTGAAGATCACGTCTAAACGAGTAGTGTTAATGATTTGGAAAAAATATATTTTAAATTAGAGCTTCTTCCGAATAACTTAATCTGTGAATATTTAAGATTATGTTTATATTACATAGCGTTAATTAATTTTTAAAGTTATGTCTAACGCGGATAAAAAACTGATAATTACACAAAAACTATCAAGCGTATTTTTCTAAAACCTTCACCATTTTAAAGATAATCTAACTATTTATCTTTCAGTATACGTGTTTTATTAAAATACCTTTTGTTTTATGTATAATAAATTAATTTGGGACAGCGCTTCTTGATGGGCGAGTCCTATTACTGGCTGGACGTACGACGCCTTACCGTTACCAACGTACGTTGATATCTAATACATATTTTGAATTGGAATTCAAGGTAAAAGGTTAGTATACCGTTAATTTGTATCGAGTTTTTGTTTTCATAACGCTTTTTTGTAACAAGTTCCGAGAAATATGTTCATATTTTTATTATTTTACGATGGTGGTTTGCCTGGTTATAACATTTGCCCCTTGTCAGCGCCTTTATTGATTGACTTTATGAGGAAATTACTTAGAAGTGAATATAAATTCAATTGAATTGTGAGTGAATTTGAAATTACTTGAATTAATTAGAAGTGTCAAGTCTGTACATTATCTTATTTATGAGTGGATGATGTAACACTTTTCATATTATCACAGGCTCGTATATCATATTACTAGCTCGAGTGTGCTGGAGCTATCCATGTGTCAATATTTGCCGAGTGTAGTATTAGCGGGCATTAGCATGTTTTCAGTTTTATTATCGAAATCCCATTAACTCATAAATTAATAACACAACAGAGGGGCAATTCCCGTTAATTTAAAAAAGTTCGCATTCGCATCTCATTCGCAATCTGTCAAAAATACAATCTATTTTTGACAAGTTTGACAGATTGCGACTTGAATGTGAACGTTTTTTTAAGTACGAGAATTGGCCTTCTGATATACTTTTATCTACGTTTTTTTTTTGTATATCAATAATAGTGCAATAACCTCCTTCTTTTCATCTCGGTTCAAGTTATTTTTTAATGAAAAAGTAATTATATGAAAACATGAATATCTTCAGGCCAGGTGCGTAGAGCTACCGGGTGTCCGGGATGCATGTATGACCAGAACCCTAATTGAGTACCACAAGATCAATCACAATCTGAATCATTTTGAAGGATATTGCTAATCCATTGCTTCACATGTTCGAACAAAAAAAGGTTAAACAACGTAAATAACGCAATGAATGTTGTTAAACTGTCAAAATGAAACAGACTAGGAGTAATCGTTTACGAAAATGTGTTGCGTAATTAGATAGCTGATGCATGAACCTAAACGATACAAACAGAGTATGCAGTATTAACTTTCTGCGTACCCCAATACAAAAAAGGCGTGGGTATAAGAATTGATTTTATTTTTCTTTACAATTTCCAATCCATTTAGAATAAGTAAAGATAATAATTATAATCTTACATAAACTTGTAAATTATCTAAAGCTAACCTTAACCGTGATTGAAAGACGTTTTGGCGCGAATCGCGGATAACGTCAAGCACAGATTATAAATAATCAGCTGTTATCACTGCTCTACATTATCTTTGGGTTGGCTAAGGAGGATATAAATAATGTAGGTGAATGTTAAAAGATAGGGCTGTGCTTCAAATAATTAGGTTAAGATATATTTTTTTAAGTAATTTGACTTCACAATCATTCACATCTCCTGTACCCGAAGAATCAATTCTCGTACTTAATTAAAAACGTTCAAAATCTAACCGTAAACTCATCCTAAGAGCGTTTGTTCTGAAAGTTGGCAACGTCGCAAATAGATGTCAAATATTTCCCTGTTTTGATTAATTACGCAATAATACTGTATGGAAATAAGAAATGTGGCTAACCAACGAACTAGAGTATTATTAAGGAATTGCACATATAACACTGAATTTGATGTTGTAACCGTTTTAGGTGTAAAGAAGTAACTTGGTAAGTTTCTCAACTTCTAAGCGTCATGCAGACGCGACTCTAAGAAAACGTCACGGTAGAACAATTACCGGTGACGCGTCGCGTGACAATTCGCGCTAGTCAGCACGAGCCTTAACATATATTTATTTCAAAATTAATGCTGCTGTATTTTCGATCTAACGGAGGATAATGCTAAGCAATATGAGGTATCATAAACCCTTAAGTGTCTGTTATTACACAGGGTCCCCGGAGCACCCATACCATTCATATCGGAACACAGCAACGCTGTTCAAGAACATTGCAAGATTGTATGTCGGTAGAAATAGATATGAAGGTCTGTACTTCCCAGAACTCCTTCACAAACAGCTCAGCTAAAACTAAAATCGCCGCGTTAAGGCGAAAGCGTCAAGGTAGCCCGCGAAATTCAAATAATCTTTCGTTGCAATTTGCAGGTCAGTATCATGTTCTATGTTGATCTAAAAATGATTCGCGGCCGTATCAAATGTTTAATTATAGAATTATAATCATAAAACTCTCTAAGTTCATGTAATCCCATTGAATGACTATTTCATGAAATCATTTGACAATTATGCTAACTTATGGAGTTGTATTGCTGATTGTAATGATTATAATTATGTAAAGCCATATTTGTTACGGTCGCGAATCATATTTTAATCAACATACAACCTGACACTTGACCTGCAAAATGGAAAAAACTCAAGAAAATTTGAATCTCGCGGGCTACCTTAGCGCATCGGGGGATGCGCTAAGGTAGAACTTTAAAAACTAAATCGTCGGGCCATAAATGATTGTTATTGGTCTGTCTCGCTCGCACTTATGGTGCAGGTAGCAAACTATCGATAAGACGCAAGGCATTGCACAGTCTTACAGCCGCACTCAGAAACGTTCATTAAATTAGTCTTAATTCGTACTTAACTAATTAACATTAAATCCGTTAATCAACGGTACATCCCAGAGACATAATTTAAGGGTTCATTAGCTAATGATAGTTTTAAGTATCCGTAGGGCGAAGCATCTTATCGATTGCATATCGATAAAGCCTTTGTGTAGCCACATTTTAAAAAGTTCATTTTAATTATTATTTTTTATGACAATCAGTTCTTTTACTGTAAGTTTTAACTAAATTAAAAGCGAAACAGCTATTTCATTTAAATTAAACAAAGCAATTACGACCTTTTTCTATGGCATCACTGCTAACTGTCAATGTCAAATCGGGGAATTAATTAATTTATTGACATACGGTTTTTTAATTTATGTGTGCGTTTATTTTACTTTTTTTTTAAATCTACTCATTAGGTATTTTCTAATTTAAATTGAATTGTATGTATTCTGATAATAATAATTGTACATCTAATACTTTTGGTTCATACTGGATTATATTCGAACACAATATGAATTGTTACTGAAAAAAATAAAACTTTTTTTGGTATTAATTTAATTTATGTATTTTGTCTACATCTATATCGTGCGTGGAATTCTTGAATTGAGTATTTTGTTAAGGGATCAGAATTATCTCGTAAATACTACCTCGGTCCTATCTTATCTGTATCTTCTGACATAGTCTACAAACTCAGTCAAATCTGCCAAACCAGTAATTATTTGTTTTTAAAGTAGAAATAAAAATATTACCCCAAACGTTAACGTCAAAAACCATCGTTAAAAAGTTAAGCAAAGGTTTTGCTATACTTTACTTTAATTGTCATTAAGGGACGCTAATGAACCCTTAACTGACTCTGAGGGTGAGCTTTTTTTAATTTTTACTAAGGGTTGCCCTAAGTAACCATTAGACGTCTCTGAGTGTGGCAGTTAATGCTACTTTAGAGTATGAGGAACAGGGTTTAAAGTTCATTAATTATCTATAGAAAAGGTGTCGTGTCTGGCGGGCAACTACCCAATGGTTGAAATCGGGAGCTTGTATATACTCTAATTGCGCGATGCAGGATTTGTGTGACGTCAGGTCTTTGATGCGTAGTTCGCATGTGGCGATGTAGATGCCGCCACACTACTGACATTTATTTATGGCCCGACGACTCAGTTCATAACGAGAGTACTATAGTATTTTAATATTTAGTTCTAGTTTTATTATGAGTACCTATAGTTCAATGTACACACAGCATTTGTTTAGTACTGACCCTTGGCTTCCTGCCACGTTCTATGGCCATGACAGGTGTTCTCTATTTAAAGATACAAACAAAAAATAAAACAAAAGTTTAAATAATAATCGGGAATTTTAAAAATAGAATCAATGACATTTACAACGTCTTTAAACTGACACACTTTATCTATGGGTTTCAAGGCGGCGCCACTTTCTATGGGTAGCTGTCAAAAATTTGTCTGATCCAGTATATTTTATTCTAGTTCTATATTTCGCCACATAATAAATGCACAATTTTTTTTGGTTTACTAGAATTGTGTAAGTATGTACGTTGAGTTTATCTATAGTGATGCCAGTTAATTATAGTGTAGCTAATGACACCGCGACACTTTGAAGGCGAGGCCGTTACGTGACATTGGATCGATTCTCCCTGAAGAAAAGATAGGGCGTGGTTTAAAAAAATAGCAGTGTGTTTCTGAAAATATCACTTCGAAATTCGAACGGTGTCTCGTTAAACCGCGATGATTTACTTTTAAAAACCAATGAGTTCGCTTTCGAACTGTGTGCGGTCACTTGAGTGAGGTTCGAAGTTAACAGTCGGTCGATTCTGTAAAAATATCAACGTGAAACTTAGGTGAAGTGATCTGTCACTGTCACAAATCGACCGGCAGGATGCTAGGGATTAACACTATTGACAGCTCACTTCACGCTCACTTCACCTAAGTTTCGCGGTGATGTTTACAGAATCGACCGGCAGGTTCTTGCTGACTGGATCTTTCCACTACTCTAAAACCATCGTATTTCGTTGCTTTTTATGGAACAAAACCAGTACAAGCTGGGGCTACAGTCTCGACAGATAGCGATCGCATTACGACCGAATTCGGTCGCAAAGTTCTTATGGGGTCCCTTCCCTAGACAGTCAAAATGGCTTGACAAGCAATTGATTTTTTCATTCTCGTCCGTTGATATTTTGTAATGAAATGAATGTTTTAAAACTTTACGCAAAAGTAACAAAATACTGTACAAAGGCGGATTTAAGGCAACGATAACTGACTTTTAATGTTTTTATACTGTAGATCACATCTAAACGAGTAGTGTTAATGATTTGGAAAAAATATGTGACTTGTACCATCAAAAAAATTCATATCCAACCACCGTAAGGACTATTCTTGCTTGCAACGCTCGGCGGCTATAGAACCGGGCCGGTAACAGATGTAGTCATCGTGTTCGCGGAATTTTGTTTTGAAACTGGTTAGATATGAACTTCTTTGATGGTACGTCGAGGGTTCTAACCCAGACAGGCACCGGTAGAAGCCGGCATTTCCTAGAACCAACAATTCGAAGACATGTGACAGGCACCAACGCGCATTGCGCCCGCGTTGTTTTCTCTGACTCAGTATTGAACTTACCGCAAGACAGGACACCTCCAAGACCGCACAGGGCGAAGTATTTGGAGGAGGCGAACTCGCAGGAGTCGCCTTGCACCACAGCCGCGGCTGCCATGCCGCTCTGTATGGGAACAAGGACAAAATATTCATTAGTTATTTTTCAAAACAAAAATGCTGTGATATACTGGCAGTTACAGCTCCCGACTTCTTCCGTGAGTATACGGTCTGTTCCAAATGTATCTGATGAAAATGTATGTATACAAATGGATCAGAGGACGTACCAATTTACGTCGATGATTTTTGACTTACAATTTAATGCAACTTGCTTGTAATCGTCGGTAGAGGTGTACCCACCACCCGTATTCCACCAGTTATGTTGAAATCCCATGCAATACGGGGCGAGCCTATTTCCATCAACCGGACGGAGATGCTATTGAGTAATTCCTGATGGAAATACCCAATAATACATTACACGACCGGGAAATCGAACTCGGGACCTCATCCCTCATTAGTCGCGCTTGCAAACACGAGACCAACGAAGCAGTACAACAACAACAGAAGAAACATCTTCGATATAAATACAGTTTTCAGCACTTTCTGCTCTTCAAATATTTGTTCTTCACTAGATCGAACTCGCGACCCGCTACGCACATGTCGCGCAGAAGTTAACCATGCCGTCAAAGTTCAATGGTCTCTCCGCCAACCGCAACTAAGCAAAGTTAGAAATTCGTACGAATGTGAGCAAGTATTTTTATACCAATATAAATCTTATAATTCAAGAACAAGGTTCGTTTTCGAATGAAACGCCAAATTTGCTTAGCGACGTCAAAACGCGGTCTGCAAATCCCGACCTAATCCACAGTTCCGAGACAATCAATGGAAATGTGACTACTTGATATCATTTTATTCCAAACATTAATTCCATTAGAGCATAATAATAAAAGACCTTGGATTTTTTTTACTTTTCTTCCGTCTGTCGTCTTCGTAAGGATGACGTCATCACAATCGATCAAGAATTCGTGATAAGCTAGGTAGTTACTAAGCCAGGGAACTATTTACAACGAATCGATTAATACATTCAATAAAATAGACGACATGATTCCGATAATCATTTTACGATCAATAAAGAATCGCAGTTGATTTTAAGAGCGCTTACTCTAAAAGTTGGCAACGTCGTAAATTGCTGTCAAATATTTACCTGTTTTGATTAATTTGGCATTATAACTGTATGGAAATAAGAAATGTGGCTAACTAGTGAACTAGAATATTAATAATGAAATGTAATAATTAATATCTTAACACCGAATATTTTAGATGTGGAAACTTTCCAAATGCCTTTTTTTTTACACCAAAACAAGTACAACATAAAACGGGTACAACATCAAATTCAGTTTTATAATTACAATTAATATTCTAGTTCGCCACATTTCTTATTTCCATACAGTAATAATGCCAAATCAATCAAAACACCGAAATATTTGACATCTATTTGCGACGTTGCCCCCCTCGTTCAGAATAAACGCTCTTAACCGTTCGTCAGCGAAGCGTGGTCAGGGCCGGTTATTCAGTTTGTCCACCCTAAAACAGCCACCCCTAGGGTGGAAACGCGTGTACATCTGTCTACCCCAGACGGTGTGGATAATCGGAAACCACTTTTGATTACTCTTCCGACTTTTTACCCCAAGTACAGTAATTATCACATTGAATGATAGGAAATTACGTTTTCAGCTTAAAAGAAGAAGTATGTATTTAGTTTTATATGTACTATGCAACGTCTACTAAGTAACTTGGGCCAGTTTTTCTATCATGTTTCACTGTACACAGTAGAGGGAGAAAATCGGAAGAAAAATAATATACTAGTTCCGATTATCCACCCCGTTTGGGGTGGATAATCGGACATGCGTTCATGAGTCATCCACCCTAAGGTGGAGACCTTAGGGTGGATTTTTGGGGTGGATAATCGGAATAAGCCTTCATGGCATTAACTTGGATAGGGACATAGGATACTTTTTATCCCGATATTCCCACGGGATCGAGACTTATGCGGGTGAAACCGCGGGGCGCAACTAGTCATACATAATTCCCCGTTAAATTAATGCAGTGGAACGGTGTTGCCGAGCCAAAAAAGGTGTAATTCTCTAGGTTTCAGGAATAGGTACGCTAAGCGAGCTCGCCACATGTGCGCAACGTGTTCGCCGTGTTTGCATAACGACAGCGATTGAATAACGGGAGTGTACAAGAGACAGCGACACAACCGATTGTACAGTTCGCGTCAATAACTTTAATAATAATAATAATATAATATTTTATTCAAAAAATTACAAGGTATAAAAAGTAGTACAGTTTTGCTTAAATGTAAATTATATTCCTAAGACTTACGTGCCTGAACTAGGTAATCCTGTGTTTCAGGCGAGAAGAGCTAAAAATAGACTTACAAAATAAATAAATAAACAACTGGTTGACAATAGATCACTAATTATATGTTGAGTAGCTTAACTCTTAGTTTCTAAATTTGATAAATACTTTGCTACTAACTAGGAGGTTTTTTTGTCAGGAAATTTTCAGTAGCAACCCGGAGTCTGGATTTGTGCCCGGTTGATGGCAATAGGCTCCCTATTACATGAGACTTAAACATAACTGCCGAAATGAGGGTCTACTACAGTTACAGCTCCGCCCAACCCTTCGGGGGAACATTCGCTTGTAATGTAACGTTACAGATTCGATTTTGAGCGTTACGTCACAATACTGCCTCCCTGACTGACGAGCATTCGCCTGTAATGTAACGAATGGTGCGCATTGATTTTACAAGTTGTATAAAAAAATTACAGACATTGCGTACTTTAATGTTCGGTTAGCCTGCTGAATGCTCGACTCTGTAACGTTACATTACAGGCGAATAGTCTCGGTGCGGTGGCCCCGCCAACAGGCGCGACGCGACAGCACGATACGACTCTAATAAAACAATTTCTAAGAAAACTTCACGGTAGAACAATTACCAGTGTCGCATCGCGCTTGTTTGCGGGAGCCTTTATGTGATACTATATTATAAATGCGAAAAGTAACTGTCTGTATGTCTGTCCTTTACACGTCTAAATTACTAAACCGATCGTAAAGAAATTTGACTTGATTTGTTTCTTTTATTTCTTGACAAATTTGATTTGGGACCAGGAGAAGGACATACTCGTATAAGCAACTTTTTATTTTGGATATAGTATTCTATCTCTTTGGGTAAGCCCTCAGCTCTCATAATCTATGGTCATAGGGCAACTGCAGCCGCATCGCACGCGCCGGCCACGTTGTCAGTGTTGCCACGACAAGACGAAGCTAGTGCGACGTCGACGCGACGCGCACGACACGACTACCCCCCTCCGGCATGAGTTCTCATCATTGGGCAAGAAGACATATACGGGATGGCGATTTAGTTACCTACATCCGTCAATTCTACGTGCCATACTTTGCTACGAAATCCATATCCGATTCGAAAACCAAAAAACATTTCGTAACGGTGCAGAAACACGCATAACGGCTCAAGTTCAAGGTTAATTAGATGTATACTATATGTCTATTTTATTATGATCAATATGACACTTACGAAAATAATCTTTTCTGGAGATCTTCTATAATTTTAGTATTAGTTAATTCTATTTATTATTATTAAAAAAACAATTACAGATTTTTACGAAACTTCATTGATTCGAATCATAAAAATTTACGTTTCTTCTAATTGAGTGTACCATTTTTCCAGAATCTGTGAATTCAGTTAGCTATTACTCAAAAAGTTTAGGACAGTCTTCTTAGAAAGTTTTCCTGAAGCTACAACAGGAAAGTCACCACTGCCCCGTCCCAAAAATCCATCCTGTATTGCGTGTGTGGTCAATATTTACATTGTGTCATCTTGATCAACACAAAATGAACAGAGTATAATCAGCGACGTATAGCTGTGTTACCTTACCTGTTCGATGGCAGGTGTGAGTTCCGTAGCCTGACACTGCGCAGGTGTCAGGGGGCTGCGGAATGGCGAGTTCCGCGCCAGATCTGCTAGGGACGAGAACATTATTCTGAAACAATAAACATACTGTTAGGAGCCATCCTTAAATTATGTAAACACTAGCTTTGGCCCGCGGCTGCGCCCGCGTTGTCGTCAACAATAATTATTTTGTTACGCGTAATTTTGAATCTGTGATAACTTTTGAAGTATTCATTTTAGTGATATGATGTCAAGGCATATTTTACTCTAAATTAAATGCCCAATTTAAATAACATGCTTTATTGGATAAGGATAAATATAATACCGGTCAAAATAGCTTCGGAAATAACAATAAAATTTTTATCAAATTTTCAAAAGATTAAAATGGTTATTGTGTGTCATCCTTAGAAGATAGACATATGCCATCGTGGACATATTTAGTATGCTGATATTCAAGTCTGCAGTATGACAATTTAGAAAGGCAGCAACATAACTGACTGGCACAGGGGCAGTCCTGGGGAATGTTACCTAAAAGGTTCTTGAAAGGTAAAGATTATAATTTATTTTGTCATGTCATACAGAGTATTTACTAAGTTAGCCCGTGATCAGCCCAATTCTGGGCTTTGACCGCACTTGAGTAAATATTGGTCCCTCTTTTTGTGGATCAAAGTTTAGATCCAGTTATTGTCGATGAACATGAAATATTTAACTTTGTAAAGTATTTCTGTAGAAGAGTTATAAAACCTTCATGGTAACTAACTTAGTCTTTACATGTACTGAAATAGCTGGCTGCTCACAAACTAGGTCAATCAATAACTTCCATAGAGAAGAGAGTATTGACTGTCTGTAAATTTTTCAGAGTTTTTTGAAGTGAAAACTTCTTTAGCAAGACATTTCTGGTAGGGGGTAAACATATGGATTCCTGTAGTGTTGGGTTATAGAACAGGAATGTTGCGAATGCAGTTTTTTTTTAACATCCACGGATGCGGATTTTTGGTGAAGATTCACCAAAAATCCGCAGATCTCAAGTTTTTTTATGGGATTTTTGAATTTCAATAATTCTTGCTTTTTTTTTTAATTGCTATGCTGTGTTTTGTTGTATGTTGATCATAGTTCGTTTTTTGGCAATTATAATAAATAAATAATAATCATTTAAAAATCTACATAGCTTTCTAAATGTTATGTGTTTGTTGGATTTAAGACTATTTCGTGAAAATGTGACGATTTTCAAATATATTGATGATTTAAAAATTATTATAATTTCGATTTAGTTGATTATGATTTTACTTATATTCACCCTTTTCCACCCGCATCTCCATCCACATGAGCTCCGCATTGATTCATACGGATGCAGATGTGGATGTCTAAATAAATGCAAAAGCTCCCAAATACGGATGCTAATATCCGTAACATCCCTGCTATAGAATATAGGTGGCGCTAATATAAGTTTTAAATTTTCACAACTGTCAGTAATCCTCAAATGACTGCCTATTATTTTTATTGCTTATTTTTCTTCGTTGTAGTTTATAATAGATTATTAGGAAATGTTTTAGTAGAAAGATGTTTCAAAAACATATTGTAATGAATTTGTCTCCATTCTTTTCAAGTTGAATTAATATTAGGTGAAGTTATATAAAGCGTTGAGAGAATTGAAAAGTATTAGTGTATGCCAGAAGAAACTTTAACATCACAATAATAAAAGTTATAATTTAGCATAATTAGCCTGTAATGTTCCCACTGCTAGGACACAGGCCTCCTCTCGTCGTGAATGGTCACGTGGGCCCAGTGCAGGTTGGTAGATGTCAAATGTCTTCGAATTATTGTTCCTAGGATATGCCGGTTTCCTCACAATATTTTTCTTTACCGTTTTGTGAGCAGTGGTGATTAAATTAATTACACAAAGTAAAGCGCCTGTCTGGGGTCCAACCCGACCCGACCTACACTTCGTAAATAGTAGCCATTACCGATGAGCCACCACTGCTCTACGGTATAATTTAGTAATTACTAATTAAAATGAATTTTAAAGTGCATTTCTGCATATACAGGAAAAACTGCACGCATAGGGATCCCTGTTAGAGGATTACGAAGTATTCAGTAACAAAATTATAATAACTTCGTTTCAGAAATACATCACATTACAAGAATTACGAAACAGACGAAAATCAATGCCAGTGTCAGTCATGACAGCGCACAGATGAAGGTTAGGTAACGAAAATTTAAGATTTTCATATGTTTTACTATACTCCAAAAAATATCGTAAAAATGAAAATAATTTTCGCTGAAAAATCATAAAGTGTCAAAAGCAAGTAAGTATATCCCGGGTTGTAAGCATAAAGCCGAACTTTAAAAAAAAATCAATACTACTCCTTGAATCCGGGCGTATGTCAGTTTCAGTCGACCAGATTCGATTATTTTACACACTAAAAGCTACTTGATGTCATTTTAGATAATTTTACCTCATTTTTTTAATGAAATTTAGAATATCAAAATAAGATATAGAGCAAGGTCACGTGCAATCATAATTTCATTATCGTTACGTAAGGGAAATACCACCGAGAAATTTTCCAGCACGCGCTCATATATGCCTCTTCAAAAGATATTCTGAAATAAAATGCCTTGGTAGATGATATGAGAATAATAAAATAAATGTTTCTTTCACTTACATGTTTTAAATCCGATCGTAACTACTCAACACACCGTGAACACACCGCACCGCACCTGACGCACAGTGCTAAAGGAAACAGGAGTGACAAAGCCAGCGCCATAGCGGATGTTACATAATCACGTGTACATTTTTTATAAAGGCAATACTGTTCCACTAATGTCAAAACGATCAATCCGTGGCGTGGCAATGCCAATGTTATGAATTTATGATTGATCGAGTACAGAGTGTTAGATTGACCCAAAAATTCCAAACTTTTTGATTTATCTCAATCAGAGTGACCGGACTGAACTAATACCTCATTGATCGTCTAAGGCCTCCCTTATGTAAGAAAAACTTAATTATTTCCGCTTCACTCGACTCCGCCTTGGTGGAGTGCCAGCCTAAACCGAAACATTTACAATAAAACATGTTGAAATCTCAATTTTCTGTCAATGTTCCATACAATTTTTGACAGGAACTAGTGATTTCAACATGTTTTGTTGTGATGTCTTGCCAGTGCAAACGCACACTACGTTACTGTGTATTGCACTGGCGAAACATTCATTTCTATACATGTTACACTCTTTGTTTTCTGTCAATGTATCGACTCGCGTTCGAATTGTCACACAACTTGCTGACGCGAAAAGTGTTTGACGTTTCATATCATTTGACATGTTTTACAGACAAGCGTATCAAAATGTTTCTCTTTAGATCTTCCAACATGTTGTCCACCAAATGTTTAAATGTTATGTTCACGGTCTCATTTGAAAAACACTAAACCTTACTGTGCGTTTGCACTGGCGAAACATTCACAACAAAACATGTTGGAATCAATCTCTATTTTCTGTCAATGTTCCACACAATTTTTGACAGGACTTAGAGATTTCAACATATTTTGTTGCGATGTTTCGCCAGTGTAAACGCACAGTTCCACTTAACACAAGCTATTGACAAGTTTTGAGACACAAACAAACAACAGTGCGAACGCAAATGCGACAAATCTTTGTACAATACACGTATTCAATGAATATGTTTCAGGACATGAACGCAGGTAAAAACAAATCTTGAGATCTGTCATAAAAATTATTTATGCTTGGTGCAGTGCGAATGAAAATTCAACAACACAAGATAATAATATGAGGTTTGTTTCATTTGATACGTTTAGAAACATTTACCTGGTGCAAACATTGCAAGGAGGGCTCACCTTTACACTGGGTGATAGACCTGGCTAAATATGGGTGTAGTTTAAGTACACCAATACTACTTAGTCTGTGAGTACACCTCTGCATAACCCATCGAGGAATACAGGCATGGTGTTAAGTGTGTTACCGGTCGTCGTTGCCCAGTGTGTACGGCTTCTTAGGATTTTTAGGCAGTTTCTACTATGATATTCAACCTACATGAAGTTTTTTCTAATAAGCGTTTTTATACTACTCTGTGCCTGATTCTGTCTGTCAACATTTGTCACACATCTCGAATAAAAACAGGCTATAAAAAGTTTTTTAAGTACTCATAAAAAACACCCAAAATGTTTACACAATATAAAAGTGTGGAAAATAAATAAGGACAGAAAACAAAAATGTCAGTAATGGTTGAATATTGAAACGGTATCCATTTAATTCACATGCCCTGCAAGAAAAAGCAACAATCATCATGTACGTCTACACCAAGGCGGGTTTTAGAGAGCCTTTCAACCAAAGATGTAGCCCAAGCCAGAACCGATTGTTTTCCGAATTTGCTAAGCTCCCACAAGGGCTCGCTAAGCTCGCGGAAGAACTCGCTAAGTTCGTGGAAGGCCTCGGTAAGCCCTTCCGTGTCTGGCCAATACGTAAGCGACCGAGAGGATTGCAATCTAGGCGTATATCGAAGTTCACATAGGAAGGGCTCTGTAAGCCCTTCCCTGTCTGGCCAGTACGTAAGCGTCCGAGATGATTGCAATCTAGGCATATATCGCTCTTCAAATCACCAAAGGCCAAAAAGTAGTGGATCGCGTCCACAAAGTCGAAAGCAATCAAAAACCTGTATACCACTATGCGCAGAAGTATCAGCTGTGTTTAATGAAATCCAACATTGCCGAGACGTCATTGGGGAACTCGCCCAAGAAGCACAAAGCATAATTTGTGCTGCATCAGGGCTTCTTCTTGACGATTGCGTGTGTAATAAATCAGATCAAACAAATAATAAACATAATGCAGATCGTAAAAAGGTCAAAAAGGTAAACAGTAACAACAGCTGTCGGAAAACATTCGGGAAAAAGGGTAGCAACAAAGACACATGTTGTGTTTCATCATGGATAGATGATTGCGTCTGCGATGAATCAGAACAGAAAAACCGTAATAAAGCAAACAAGGGAAATTCAACAGAGAGAAAACAATCCTGCCAGAAAATATGTGGAAAGAAAAGTAGCCACAAAAACACCGCTAGTGATTGCTCCTGTGATAAAAAAAAGAAAATAACCACGTTAAACAGTAAAACCTGCTGTCAGGAAAAAAGTAGAGACAAAGAAACAAGCTGTGGTTGTATTTCACCCAAGGATCTTGACGATTGTTTCTGTGAGGAAGACGTGAAAAATCAAAATAAAAAGTTAAAGAAGACAGGTAGCGAATGCAACTGTCAGAAAAAAAATGAGAAAAAAACTTGTGATAAGAACACCTGTTATGCCCCACCAATCGTTGCTGACGATTGTGCCTGTGACAAAGAAATGAAAAAGAGAAATAAAAAGTTAAAAAAGACAGGCAGTAAAAACTGCTGTCAGAAAATATGCGGGAAAAAAAGTAGTGACAAGAACACCTGTTGTATTCCACCAATATCTGCTGACGATTGCGCCTGTGAAACAGATATGAAAAAGCAAAACAAAAAGTTTAAAAAGACAGACAGTGAAAACAGCTGTCAGAAAATGTTGGGAAAAAAAACTAGTGACAAGAACACCTGTTGTGTTCCACCAGTAGTTGCTGACGATTGCGCCTGTGGTGCAGATAAGAAAAAGCAAAATAAAAAGGTCAAAAAGACAGACAGTGAAAACTGCTCTCAGAAAAAGTTCAGGAAAAAAAGTAGTGACATGAACACCTTTTGTGTTCCACCAGTAGTTGCTGACGATTGCGCCTGTGATGCAGAAATGAGGAAAAACTGCTGTCAGAAAACATTAAGGAAGAAACACACAAGTTGTATTGCACCTAAAGATCTTGATAATTGCGTCTATGAAAAAGACATGAAAAAGCAAAATAAGGTAACTTTAGCAGACAGTCAAAACAGCTGTCAAAAAGTATTCGGGAAAAAAACTAGTGACAAAGACACAAGTTGTGTTAAACCAGTCGTTTTTGACGATTGGGCTTGTGAAGGAGCAAAAAATAAAAAGCAAAGTTCTAAAGAAAATAAGTCAGACTCTGTAGCGGTGGCATGTGGCATACCTTCGTGTGCCGAGAACACCTGTAAGTGTCGCTTCCCGCCAGCATATAGTCAATATTTTGATTGCACTGGCCAAATTACTGGCAGCTGCCAGTGTGATGAAAAGAAAAACTAGTTTCAAATAAATGATATGTAAATAGATGACGCATTCACTATTTTATACATTTTATTTTACGATGTACCTAACTTAATAAGTACTGCGTTTTATTTTGAATTCAATAGCTTTTAGAATTTAACGACTCTAAAACCACATAACAGCTCCCTTTTCTCATAATGTTTAACGGTCCCATACAAGCTTGGCCCAGAAATGAACACAAATGAAACAAAATGTATTATGAAGCTTTAATGTTTCATAGCCCTGTATATTTTTGTTCACCGCAAAACTTTGTGAACGAACCTAAGACCTTTCTCAAATCCCGATCACCCGACTGACAAGAAGGGGTATTTGTGGGGTACATAATATAGTTATGCCTTATATAAGTAGGATTCTTTATTCTCTCATAGCATCGACGTCTGGATGTTAGGTTTGTGGTGACTCTATGCGTATTATCTATGATGGTGACCGCCCAGCGAAACACACAAAACATCACTTTCAACCGCAATCCGAAGGATTTTAAAGGAAATTCCTAATCCTATAGGTGGTAGATGACGTTGAGACTTATGCGGGTGAAATCGCAGGGCGCAGCTAGTAATTAATATCATGTTCATTACAGTCTAGTTATTATTCATAAGCTTTAATACAGTTTTAATCATGATTATTCTAATAATACTTGTGAAATGATATCAATTCTTACAATAAACATGTCCCAATTATGTACCATCATATTTTCAAAACTGGTAACATAAATATCAATAATAATAAAAATACTTGAATCAAATAGTATTTTTTTTGTCCCCTGGTAACATCGTATAAGCTGTCAGAAAAATGCGCGCAAAAGTAGTTGCATTCAATGTATTTGTCCCGTGACGCGATTGGTAGCACTGTTCTGTCAGTCGCCATTTTGAACTCTACCAATATTGAAACTAAGCTTGACAAACAATCAGAATCATAATCATAATCATAAATCTTTATTTATCTCAACATCATATTACAGGCACTGGTTAATAAAATGCACAATCTTAAATAGAGAAAGGTGTCTGAGTTACAGATCACCCGGCTCTCTTAGATAGGGCAATGGTTCCAAGTCCACCAACATGAGGGTAAGGGACAAGTTATAGTGAACGGTTTGTTTGTGCACTCTATTCGAAGTGCACAGACTAGTTAGCTTGAAGTGCTTGATCTCGAAGGTCGGTCTTTAACAGTTTTTTCCTAAAGCATTTTAATATTACTCTGTGCCTAGATCTGTCAACACTTGTCAGCCGCCTAGTGTCAAATACAAACGTTATTGTGATTAATTATATACAAACAGAACACCAAATCCAATAGTAATGGTTTAGCTTTATCTCACTGTCCATTTTACTCCCATGCCCTCCAAGAAAAATAAACAACCCCCGTCAAAACCAAAATGCACGCTATCATCATGGCGTCTCTTAGACGAGTTAGAGACTGTGCCACTCGAAGATTTATGTCCTGGCCTTCGTGTTCCGAGTTCGAAACAGGTCAACGAGCCAGATCCTTCCGAATGTGGCTCGTGTGGTTGTGACGAAGATGTTAGCGCTCCAGTTACATGTTGCGCTTTAGATCCCCAACGTGAAGAAAGCAGTAGTTCGTGTCCAGCACAAGAGCTGAAAATACCAACCTATGTATCGAACAGCCAAGCAATAGAAGTAGAAGCTATGATTGATGAAATACAAATTTGCCGAGAGATGATTCGGAACCTAGCCCTAGAAGCAATGAACATCCTCCACCCGGAACAATGCAAACAGAACCTCCAAGCCCAGCAAGGTCGGATAGCCAGTGCCAAGGTGTCCTGTTGCGAACTTCACGACGACTCGGACGCCTCTCCGAAACAAAACAAAACAAAATGCGAAATATCTGAACCTAGAAAATATTCAGGTTCGGAAGGACAGTCCAAGACTGGATTATTTCCAATATCTCCTACCCTATCGAAGTCACCTGCACTTTCAAGAAAATCGTCGGGCCCTATAGCCCAAACTGCTTGTCAGATAAAAGACAGGCGATTGGGTCAAAAAGAAGCCGGAAATAAATCTAGTAACTATAGCTGTTGCGGAGAGAAAAAGCAAAACATCGACTGCAGCTGCGACGAGACAATGAACAAAAGAACCTTAGGAGAGAAACCTAGTAACTGCGGCTGCGACGGAGGGAAAAAGAAAAACGCTTCCTGCCCGTGTGACGAAAAACCAGAAAGTAAAACGGACTGCAAGACTTTCATTCTGAAAACATTCGGGAGTAAACCTAGTAACTGTAGCTGCAACGGGGAGAAAAAGCAAAAGGCTGACTGCAAGTGCGACAATAAAAAAGAAAGTAAAAAAGACTGCAAGACTTTAATTCTGGAAAAATTCGGGGTAAAACCTAGTAACTGTTGTGGAGAGAAAAGGCAAACTATCGGTTGCAGCTGCGACGAGACAATGAACAAAAACACCTTAGGAAATAAACCTAGTAACTGTGGCTGCGACGACGGAGAGAAAAAGCAAAACATCAACTGCAGGTGCGACGACACAATGATGAAGCAAAATAAAGAAAACGAAAAAAGAGAAAATAAAACAGTCTCTAGTTGTTTAGAGAAAACATTCGGATGTATGAGTAGTGACACCGCTCCTGTTGTTATAGACGATTGCGTTTGTGCTGATGAAGAAATGAAAAAGCGAAATAGAGCTAATTGCCTAAAGGAAAAATATAAGGCGGCCTCGGTAGCGGCTGTATGTGCCACGCCTAAGTGTGCGGCAAATACTTGTACGTGCCACTTCCCGCCTGCGTATAGCCAATATTTTGATTGCACTGGCCATGTGAGTGGTAATTGCCATTGCGATAAAAATGCCTAGTTCAAATATATGCAAAGACGTATTAAAATGTACATAATATTTAAGTTGTGTGTTTTATATAAGATATCTCCTGCCCTCGACTTCGTCCGCGAGCCTATAACGTTCCTCAAAAATTGGGCTATCAAATGCAAAAAGAATTTTTCAAATCCGACGGGTAGGTCCGAAGATTACCGCCTACATACAAACTTATAAACAAATTTACCTCTTAATACTAGTATAGACTAGCTGCAGTGTAACGTGAAGTAAGTTATGGAAACAGTTTTCTCACGAAGTGCTAAAAGTCCAGCTACTATCTACGTATCAAAGGCTTTTTTCCAACCAGTTGTTAACCCCCGGGCAAACAAACTCACAAACTATTCCATAGAATAACAGGGTATAAGGTTTGTTATGAACTTATGAATGAATGGTAGTAGATGGCGAGCCCGCGAACCCCTCTTTCTTGGGCGCTTATCTCATATAAGAAGCTCACAATCTCACAGTCACACATTATACAATGTTTGTCGAATCGAAGGCCGGAAAAACTGCAAAACTTTTTTGCAAACGTACCTAATACATTTATCTTTCCTGGCAACATTGTTCTTTGTATGCGATTGTGGCGCCAAATATATATTTTTGTCAAGGTTTTGAGGTGATTTCGGCTTTGTAATAAAATTAAAAACGAGCGAGCCTCGCTTAGAGGCCTGTTCAGATATAAACGATATAAGGTACCGAGGCTATATCGCGTACCGATTCAGTATCGCTACCGAGCGCGACAGGGATATCGCATAATTATATCTGAACTGGGGCGGCAGTCTCGACATAGATAGCGATCACTCTATGAGGGAATTCGGTCGCAAAGTCGTATTGGTGTCCGTAGACGCGCGCGACGTGCTTGACAAGCACGTGATTTTTTCGTGCTTGGCAAGTAATTTTGACCGTCGAGGGACGCCATTAGGACTTTTCGACTGAATTCGGTCTAACGATTGCTATCAATGTCGAGACTGCCGCCCCAGGCTTTAAGATGTGCCTGCCGGGGTTGCGGGTTTGTCTGAAAGGGATATCGCGACCTCGGCACACAGGCAACGGAAGGAACACGGGTGGGTTTTAGTCAGTAAAAGTCTGACACGCCCTCCCGCTCCACCCAGAGCGGGAGAAGTTATTTGATAATTTCCCATCCTCAAAAAAAAAAAAAAAAAAGGCTTTAAGATGTGTAACATCTGACAACTAGAATTTTATAATACCGTTTAAATAGTTTTTTAGTGAGACACGGAGCAACAAAATACGATGTAGAATGTGGTGGTTTTTCTTTAGATCGAATTTTTTGCTTCGTATCTCAATAGTGGCGCTAGTGTACCGTTGGGCGCCCTCATAAAAAGCCAAAAGGTACATAGCGCCACTCCTTTAAAAAAATATTATCTCGTGACTGAGAAGGAATTATGAATAATGGTTATTAAGGACCCTCGGTAAGTGTGTCTAGAATTATATTTATTATATTTCGATATTGATTGCAGGAAAGCGAGAGGAAAGGTGTTTCACATCAAAAATTAAACAACACCGAAGCCTTAGTTCGTTTAATTATTATATTCGCATGATCATTATATAAAATTATTTTTTCTTGGTGGAACATTTTTTCTTGTCTACGTTCTTGCTCTTGGATCTTCCCGGTGACACCAATTTGACTTTCTTCTCTTCAGTAACAGCCGGTACTGGGTTTAGATCACTTTGTATTCTCACTTTACGGAAACAAGAACGAGACGAGCGCGTCCCAGGATAAGTCATGGCTGTAAAATTAAAATTATATAGTTCAATCCCTACATGCGCCGATTCGAACGTCAATCAATGTTATCTTCCACAGGTTGTCAACCCGAAAATGACACATTTTCTAATTACTAATTTACCTTGCTCCTGACTGCAAATAGCTGTCGAAAGAATGGCGGCCGGCGGCCTTCTATTTGATCTAAATTGTCAATATTTTCAAGTTTTGGATGTATGAAAACCGAGGGCTCTTTTGATAATTTTGGTTGATATTTAATTCGGCACGGAAGTCTGTCGAATAGTTGTGAATGGCTACGCTGATCTGGATTTTGTATACAGCAAGCTTAAAATTCAATAGACGTAGATATATTTAGTAATCTATTCCGCTTTACTATTCCTGAAGAGTTATCATAAAAAACCCTGTAAAAAAATCGACACGTGTTTCACCTCTCAACGAGGCATCCTCAGGATGACGATTGACTTGTCGCGAACCCGAACACGGCGTGTTTTCCCTGCGTCCGACGCTCGGGCAACACGCTATGTTCGGGTTCGTTCTAAATATCGACGTCTATTGTATTTTATAATGGATCTCCGCAAGGTCACGCCTGAATGAATAACTACCGCAAGCTTGCCTAATTGCTCATAAATATATTTGAATGTCTTTTGACTTGGTGATTGTTTACGCAATGGCTTAGAAGATAATATTTGTATTTCGCGGGCTGCGCATGATCAATAGAAACAGCAGAATAGTGTGTACAAACCGGATTTTGGAGTGCAAGCCGGTTTCCGTTCTGTAGGGCTGATGAACTCACGAACCGTTCGGGGACAAGTAGGAGAAGCCGAAGGTTTGCGATGTTTTACTGATGCGGATTTGACTAAAATATAAAAACTACGATCATTAGTTACTGTACCGTCATTGTTTTGCTCGAATACTTGCAAAAATACACAAAAATTTAAGGAATCTTAATATTTTTAAGCGTTCAACAACGAGCGAACGTCTACTGTGTATGGACTAACGTTTTACTAATCATTATCCAACAACGAATAATATAATAATATTACGACCATCATTATCAACCATTTCAAACGAAAGACATTCCCAGCTGGAGTGGACATAGTTCTCCCCCAAACATAATTACAACTCTGGGGTCTACGCTAACCGGTAACCCCATCAAGCGGATTCCCGCAACCTCAGGTCATCAGTGTTCTCCTTGTAGGTCTACCTTCACTGTGCTTAGAGCTTTTCTTTCCCAAATATTCTGAAACCGTTCTGCACCACAATAAAATATGTGGTTCGGAAACCACAGAAATTTCTGATACACCTATAATTCCTGTTTTAAAACTCACCGCAAATCTTTTCCAACTGTTCTCTCAGTGGTTTTATCACACAGTTCATAGGATTTACTTTACTATCATTTATGAATCCATACTGGGTCATGTCTATTGAGGCGGTTTTTCTGTAACAAATCTTTTGAATAAAATCTTTAGTATCTTTTGACATGGTATTGTTTTTAGAGGCATGGCGCTCTTTTGATTTCACAGAGTTGGCGTGGTTGCGAAAGTTGACTTCACCATCTTCGGAAAACGATTTCATTTTCTTATCATTTAGCATTATTCGTAGGCCTCCCACAAGTAAGACTGATTACCTAGCGAAGGCCGTGGCAATCTTCTGGATGTGAGCAAGGGATGTGGCGACGCTTGGGGGAGGCCTATGTACAGTGGACGTTTTTCGAGTGAATTTAATTTATATAATGCAAGCTGATTGAAACATGGGATTTTGTGTCATTTTGAAGCTTCAGAATTTGAATGATTACAAAAGACAAAGGATTGTCTGAAATATCTTTGGAATTTAAAAATACTTTTCTGTAGGGAAATAAAACATAAACGAAAATGAATGGTGAAAGAACTATTCACAATATCTTTTGCATTGCATAATAATATGAGGTGAACATTGCGATATATGATGGTCTTTCAACACTTTATAACATCCACAAAATTTCTTAGCGAACACGTTTATAAGTAATAAACCAATGAATACTGGCAACACTCTCATATGACTGACAGTGACATGAAAGATTTTGATTATTTTGACATTGACATTTAATATTTAACGTTTCTTCTGTGCGAATTGTGGTGTGAATAAATTACGCGATTTCATTTTAAAATTAACTCGCGAAAATATAATTATGTCTGCTTTACACGAAGCTCTGATGCCCATTTCTTGGCTAGCAGGACGCTGGGCTACTGAGGAAGGTCGCGGCGCGTACCCTAACATCCCAGATTTCCATTACCATGAAGAATTGGAATTTTCTTGCATCGGTGCGTAAATAAAAAAGAATTTCATGTCTACCTACGTTTTTAATTTTTCAATAGGAAAATCGCCGTTAGTCGCTTTAATAATGTTATACATTATACTTTTATCTAAAATCATGTTCTGATAAACTGCCAAGGTACTTAATAATTTTGGTAGAAAAAAACAGTTATGTAAACTAAACTTCGCAAGTTTTATTTTCACAAGTGCCGCAAATCTATGAATGAAATATATCATTTCATGAATATTAAGTTGGGTAGAAACTACTTAAATTTAGGAACCTGCAACAAGAAAAACAAGTTTCATTACACTCAAATAATAAAAATAGCAATAAAAAGTATTGCCACTGATACTGAGGCTAATTTAATAGCTCAATGGATACATTTATCTATCCATAGAGAATTAGCATGCAATAAAATATTTTCCATCATTTCATGGACACACACATTTTATTTCTATAATTCCAGGTCAACCGATGTTCAACTTCATATCAAAATCGAAGCATCCTGAAAAGCAGACACCGATGCACCAAGAGCGTGGCTTCTTACGCATAAAACCTGGCTCCAATGAACTAGCATTCACGGTCAGCCACAACTTCGGCCTCACTTCCCTTGAAGAAGGCACATGCGATGTAGAAAACAAACAATTAACTCTTGAAACTGTAAGCTTAGCTCGGATTTCGTTTGCGAACCCGCCGTTTGTGAAGAAAATTAAGCGTAACATTAAATTGTTGGCGCCTGATACGTTGGAAGTTGTGTTGTTTATGGAGACGGATAAGACTCCGCTGACTGAGCATTTGAAAGCAGTCTATAAAAAAGTTGATGGTTAAATAAGTATTAATTACTATTTAGTATTGTCTGTGGCTGATCCACTCTTAGCTCAGGGGGTCTATTTTCTAACTTTCTGGCAGCTAACTCTCCCGTAGTTAAAAAAACAATTCAAAAGCCATTGTCTCGATGTTATCGCCACTGCGGGACACGAGGCGAAAAAGCAAACTCTACATAAGTAGAGTTAAATGCACCTCTTTCATCTGTCTACCCTTTTCCCAACTATGTAGCGGTCAGCTTCCAGAGTACCTGGATGCAGCTAAATACCAGTATTTTACATGGAGGGACTGCCTATCTGACCTCCACAACTCGGTTACTGGGTAAAATTATACTAATGCACTTTAAAAAATAGCTTCTGCCAGCGGTTTCAACCACATGATTTTTTTTATAAATTTTATGTTACTCAGTTATAACAGAGGATAGTGCTGGTAAAGGAATTTTTAAAATGGTCCAGTTGTTTTTGAGTTTATTAATTACAAACAAAAATACAAGACCCTACATGTTACTCAGTTATAACAGAGCATACTACTGGTGAAAGAATTTTTTAAATGGTCCTGTAGTTTTGGAGTTTATTAATTACAAACAAAAATACAAGACCCTGCACTTTATAATATTAGTGTTGATTGATCCCCTGGCGTCTGAACATCGAATTTTCATGTGCTAATTTTATTATTATTTACTTAAGTGTAGGTGTGTTTGAAATATGTGAGATTCTTTTAATACTGATTTCTTAGTGATATTTAGGCCGGCCACATACATCCGGAATTACTTTTCGGAATTCCGTTTCGAAATAATGATTCGGAATTGCGAAGGAAGGAAATCCATAAAAAATCAACGATCACGTAGACACATATACATTTCTAGTATAGGCTGACCTCGCATTTTACGGAAATCCTATAGGTATAATGCGAGATCACTATAAACTGGAAATGTATAGCTTGATGTGTAGCCATGTGTAAAATAGGTAGATCTCCGTTCGGAATTCCGAAACGTAATTCGGTACTATGTATGTGGCCGACCTTAACTGTTTAGTTCCTATTGACTTATTATAGACAGACATATTATACTCACCAAAGTTATATTATACTGTAAAATAAAGACTGAAACAACACAAGTTTTAAATTCATATAGCCTAAAGCACTTGTCCCTCGCCGACGACTTAATGAGGAAGCGCTGAGGCACTTGTGCCTCTCCGACGACTCAAAGAGGAAGCGCTGAGGCACTTGTCCCTCGCCGACGACTCGACGACTCAGCGTGTTGATAAAACACACTGTTGGATTTTCAACTCTAGAGCGCAGAAAATTCAGTGCACGAAAAAAAATCGTTGCTGAAAAAAATCGCCCTTGCGGGGACCTAGGCTTTTCCTATTTATTAAAGTAAATAGTTGGCAACTATATGGTTTAGAATTATTACCCGACTGCAAAGAAGGGTTATGTTTTTAGCAATAGAATTTTGTTATAACTTTATTAACTCATAATGCATTTGTTACTTTAAAACACTTTTTTGTCGATAATAAACTATTTTTTCTGGACAGCTTCTTATTAATGATTACCATTTGCTTAGAACCTTAAAAAAACCTGGAGTGACTTAAAAGCGTGCTCTTCCAGAGGGATGTGTCCCTCCCAGCTATCTAATTACATATTTGCGTAAACGATTACAACTAATCTGTTTCATTTTGACAGTTCAACAACATTCTTGCGCTATTTACGTTGTTGAGCAGATTTTTTTTCGAACTATTGAAGCAATGAATTGGCAATCTGTTTCAAAACGATTCAGATTTTGATTGTTCGTGTATTACGCACCGTAGGTTAGGTAGGTTTGGTAGAAAAAATGATTATTTTGTTGGGAGCTGAGGTGATAAAGGGAAACGACCAGGTCAAGGCACTAATTGGTACTGTCTTTATTTTAGAAAAGCTTAAGTAGCTACTAATACAAATTCTTATAAATATAAAAATCAAAATGTGGGCCCAATCGCTGCACAGCACTTATTGATCTGTAGTTCTCGAAACTCACGACGGGGGGGCCACCATCGCGGTGGCGGTAGCAGAGCTCTAGGGCTCCGCGGTCGGCCACTCGGCCGGCGCACGTATTAGAAGTTGATGATGCAGCTACAGTGCTCTCCTTCAAGCGAAGCGTACGGGTCGCCGGATAGTTCGTCCGAATAAGGTCTTCTGTACGGGAACTTCAGGTGGCGTATTGTGAGTTGATGATGCATCTACAATTTCTTTAAAAAAGTCAACTTCACGCCTGAAACTGCTGAAAGAGCTGCTGCTGCTACCAATTATGATCTAATATTCTGATACAGGTTGTAAGACATGTTGGCACTTTTTAAATGTATCAATTGAATTTAATACTTATCCAATCGAAATAAGGTATATGTTTTAATGCTCGGTGATCGACCTTTGAGCATCGCAGCGCAGTTTTCTCTGGAGCATCGAAGAACAGGCTGGAGTATACCGTGGCGGTATGCGCTGGAATCAAAAGTAACTTTTCCGACTGCATAGTCGCTAGTAGAATAACCCGGCGAGCGGTGAGGTGGCTACTCGATGGATGCTCCGGTAAGCTGGCGGACGCTCGCGGTACTGCAGACGATTTTTCTTGTCAGTGTGCGCTGGCGGATAGAGGAATCCTCGATGCTCCCCCCTGCCGCTCGCCAGTGTGCGGCGCAGGCCATTAGGGTCCTCAGCGCAGACCAACGGAGTGGCGGCAAAACAAGTAATTCTATAACAGCTGAAAGTCGATTTTATTTACTATTAGGATACCTTTTTTGGGTCGGTAATTTTCCAATAACTTCTCCCGCTCTGGGCGGAGAGAGATCACCTTTGTAGGTACATATTTTTGTTCCTTTTTTCTTGTCTGTTTATATGTGTGTACATAAACCGTTAAATAAAAAATAAAAATAAATAGATATAAATTAAAATAGTAAAAAAACCATTACACACACTACCATGCGTTTGACACAAGATACCTTAGAATCATGACATTTAAATGTATTATGGTCGAATTTCGACCTCTGGGCGACCACTAGTAGGTACCAATTAGGTAATATGTAGGTACATGTCACAAAAAAAAAACTGTTTTTAGGTTCCTCACCTCATAAGGAAAAAACGGAACCTTATAGTATCACTCGTGTGTCTATCTGTCTGTCCATCTGTCACAGCACTCACAGCCAATTTGCTCCGAATCTAATGGACCAATTAAGTTGAAATTCGGTACAGATATCTGTTTCTGTGACCCAAACAAAGCATCCATTTGAGCTCCCATTGTGAGCTCAAATGGATGTCTATTCGCCAAAGAAGAAGTTTACTCGCTTTGACCACGCTTTTCTCCCTGCTGAACTCACCCATCCCTCCTTTTTATCTTATGTCTCACTTCCAATATCTATGTTCTTCACACGCTAAGCATCTGCGTTCTTCCAACAATATTCTTCAACTCTGTCCTTTTCATACTTCTGACTTTGTTCATTCTTCCTTTCATATTCAGTCTATTCTTCTCTGTAATGCGCTTCCTCTTGATATCAGGACGGCCACCAAGCGGTATGCATTTAAGCGGAGTTATTTTCAAAACAAATAGTGTAGAGTCATCTCAATTACCTCATTTCCTTTGAATTTGTATCCTTATATAAGGTCCCATTAAAATAGATGGACAAACTTTTACAAATCATTCAAACCACCAAAATAAGGACGCATTAAATACTTATAAGAAAAATAAATCAGTTAACGAAAATACACTGAAAATGTTTACCCAATGCCATTTATTATTTTAGGTCAAAATAAAATCACTTTAATCAGTTTTTTTTTTTGCTTGGATATGTTTGGTAAGACGTACTGAACGATGTGTTAAAATTTGTCCATCTATATTTTAATGGGACCTTGTATAAATATATATATATAATAAATGTAGGTATATATGTCGGGTCGGCGGACTAAAGCACATACCTAAGTCAAAAAAATGCTTTATTTTTTCTTTGTACCAAAATTATTCATTTACACCAATACATCGGCAGACTAAAGCACATAAGTCATATTCGCTTGTTCGGGCTTGAATCTAAGTAGTGTCCTTTTTCAACCTCTTGAATCGCATTAATCTTGCGGCGTTATAAAAAACATAAGTTGAGTTATGTTAAAAGGAACACTTGAAGCTCTCGGACTTCATGGACGCAGAAAGTGACTTATGTTATTAGGAACGTCAAGTGCGTCCTTTTATCTCGATTTTTAATTCGAGGGTAGGTACTCAAATTATTATTTATTGCTTACAAAAAACTGAAGTGGTAACTGTAGTGATTTGGGTCACACTAGTCGAGTTAGTTTTGCTCTGATTTGTTAACAGAACAGTTGTGGTGTGTGACATTTTACTTGAAAGTATTCCCAATTAATATGGATTGTCAGCGAGGAAAGAAATTAGTTGAGATGGTGATGAGGAGAAACACAAATGTTGAAGGTAAGTTTGCCATGTTTGATTTAAATCAGAAAGTAATATATTTATCTTTCATTGTAGTTTTAGCAGAAATCATCAGTGATTTGTTCATTTTAGCATCAATCATTAATAAATGATTAAAATAATTATTTTTTTAGCCTCTACAGTACGTTTTTTATTTTTAGATGAACGAAATGAACAGCAATCTACAGGCACAATAGCGGAAGAAGAACCAATGCCTTCCACATCATCAGGCCACACTGGCGTCATGTTTATTAATCGAGAAATGGATTTCTCAAGTGATGATTCTGTTCTGGATCCACATTTCGAACTCCCTGAAACAGCAGTAGATTCGTCGACATCCACCGATACTGACCGAAGAGCCGACACGCCACTTGCGGTCGAAACATTCCAAAAAAAAGTATTCGCATTACGAAAAAAGAAAAGAAAATAAAACGCAACACAGGTCAATCATATAAAACATTAAAAGGTAAAGTTGTTTCCAGCAGAACAATGAAAGAGCTAGGGACGTGTCGAATGAAATGCAAGGAGCGTATATCATTGAACGATAGACAAGCTATTTTCAACGAATATTGGCAAATGGGAACATATCTCAAGAGAACAACTTATATGGCATCTTTAATTGAAATACACGACAAGGCAACTCAAAGACAACGCACACTAGATCCTGACCAACAAAAGAATCGCATGAAAACATACAAATATTTTTTATTAATTCATGGGAAGCGTGAACCCATTTGTCGGGGATGCCTTTTAAAAACGTTAGGCGAAAGCGATAATTTTATAAAAACAGTTGCCACGAAAAAACGGTCTTCGATAGGTGGCACTCAAACAGATGATAACCGTGGGAAGAGTATACCCAAACATAAGATTTCTGATGAAAAAAGACAAGAAATTAAGGAACATATTTTATCATTTCCATCCTATGAGAGCCATTACACAAGAAAAACTACATCAAAAAAGTACTTGCCTTCTCATCTAACTATTACGAAAATGTATGATTTATTTTGTGAAAACCGCGACAATCCACCTTCAGTAAAAATTTATAGTCAAGAATTCCACAAATTAGGATTATCGTTCAAAAAGCCCCGTGCCGACACATGTTATACTTGTGACAAATTCAAGATGCAAATTCAACTATGTCAGGAAGATCAGGTGAAAACTGAACTAATTGCTCAACATGAACATCACAAGACTGCCGCAGATCAAGCATACGAAATGAAAAAATGTGATACTCAAGTAAATAAAAGTGATAGTACTGTGCAAGTTTACACATTTGACTTACAACAGTGTTTACCCACTCCAGCCCTCAGCTCTTCTGTAGCTTTCTACAAACGCCAGTTGTGGACGTTCAACCTGACTGTCCATGACAACAAAACTGGAAAAGCTGTGTGTTACATATGGTATGAAACCATAGCTGCTAGAGGAGCTAATCAAATAGCATCATGTCTTTTTAAACATCTTCAAACATACGTACCTGAGAATACAAAACATGTAATATTTTATTCTGATACTTGTGGCGGTCAGAACAGAAATTCTCATGTCAGTTCAATGTTGACTTGGGCTTTGCAGAAATTAGACATAGATGTCATAGACCACAAGTTCATGGTTCCGGGTCATAGCCACATGGAAGTGGACACGGATCATAGCATCATTGAAAAAAAGAAAAAGAAAACGGATTTGCAGATTTATCACCCGCATGATTGGATTCAACTCATCAGATCGAGCAGTAAAAAATTTGAAGTTGTCGAAATGCGTAGTTCCGACTTTTTGGATTTTTCTTCATTGTTAAAAGGTCCTTTAGTATTAAGAAACAAAGATGTAGAAGGGCGACAATTTAAATGGCTCGATAAAAAGTGGTTGCGCTATGATTCTGAATTTGGCGTAGTCTCCTACAAAGACACTTTGGACACGGAATGTAATTTTTACAAATTTAACTTGAAACGTCGAGTTTCTGCCATACCTGACACTATTCCTGTTATATCGGTACAGCCCTTACCGATATCAAAAGAAAAGAAAGATGATCTGATTTCTTTACTCTCCTTAATACCCGACGTTTTTCATATATTTTATTTAGATTTGCCTTCTGTGAACAATGTACTTAATACTGACCCTGATATTTTAGATAGTGAAGAAGATGAATAAATAGTTGAATATAAATTATAAATATAGGCTAGTATATAAATGATGCATGCTAAACTAATTTTATGTTCATAGAAGTAACTTGAATGTCAACTAAAACATAGTTTATAATTAAATTTACTGTTCTCATACACTTAAGTCACAAGTACCTACTAGGTACACAGTGTTCTTTCTAACATAAGTCACTAAAATCGCTTTTTATTATATTTTTTCAAATTATATTTACGTGCATGTTAGTATTAATTAAAAACATCCCAATATTCCAATAAAGTTGAATTTATAGTTAAACGCAATTTTTTTTATACAGTTTTTAGTTGTTCCTGAAAAGTTTCACTTTTGGACTTATGTTTTTTAGTCTGCCAGCCCTAGATATTATAGTAAATATGTATATACGTGTATCATAAGTCTATAAACTATATATGTACCTACTTCTGTACCTATTTTATTTATTATTCATTGTTGTATTTTTAATATTTTTTATTATTATTATCTCCTCTAAATCGGAGCACCTGCCATCTTATCTCTTCACCACCCTTGGTTGACAGGTAGAGCATGCCTAAGGCATTAAGTCCGCCTTTGTGTGTACGTTACCCCAGCAAGAAAGTGTCTCCTAGAGTTATATGAGTAGAACGTATAATTTGTGCCTTATTTGCTGTAAATGTGCCCCCACATAAAAAATGTGTGCCCCCTGTCGTTTTGGAAAAAAACGGAAAAACGATTCTTGCTGGGGTAACGTTTTTCTAGCAGGAAAATTCTAAACGAATGATCGTAGAGAGAAAAATTATGCATGGCCATAGAGCTTATTTGTGTGCCAAATTGTGCCCCCAAAAATAAAATCTGTGCCCCTTCAGGTTTTCGAGATATTGCATTTCCTGCTGGAGTAACGTTTTGATGAATCGTATATCTCTAAAACCATTGCATGTGCCCCTGTAGAATAAACATACACGAGTAGCTCTTAATGTGTGCCCCTTAGTGCCCCAATTAGATTTAAGAAAATATTTATAGTTTTCAAGTTATCGCGGTTTTATGAAAACCCAAAAAAACATCGCTGCGCTTAAATGAGACAAGGTATAAGTTCGCTGAAAACTGTATTCGGTCCTTCTTGACGCTAATAATAGCCATACAAAGTTTCAAAACTGCACATGCATGCGTTTTTGAATAATCTTGCTAAAAGTCAAAACGATGGTGTCATAACTTTGACGGCAAAATACAAGGAACCGGCTCAATCCCAGATGTGTAGGTATAAACCAAAATCTTGTGCCTTTAGTCAAAAATATATGGTGAAAATATTCAGCTTGGAATGTTTCGCATTAAGTAAATATTAACAAAAAACCAAAATATGTAATCAACGGCTGGCTATCCGACCAAATATGAATGACTACTAAAAAGCGACGGATTCATACATATCGATGACCTTCTTTACTTTACTCACTAACCGGTTCACACGTGTTGTGCCTGAGTACAATGAAGTAGAAAAGTAATAAGTAATAAAATAAAGTTGTTATTGGATTATATCCTACTAGCTGTTTCTATGACCTTACACATGATAAAGTACATTATAAATAGTAGCCTAAGTGCTATATTCCAAGGTAAGCTATCTTCTCCATTCTAAATTTCATTAAAATACATCCAGTAATTTATTTATGAACGAAAGAAATACATCCAGATATTTGCCATTTGCCAGGTCTTTGACCAAAAATTTGATTGGTCCCGATGTTTAAAAAAAAATATAGTTCATGAAATGTGTGATGAATGTGAAAATGATGAAAATAAAACTACTAAAAATAGGTAGCTCTTTTTTGTATATAAATAAAAAGCCCGTATTTGTCTTTATATATATATATATTTATTGATAAGCCGTAGGTTAGATAAATTAACAGTAAGTCGCAGCTGTAAGACGTAAGTAGTTACAGAATTATAATCATCAAAATCACCAATACAACCGTCCAAGTTCATAAAGGCGTAGGAACAATAATTTCCACATCAACAAGCTGTTTCATTTATTATAGTCACAAGGTGTATTTAATATATATTTTAATTAGCCCCAAAACTTTTGAACGCGACTGTACGGACAACAGGTTAGGTATAATACGTCCAATAAAGAAGGTCATCGATATGTATGAATCCGTCGCTTTTTAGTAGTCATTCATATTTGGTCGGATAGCCAGCCGTTGCTTACATATTTTGGTTTTTTGTTAATATTTACTTAATGCGAAACATTCCAAGCTGAATATTTTCACCATATATTTTTGACTAAAGGCACAAGATTTTGGTTTATACCTACACATCTGGGATTGAGCCGGTTCCTTGTATTTTGCCGTCAAAGTTATGACACCATCGTTTTGACTTTTAGCAAGATTATTCAAAAACGCATGCATGTGCAGTTTTGAAACTTTGTATGGCTATTATTAGCGTCAAGAAGGACCGAATACAGTTTTCAGCGAACTTATACCTTGTCTCATTTAAGCGCAGCGATGTTTTTTTGGGTTTTCATAAAACCGCGATAACTTGAAAACTATAAATATTTTCTTAAATCTAATTGGGGCACTAAGGGGCACACATTAAGAGCTACTCGTGTATGTTTATTCTACCGGGGCACATGCAATGGTTTTAGAGATATACGATTCATCAAAACGTTACTCCAGCAGGAAATGCAATATCTCGAAAACCTGAAGGGGCACAGATTTTATTTTTGGGGGCACATTTTGGCACACAAATAAGCTCTATGGCCATGCATAATTTTTCTCTCTCCGATCATTCGTTTAGAATTTTCCTGCTAGAAAAACGTTACCCCAGCAGGAATCGTTTTTTCCGTTTTTTTCCAAAACGACAGGGGGCACACATTTTTTATGTGGAGGCACATTTACAGCAAATAAGGCACAAATTATACGTTCTACTCATATAACTCTAGGAGACACTTTCTTGCTGGGGTAACGTACACCGCCTTTGTACCTTATTGTGTGCGAGAAGTTTAAATAAATAAATAAATAAACACGGACGTGTAACAAAAATAAATGAATTTAGAATATGTAGGTCACTTTTCGACGGCAAATTGAAAAATAAAATAATAAAAGTTTTGCAACCGGTACCTACTGAAATATTAATTCTCAAATATTAATTTTAAATTAAATACTTCTAAAGATATTCATGAAAATTAAACTCCCCCCCCCCCTCCCCCCTTTCTCCGAAACTACAGATCCAATTTTTTTTTTTAATACAGAGATTTACTCATACATTACAGGGAAGTCTATGTTCTTAAAATAACATGGTTAATCTCTCAATATTGTGCGTACAAATTTACATTTGCTGTTCTTTGGATAAATCCATACCATCTACGGAACCCTTCTTTGTCCGTGGTTTGACACGCACTTGGCCTATTTTATTTTTATTTAAGTGCACTAACTAAACACCTCAAAAAAATTATCAAGTTAAATTTCTTTTTTGTTTATCATATTTGATATTTAGTTTGTCTAGTCTGGGCACTCTGGGCAGGCCCATATCACAGATTAATACAAATGGGACACTCCGTAAAATCATTTAAATAAAAAGTGACTCTTGCTAAAACACAATAAAGTGCATTTTAGGTCGCACAGCGCGAATTACCTACAGTTATATTCACCTAGAAGTTGCCTCTTTCTATCGCGACGCTGTTGAATGAGTATCGGGCAAAAATAATACAAATAACTGTGTTTAATGAATCTTTATTTCAAATACCCTTAGCATTAATGATTTTCCTATAACGTGATAACGAAGATATCGACACAATGTGTAGACCACAAATACAATACAACAAAATTAAACTTAAAAATATAGTAAATATTTTAATAGTTTCGACTACTTCATTACAATAGTCATGTCGCCTATACAATGCATAGGTCCCCTTAATTTACTAAATTCTAAGATCGTTTTTGTTTACTTTAGCTAAAAAGTATTGTCAAAAAAAATTGGAGAAAAATTCTGTTTTTTTTATTTTTATAAATTATTGTACAGTCCGGAGAATTAGTTGTTATAGTTCGTGCGCGACTGCTAGTCACCGCCATTGACAATTGGCAGACTGAGTTAGCTTGGCCTTTGTTTACCTCCCCCGTCTCACTGCTCACATACCTCAGACGGTGACTAGCAGTCGCGCAGGGACTATAATCAAACTGATACACTACGTCAATTTGCCGTGTTAAAGACTTTTCATACAACTGTCATTAATTGACAGTTGTATGAAATTGCAACTGTCAATTAATGACAGTTGTGATTTGAATAAACAGACAATTTAAGTTGGTAGTCAAGTAATTTCCGTAACCTTTACATTCTTCATTTTCGTGATACATAGATACGAGTTTTCTCATGCCAATTTCGGGTTAGCCCGATTGGGTTCGAAGTCGAACTGGCCGCGTGATCAGCTCATGAACTTCCGTCTCATAAGTTGATCAATATTAACAAGCTCCGTTTGACTTCGAAACTATTCGGGATCAAAATGGGAACGTGAACAAATCGTAAATACATAGCCATAAAAGTATAGTCGACCTCATATTAGTTGTCAAAAGTAATAATACAATTACGTTACAGTATTTTTATGTCACGAATCGACGCGTGCTTTAATTGTGGTAACCAAATCTACAAATACGCTGTAAATGTGTGCGAATAGGCGACTAGCGTCAGCACATAATACACACGCACACTTCCGACTTCACCCGTGTCTCGGACGGTAACGAAAACTCCTGCGCTGACACACATTGCGTGATTGTACACTTGTTTACCACAAGTAAAGCGCGCGTCCCTTCGCGAGATAAAAATACGATACGAGGTTCAGTGTAACATTATTTTGAAGAATTTTAATGATGAGATTAACAATTTAACACATTATTCTAATTATTTATTGTTATTGCTTCCACACTTGGCTTCATGCAAAAAATAATGTTTACAAATTAAATAAGTAATGGAGTTTTAAATACGTAAATGTGTATTTCCTAAATATTATTTGAAAGCTTTTCATTATTGAAACATGTTCACAATGTCATCCATAAGTTTAAAAATGTTATGGAAAAAATACATACATTGTGAATTTGAGAGCGGTTTTGTTCACCAACTAAACTATACTTAGAATATTTCTATCTCCTACTAACAGGGAGCGCGAGAAAAGGACAGCGATGCTTTAGATCTTTCAAACTTGTTTAAATCTACATAAAAGCACGCGATTTTCAACGCTCGGCTCAGCACCGAATGTTGAAAATCCTACATCACGCTTTTATTTTGTCATTTATTTAGATGTCGCCAACTGTTACTGAAAATTTGCATAAGTTTAGTTGGTGCACAACGGAATCAGCACCATTGCTGCTTATAAATATTATATAAATATTAAAAATCGAATCTGAATATTTGCTATAATATATATATTTTTTGATAAGGAGATGAAATCATCAATCAGTTCTAATTTCAGTTGCTTTTAAATTGCTTTCCGTTACACTGATGGAAGACCAGTCAATCTACTGAAGCCATGATTTGGCTTGGATACCAGTATTTCTGCTAACCATTTTCACTTTCATACCTCTTTATTAGGACATTCACTAAAGGCGAAAGCGTCAAGGCAGCCCGCGAAATTCAAATTCTCTTACGTTTTTTGCAATTTGCAGGTCAGTATCATGTTCTATGTTGATCTAAATATGATTCGCGGCCGTATCAAATGTTTCATTATAGAATTATAATCATAAAAATGATCAATACAACTCTCTAAGTTCATGTAATCCCATTGAATGACTATTTCATGAAATCATGACATTTCACAATTATGCTAACTTATGGAGTTGTATTGATGATTGTAATGATTATAATTATGTAAAGCCATATTTGTTACGGTCGCGAATCATATTTTAATCAACATACAACCTGACACTGATGTGCAAAATGGAAAAAACTCAAGAATATTTGAATCTCGTGGGTACCTTAGCGCATCCCCCTTAATATATTATTGATTACGCGACCAAATTAATTATACAACTGTATGCCCACATTCAGATGGCGTTGAAATTTACGGTACGGCCGCCGCTCGTCCGTGGTGAAAAAAAAGAGTACAAGCTGGCTTTTTAGCCCAGGTAAGAGTTTTTAAACGTCAATCATAGTCAATATACTTTAACTGCGAAAATAGCTCTTAAAACTAAGAAATAAGAGCGCTGTCAAAGTTACTGTTGCTATGCACCGGTGGTTGACAGCTTAAAAGGGGTGATATACGCAGGAACAAGTACGCGTACTGATTGCTCGACGACCTTACTCGCCCGTGTGTCATCTAAGTACGCGTACTGCCGCTGAGTAAGTTTGTCGGCGATCCAACAGGTTTGAAGTTTTGCTCGTAACCTGCCTTGGTTCGTAGTTTCGTACGTCTATCATCGCCGCGAATCGCAAGCCACCATTTTCTTACGACATTTGTGTAATGTGTGTTTAGTTTGGTTCAGAAAATTCGACAACATCGCGTTACAGTGTGAGCAAGCTTCACGTGTGTCACCGACGACGGCGAGCCGAGTAAGTTCGCGAACTTAAAAACCGCGTACTTTCAGTTCGCACGTCTATCACCCACTTAAGAAGAACGCTGCGCTTGCGGAGGCCGCATCCAGTTGACTCGTTGTCTTGGCCAGGTTATTGGAACTATTTTAACAATATTGCAGTTAGGATGGAAACAGACTTGGAACAGTCGACGCGGTATGAGCTTTCATGGCGTCGGGTGCCACAAGCATGGTAACCTATGTTACCGTTAAAATACATATAAAACTATCTCAAATCACCTCAACCTGTCATATTGTAGACTGACAGCGATCCAATTATTAAAACTTGTCAATAAAATTTTATTGACTAATTATTTATTTATAGTGTCTCCCACCATCAAGTACCAGCATTACTCTTAAATAGGTATAATCATGAGTATAGTGTAAAAAAAATATCTTGTACGATCCGTGAGGGAGTTGTTAGGTATCGTACTGAAAGTATATTCGTGTGGTAATTTAGAGGATTAAAAAAAACAAATTTTTTTTTTCTTTAGGGATTTGTACCGCGTTATTATTACATTGGGCGGTGGCGGCCGTCGTTTAGCGAGTGTCTAAATGTCAAAGAATGACCCCGGTTGAAAATTTGCAATTTTTTTTTATTACTTTTAGGTAATGTTATTGCAGTACCTATGAGCCCCTTTCAGATCAGTCAGGTTTTTTTTTGTATACTGTAGAAACCTCTAGCTAATAGTATCGTTCGGTAAATCTAATATCGCAAATGTTTTTATTAAGGCTATATTTCACTAATGGCAACACTATTTTATTTGCAGAATTTGGAGTATGAAAGTTATCAATACGAGTGAAGATATAAACTTTTGGGGAGTTATTATAGAGTATAGAGTACTAGAAGAACAGTAGTCATAGATAACATCACGCTTGCTTTCCCCGACAGGGTCGGTAGAGGGACACAGAACACACACTTCGGCAGTTCTGTTATAAGTCAGATGAAAGGTGATGAGTACTAAAATAACAGCAAAATGGGATTTGCAAGCAGTCGCAATGGGATTGTATAAAACGACAAGAATTCATTTAATTCTCTACAAAGTTTGTTCCAGAATATTGTTTCCATGTGTAGCCACTAAACTTTGTAAGGAACACATTGGAGACCTTAACTGTAGTTACATATTGATACAGTATTCTAGAACGCAAATTGTAGGCAATTAAATGAATTCTTGTCTATTTATAAAAGCATATATACGAAGTTAACTGTAGTACACCACTCACGACTGCTTAGGGGCACAGATTAATAAAGATAAGACACACCGCAAAATCATTTAAATAAAAAGAGACTCTTGCTACGACACAATAAAGTGCAATTTACTTACTATTCACCTAGAAGTTACCTCTCTTTCTATCGTGTGACTCTTAGATCTTCTGACTACGTTACACTCACTGAATTGGCCCGACAAGACGGGCCCGCTGCGTACTTGTAGTTTTATATCTAAACTGTGGAGTGTCCCATCTGTATTGATCTTTGTTAGAGGGGAAAACAGGTGATGTTTTGAGAACATTTTCAATTGCATAGACCACTACAATGTTTTAAGAAGAAAAGATGATTGTAAAGAATTGCTGCATATTTTTTTGTGTAAAAGTTTTAAATTAATTATATTTTAGGCAGTTTTAGTTACAATATCATCGCCATCGTTTTAATTACATCACAAGATACATTTTTATATTAGCTTCGGTATGTGTTGGATGCATCAAGGTGCTCTTTCAACGGCGACCGCAATAACAGACCGCAGCGACACGACTGAGTGACACGCTTACGTAGATGGCGACTGTGGCGCCTATTACATTTTCATAGAGTAACATAAAAACCAGTCGTGTCGCTGCGGTCTTTGCGGTTGCGGTCGCCTTCGCAAGAGCACATTTTGTATGATACAAGACCACAGTTACAAGATTTCAACCTAATGAATACCATACATGGTGTGATCGATCTCAATAAGAACTCCAAACTGGCGATCCTCCATACATAAAATTATCGTATCAGTTTTTAAACAGCCCTTGTACCCGATTGAGCCCGTAACACATGGTACAGATTTTGGTTGAACCAGACGGATTTGAAGGTACAACTGACCATGTATGGTGGCAATCATATTCAACCCGCATAAAAGACACTTTCTGTAATGGATAATTCAAAGAAAATATTTACAAACATTGAGGTTACAATAAAAATGTAAACATGTCCCAAATTGTTTCATAAATGTCCCAAGTAGTGGTACAAAGTTTCAAAAGAGTCCCAACAGTATTTAAATCAAAGTGTTTGAAATATGCTCTACAGTATTTAATTATTTTTTGCATGTTTTTTTATTTTTATTTTAAGCACTATTGGTGCACTGAGATAATTTCCCTTGTCTATGCTATTTCAATGATCAGTAATAGATACAAAATCTTATATCTTAGTTCTCCTCACTGAATTTCAAGCTGTTTGAGGACAAAGGTAAGCAAACAATATTTTGCTATCGCACTTGTGTCCTATTCCTATAACTTACAAACTCTTGTTGGTCAGTAGTTACTCTCATATCTTTGCCTAAATCTTCATAGCATTGGATAGGACTATGATCCTTTATGATTTTTTAATGGATAAAATTGTTTTCTGTGTTTACCAACTGGTAAGCAAAATAATTTTATTACAGACAGGAATGAGGAAAAGGCATTAGTTTGTATCATTCTGAACAGAACAGAATTAGAATTAATTACACTATTTGGGTTACAAAATGACCCAGTTGCATTAACAAGTGTTTTGCTTATACAATTTGTTAGTAAAAATTTATTATACTGTTTGAGCTGTAACGTTATCAAGAGGAGCTGGAGATAGCAAAATATGCGCTTACCTCAACATACCCACTAAAAATTACTCTATTATCTTGTGAACAAAGAAGATAAACTCCATACCAATTGTAAGCAGACGAGAACTCCTATCCTTAAGCAGACGCTAAAAGAACAGTGTCTACATTTGTGACGATATCAAACGAAGTAGTGAGGCTTCCTTGCAACGATTCCATACTCTTGTAACGCTGGAGCTAGATCCTCCATGGTCATTACGTACTTCTTTTCTTTCGGTCCCTTCTGGTTTTTGGAGGTCTGCGTTATTTGGCTCGACGTCCGCATCTTGCAGTGTTGAAGGGCATCATTTGCGATATCCGAGAGGAATTTTTGGGATGCCAGCGCTATGAGACGGATCAATCTGGAATGTTATGAGTGAAATGTTAGTATTTGTGGAATATTAAGGGACAGCGTTGAAACTAAAATATATTTTTCATACATATATTGCTAGTTTAAAAAAATACTCTGAATAGTCTTGGAGTCTTTAAGCATGGAGCTGGTATGTACTGTTACCCAGAGTTGCTGAAGGCTCATACAAACAAAGAATAACATTCTTCTAAATGAAAGTATTTAAGTGTTTATAAAATTTCCTTTAATAATGTATCTCATTTTACGATACCAAATCAATAGTATTATCCATGTCAATACATAATTTGATGAAATAATATTGTTTCCGCACTATGTAGAGTTCTTTTTACTTTGAACTTTTTCCTTAAAATGATTGCTTTACTTCCTGAAATGTATGACTTAGATAATGCCCACGGGAGAAGCATGAAGTACTTATTGTAGTAAGTTTTTTTTTTAAATTAAAATGTGCAAGGATGTTTATCTATGTCTCTGTCAGACTATCAACAATGAATGAATTCAAATGAAGTAACACCTTTTCCTGCTGCTCTAGAAGGAAATTCATGTATGTGATTGTTTGCATGCAGGCCTGCATTCACTAGAAAAGTGGTAATAGGTTTGCAATAACTTTGATACAATTATGAGATTTTCAATGATCTGTGTACTTTTTGATTATTAGAGATAGGATATAAATAGTTACCTTGGATCCTGGGACTCGAAACCAGACATGTTCAGGTAATGTGCGACCACTGAGTCAGGTATTGACGGATTGTAGTTCTCAAGTTGGAGGAGAAAGTCGCTCAGAGCGTGGCCAGCGCCTGTGTCGTCGTCCATACCGACTGACGGAGAGCCCATGCGACTCATCTGCATGGCGCTGTCAAGAATTACATCCAAATATTAATAAATAAACAAAAACTAAACTTCAGGAACACACAATTTTACTTACTCAGCACAGATAATGTAGAAATTTTTCAACAGTTCAATGTCATTGAAGAATGAGGTTGGTCAGCCTGAATACGTTTCGTTTTTATGATAATTTCTGATTTTTATTTGATTAAGTAATAATGGTTTCTATATTTAAAACAGGTTAGTTTATGATAAAACTTAATTTAAAACCTCCAAATAAGTAGACAAAATAGAAGAAACATGGCAAAATTACCTAAAATTAAATGAAATTAATCGTCTGTCATTTGATTGATAGCAGTAATTAAACGCAAATTGTGCACGTCATTCAAGTGTTTCCACACTTTGATAGTTTACCCTTATTTTGTAATTATTCAAAACTTAAGGGTAAGAAATTTACCTATCAAAATGCTTAAAATACACTCCCAGCTGGATGTCGAGGTTCAATTTATTTAAAAATCTTTTTCATGTTTGGTTCTTCATGATTTCATAATTTTATATAGTTGCTAACTTAACAAAGTCTCAAATCATACCCCCTAATGATTTTGTTAATAATCTATTTGTAATATATTATCGCAAAATGATTTTTAGGATGATAATCTTCCAGTTATTGCAAGTGTAACATAATAAAACGAATGATTTATTTTTAGAAATCAATGGAAATTAGATAAATCGCAGTGACCACCCTGACCTCGTGGTGCTTTTCCGTGTGGTTGGCAACATTTGCCCCTTCCTTCCTTCTTTTACGCCGCTCCTCCGGGCAGAACTGCGAGCGAACGTGATCGATCGAATTTCAAAAAAGGCACACACCTACCCCCTGTGCTCCCGAGATCACGAAATTACTCTAAATCTCCTGATTTTAAATTCAGGGGTTCGTGTTTCGTGATTTATTCCATTCCGTGTGTGTAGATTCCACCTCGACCCGCGAGGTACCTAATTACCAAGTGAGCACCCACCTAATCGAACAAAATGTCTAATAACCTCGCTGATCCGCTCTCGTTCGCGAAAGATTTCATCGCTGGCGGTGTCTCCGCCGCAGTCTCCAAGACCGCCGTCGCGCCCATCGAGCGCGTTAAGCTGCTGCTCCAGGTCCAGCATGTCAGCAAGCAGATCACGGCTGACCAGCGCTACAAGGGTATCGTCGATGCCTTCGTCCGCATTCCCAAGGAACAGGGCGCCCTGTCCTTCTGGCGTGGTAACATGGCCAACGTCATCAGGTACTTCCCCACCCAGGCGCTGAACTTCGCTTTCAAGGACAAGTACAAGCAGGTGTTCCTCGGAGGCGTAAACAAGAGAGAGCAGTTCTGGCGCTACTTTGCGGGTAACCTGGCGTCCGGTGGTGCCGCCGGCGCTACCTCCCTGTGCTTCGTGTACCCGCTCGACTTCGCGCGTACCCGTCTGGCCGCCGACGTGGGCAAGGCTGACGCGCGTGAGTACAAGGGCCTGTTCGACTGCATCGGCAAGATCTTCAGGTCTGACGGTCTCGGTGGTCTCTACAGAGGCTTCGGCGTATCCGTGCAGGGTATCATCATCTACCGTGCCGCATACTTCGGTTTCTACGACACAGCCCGTGGCATGCTGCCCGACGCCAAGAACACACCTCTCGTCATCAGCTGGGCCATCGCGCAGACTGTCACCACCGTCGCTGGTATCATCTCGTATCCCTTCGACACGGTCCGTAGGCGCATGATGATGCAGTCTGGCCGCGCCAAGGCCGACATCCTGTACAAGGGCACCATCCACTGCTGGTCCACCATCGCCAAGACAGAGGGTGGCGGCGCCTTCTTCAAGGGAGCCTTCTCCAACGTCCTCAGAGGAACTGGAGGCGCCTTCGTGCTTGTGTTATACGATGAGATCAAGAAGCTTCTCTAAATCTAATGTAAGAATTGTTACCATAATTACAATTAATTGTGATTCCAAATCACCTCTGATAGCCACTCCCTTAAATCATGTATTATTAGACGCGGAATTAACCTAGTAACTTATTTTAGTTAAATAAAAGCGTTATACACCAATTCCAACATGTATTTTGTTTTATTAAAAATTATTAGGAATTACATAATGCTTGGCTACACCTCACTGAAAAGTTACATAATAACATTCATGTAGATCTTGTGTTGAGTTCTGAGTTTTTTTTTCTAAATATATGCCTTGCTGCCTGTGATCATCAGTCATTCAGCCAGTGTGTGTTATGTAACAACCTCATTTCATTCAATGTTTGAGGCCAAGGTTGAAAGTGTACCTCTAGTAATGACAATGTAACTAAACTGTTGGAATAGACTTCATTTAGTGAATATATTGTGAAAATATTAGATTTTCACTCTTGTTATGTGGTTATTTAATCAATACTTAACCTATGTGGCTTTGGGAGTGAGACCTAGTACTTGTAAAGAAGTGATATACGCAGACCGCTGTAAAAAATCATGTTTAAAAGCTGTGGAATCCAATCCAAAATCATGTGATTGAGAGCTGTTATGTAACGATGCAGTTGAATATGTGCTATGAGTGTGCATGGTGACCCAGTAGGAATTTAATTTTAGTTCACTTTTAAAAAGTGCTATGCAATGTTAGTAGTTCAATCCACATGTCTAACATCATTATGTAACATTGTGTTACTTAGAGCAGGTTCACGGAAACAACGGACCTGTCGAACATCTTTCTAGCTCGGTGTGAGTTTTTTGGTGTGTAAAAACTCATGCTCGAGTTATTATTCTAGAAAATAAATGTTAAATAAATATTTCTTGCCTTTTATTGTTATTTTACCTACTAGCAATTTAATCATCTTTAGAACACAAGCCTAAAGATGGAAAATTATACACTTGCATAGGTATTTACACATTCAACTTTTCATTACAGAAAATTTATTTCAATCAGAAATAACTTAGTATATTTCCTAAATGGAAAGTCTCCTCCCATTGACTAAAAGTATTGAAGCCACCAATAGTGATCAGCTCATTTCCTATTAAAATCCAAATAGGGAAAAACTACCATAGAGAAATACTGTTCTCATTCAATATTGTAGGTCAATGGGATAAGAAAGGGGCAAGGCAGGGATATTCTTTTTTCTAGTGGATCACTGGTCCACGTTATCAGTTTAATTAGCCTGTGCTAAACCACAATAGGACTACACACAATTTTAACACCACGTCAAATTAATGACGTCATTTTACAGCTGTTACGTAAAGCAGCGATCACGAGCTAATGTGACTGATGTTTGATAAACATCCATTGAAGTTGAAACAGGTAGATACATTACATTCAAAACGATGCTGTGATTGACCCGCACGTGAATGGATCAATGGACATCATGACAACCTTACGAAAAGTAAGTAAAACATAGGTAGGTAATCAAGAAATAGAACACTCAAAGCAAATCTGCGATTCGTTAGTAACAGACATTTTCGTAGATTAGATTACGTAATTTTCTACCTATTATTCCGCGAACTAAGTTCAAGGATACGGTCGTTATCTCAATCTTTATAATTTTGGCTACTATTGATAGCCAGAATGATAATAGTTCCTTAGCGCTTTTATTATTCATCAGTTTTTTTATTGAAGTGTTGCTATTTATTCTTCTAGCTAAATTGACTATGAAAAAAGTAGAAAAATTACTAAATTGGTTTGGCAACTTGGCACAGTTGCCATCCGGAATTATTTTTTAGGTTATGTTTAAATGTTGATTATTATTAATAAAACGAGCCATTTAGTTAACAAAGCTTCCGTGTTCTCACATAAAAGAGCAAATAAAACTCGTCATAGGTAGGCATCACATTATTATTAACGTATTGTTATTCAGAGAATGAATTAGAGTAGGTAGTACCTAGTACATGTATGCATGCAACGGTAACTTACTAGAATAAGTAAGAACATGAACCTCTGTAAAAAGGTAGTTAAATACCTACTTTCCTTAGCCATAAAAGTATGATCCTACTTAAGTATTTTATTTTCTAAATATAAACAGCTGAAAGACCTTCAAGAATATTCATAAATCAATACCTGGCAGAGTAAAATGACAGTTAGTGAAATCCAAACTAAAATCGACCTAATCTGCTAGAAGGTCAAGTTCAAAATGTAATGGCTAGTTACAACCGGTAGAAATGAGTGTTATTAGCTATTGCAGACCGGTTAAATGCCGTGTAGACTATTTACTGATTCATCGCGTACAACGCGTGTAATGAGTAACACGTGTTATGTTCTGTAATAGTTTTAGACCACGAAGTCCATGTTGGCTCCATTTTGTCGTATGCCATCTTGGATTTTGGCAAAAAAAATGGCGTCCCAGATTTTGGGGGTCCTTTTGAATCACGAATATTGTACTTTTGGTTTTGGAAACATATAAGTAAACAAAATAATAAAATTTTACGTTTTTCACCTTTCAATGTCTTAAAACATGTCAACAAGCCTTCAGATAAACTCTAAAATAATTTTTGAACTTCGTTGAAATCTGCCAAAGAGAATTTTGCTATATTTTACTTGGCAGGCACTGATCGGCACAAATATTGATTAGGTATTCTTTCTAGGTCAAATCGTAGAGGTGCAGATTGTCGTTATAGGTACTTACATAACTAACCATCACGCCTCAATTCCTTGAAGGGTTGGGCATAGGTGTTTGAGTTCCATTTTTAGGGTTCCGTACTAGAAAGCTGTAATTTGGCATATGTATACATTAATCACGCAGACAAAGTGGTAAAATAAAAATCAAGAATAATAAAAAAAAATTGGGTACCTCCCCACACGTAAAATGGGGATGTTTTTTTTTCGTCGGGTACTATCGTTATAAAGGTCGTTCAAAAATATTGTGAGTTTGTGAAACCATTTTTGGATTCGGGATCCGTTTGCGAAATATTAAAGCTAAAAAAATAAATCGTGACAAAAAATTGTAACGTTAACTTGGTATTGTGGGCCCAAATTAACGTTGCCAATCTGTCGGCGCTAGGTGTAAAAGGGAAAATGAATAATGTGTCAAATTCAGTACATAGAAATTTAGATCCTCATTTATCCGTCTGCCAAGATTAGCGAGGTGACAAATTATTCTGCCAAATCCAGTATAGGTTAGATCACTCTTGACCGCGCGACAAGGCTTGCTACATTGACTCAGCAAGTCGGCATCAACCGCAAAAATCTGTGGTCACTTTGACAGCGCCTTTATTTAGTTGTAATAAGGGCTATTTTCGTATTTTTGTGCCGTTCCACATTTGAAGAGAATACTCGTGCGATCCGGCTGGCAACCTACCGATTTATTCAAGGCGTCCATTTTCTTTATTCGTTAAATCAACGAACGTCAGCGAAGCTGGGTCGTTCCTGTCAAAAAGTAGGAGCGAATATAAAACTTATTGCTATAGGGATAAGGCGGTAAATTCAGTGAATATTTTTTTGTTGTAAGGTGAGGTGTACCTACCTGCTTACTAGGAACGGTTCAATGTTCCTTTATGCGTGTAAATATCCGGTGATATAATAATCATGAAGTGGCTGTTTGGTACCTGAATCCATATTAAAAACGCCTTTATGCAGTTAAGGCGAAAGCGTCAAGGTAGCCCGCGAAATTCAAATTGTCTTACGATTTTTGCAATTTGCAGATCAGTATCATGTTCTATGATGATCTAAATATGATTCGCGGCAGTATCAAATGTTTATTTATAGAATTATAATCATAAAAATGATCAATACAACTCTCTAAGTTCATGTAATCCCATTGAATGACTATTTCATGAAATCATGACATTTGATAATTATGCTAACTTATGGAGTTGTATTGCTGATTGTTATGATTATAATTATGTAAAGCCATATTTGTTACGGTCGCGAATCATATATTAATAAACATAAAACCTGACACTGACCTGCAAAATGCAAAAAACTATAGAAAATTTGAATCTCGCGGGCTACCTCTGCGCATCCCCCTTAAGTGCGAGTTGCATAATATATTTTTCAGTAGGAACACCAGCCAACACGAGCGGTAGGTAGGTTCATCGGGTATTCGGGTCTATTCCTAGTCTTTTACCTAACTATTACCAAACCTTTGTAGCGCTGTTACTCGTGTTGTCATGACGTTACGCACGAATCACGACACAGATGTTGGAGGCACGGCAGCTGGGGTTTGAGCATTTTTTTGAAGGCTGTGAGATCGAACCATTTTAACCCAATTTTTTTTTGTTTGTTTGTAACGTCGTGGCCGTAGCGCAATTTGGGATAAGTCTTGCCCTGAAAGCTGGCTGTGAGTCAGGATTTTACGATGATAAGTTTTAATTAGCACAGGCCTTTTATTTGTTTGTAGATAAGCCTGAAAAGAGAAAATCCCGATTATTCGAGCACAAAATGGTCCAAGGCCCGCGTGTAGCATAGTTACAATGGAGTACCACTCAGTACACTGATGTTCTAAATTTAAAGACGACTTGGCGCCAATCGCAGTTGGGACATAGACTTCCTCATGCTTTTTTTTTTATCTCGGCACGTACAATGTCAGTGCTGCCGATGATCGAAAAGGTTACAAATTTTATTTTAAAAATATCAAATAAGCAATGACTTCCTTACGGAAAGTTCTTTCTTTAATTCATTTGTATATTCTTGGAATTTTACCTGCTAATCCTCAAAGATGGGTCTACGGCTTTACAAAAGATGCACAGTTTAGCAGGTAAACATTTTATTTATTCGTCTCTGCAAGTAGGTAGGACCTAATTGCTGCAAGAGCTTGAGGCAGCTAACTTGATTTTCCTTGTAATTTGCATTGTTATTCAAATAGGTCGAAATCCATTCTTTAGGGAAAATATATAAATCTTAAGTAGTCTCCAAACAATATTACCTCGTCGGGCAATGAGAATGAATGAGTTTTCATACTTATCATTGACCGTTTTACTTAAAAATAAAACAGCATCAGAGCCCAGCACCAAAGAGAATCCGTTTTTCTTTATCTTATATATAAAATTCTCGTGTCACAATGTTAGTCTCCATACTCCTCCGAAACGGCTTGACCGATTTTGATGAAATTTTTTGTGCTTATCCAGTATCTATGAGAATCGGCCAACATCTATTTTTCATCCCCCTAAATAGGTAGGGTAGGGTAGGTAGGGTAGGTAGGGTAGGGTAGGTAGGGTAGGTAGGGTAGGTAGGGTAGGTAGGGTAGGTAGGGTAGGTAGGGTAGGGTAGGGTAGGGTAGGGTAGGTAGGGTAGGGTAGGTAGGGTAGGGTAGGTAGGGTAGGGTAGGTAGGGTAGGGTAGGTAGGGTAGGTAGGGTAGGTAGGGTAGGTAGGGTAGGTAGGGTAGGTAGGGTAGGTAGGGTAGGTAGGGTAGGTAGGGTAGGTAGGGTAGGTAGGGTAGGGTAGGTAGGGTAGGTAGGGTAAGTGCGTCGTAGATAAGTACCCGTGCGAAGCCGGGACGGGCAGCTAGTGGTCATATAAATTTCCATAATAAGTACGCATGTTAGTGCGTAGCTGCCAAGAATCTTGTCTATATCGCTTCAGTGAATCGCAGACATGTAGACACTTTTTATTGTTCCACTGAAAGCCAAATTAGTTACTATATTATCGTATGTGAAGTTCGTAGTGTAACTATAAAAGTAACAATAATAACGGACAACGATATAAAAAAAAAAAACTATTGTCCTGCCGTCGAGACGAGACAATGCGTACTTGACACCTTTCAGTATCATACGAACGATTATGTGTTTTGCGAATTTGATCCTTATTACTACTAGAGATTGTCCAACTGACAGGTGTCAGGAACGCATTCTCTCGACGGCCGGACTGTAGTTAACAAAACCACCAAGACTGGCTCATTGGTCTTGTGGGCGCAACCGCTGCCGCTGCTGCTCTGCTGCTGGGCAAGAGCTCCTGGGTTCGATTCCCGGGTCGGGCATAGTGTTATTAGGTTTCTCCATCTGCAATTTCTCAGTACCTAGCAGCCTCGAGTCTGGATTTGTAACCGATTGATGGCAAAAGGCTCGCCCCCCATTAAATTAAATGAAATTAAAATTCATTTATTACAGATAACAGGGATCCATATTATGTTAGTATTACAAAAACAACTTATATTCTAGTGTTAGTAGTAGTTAATATAAAATAAAATAAAATACAATGATGCACACTCCACGCAGAGGACGAGCAGGCAAGAAAACATGTTTCGTACCTGAGCAACCTCCGGATAAAATGCCGAATATTTGGAATATAGCTCTCCGCCACAGCTCTCAGGATATAGTTGCGACTACCTCGCACTCTGCTCAGCAGCGACGCGGTTTTTTTACGGATTATAGCATGAAAGCCATCTGTGTGGGTCTCAGCAAACATTTCCGAAGCGCTGCAGAAACGGGGCAGTCGCAAAAACATCCTGAATGCATTATTATATTGTACGCCCAGGGCATCCAGCGATCTCTTGGTGTAATTGACCCATAGATTGCTCGTATAAAAGCTCTGACAGTAGGCCTTAAATTACATGGGACTTAAACATAACTGAAGATATCTGGGTGTGTACTTTATGTACAGTACTCCTCTGCTTAACCAAATACTGGCGTGATGGCTCTTTGGCTCGGTAAAGCCCGAACCATAGAGAAAGATGTCATTTTTATCTGTCATGGAATCAGCAAAGAAAAATATTTTGACAGTTAAGGATTAGCTGGGACCTGGAACAATAGAAGTTTCATTCCCTCCGTGAAATCAGGAAAATGCACAAAATGAACTTATTGTTGATCTTCATTGCTTTCATAAAATGTACGAGACATACGCCTCTCTCGTAATTTTTCGTCTAGACTCGGAATGCATGCCGGGGGGACAGTTACGTAACGTAGTACGTTACGTAAAGTTATTGCGGACTTTGCCTTTACTGTCATAGTAGGTACTCGAAGTTAGTATCTACTTTTTTAATGTCTACAGCCACTTTGACGTAACCGTAACGTAAACTCTAATAAACTTTTTGCCAAAAAACAATTGAATTTGTTTTTTCGGCGAACAAGCACCTTCCGCTGGACGGCGGAGGACGGTGTCAAGGAGGATTTGCCACCGGCCAGCGCACACTGATGATTTGCGATGGCGCCAGCGGCCGTCAGCGCACTACTGGATGCGGCCGTATCCCGCGGCATGCCACGAGCAAATGCGGAGTACATCCCTGCTTGCACTGCCTCTCCCCCGCAATCGTATGCTAGCAGACTCCGACGCATTCCATCGCCATGCCTTCGCATCCCGCCGCGGTATCGCGCGCTTTTCAATACCGCAGAGAGATCCTCTTCCATACTCCGTGGTCGGCCTCTGAGCTTCGGAATCTATAAGCCATATTAGAGATCACAGCCATGGTAACCATAAAGTGGGTACCCTTGCAGCTCTTGTTAATTCTATAATCCTAACTAATGCCTATTATAAATGTGAAAGTTAGTTTGTATGTTTATTTGTTTGTTTGTCACGCTTTCACGCTAAAACGGCTGAACGGATTTGGATTAAATTTGGCACATGGGTAGACCATGACCGAGGTTAGGACATAGGATACTTTTTATCCCGATTATCCCACGGGATCGAGATTTATGCGGGTGAAACAGCGGGGCGTAGCTAGTACCTAAGTCATAATCATAAAGTATTACACACACTATGACACTCAAAGGAAAATTGGGAATTGTTATCCAGCGTTACCTTTTAAGCCTTGGTGAAGCTCGTGGCTAAATAATAAGAACCGCCCGGGCCGATCCAGGGCCGGCCCATGGATGGGTGGTCATCCATTACATATCGGAACCCCTCCGTGCCTCGGAAAGCACGTTAAGGCGACGATAACCGACTTTTAATGATTTTATACTGAAGATCACATCTAAACCAGTAGTGTTAATGATTTGGAAAAAATATACCTATGTTAAATTAGAGTATTTTCTTAATAACTTAATATATGAATATTTTAGATTATGTTTATATAACATAGTGAAATTAATTTGTAAAGTTATATCTAACGCGGATAAAAAACTGAGAATTACGCAAAATCTGTGGAGCGCATTTTTCTGGAACCTTCACTATTTTAAAGATAAATAAGTTTTGTTTTATGTATAATAAATTAATAATGGGTCTAATTTGAGACAGCGCTCTTGGATGGGCGAGTCCTATTACTGGCTGGACGTACGACGCGTTGCGTGAGCTCAGTACAGAACACGCAAGCTAACCACTCAAGGTCACTGGCATATATCTGCGTCTTAAGCCGTTGGTCCCGTCTATGGCTGTCATTTATAGTCTGACTTTGACAACCAGTCTTACCAAGGGGTATCGTATTAACCAATAACTGGGTTGGGTAGGCAGCCGCTCCATGTAAATTACTGGTATTCAGCTGCATCCGGTTAGACTGGAAGCCGACTCCAACATAGTTCGGAAGGCTAGACAGATGTTTGCTTTTAAACCTTTCTTTATTTCCATCTTCAACTCTTCAAGAATGTCCCATCTTCATTCAGAATTCGTTCAGTCATGACAAGTTACGTCACATAAAAGTAGAATAGAAATATGTCACGTTAGGTAACAACGATGGCGCCGGTAGGTAAGTACCTACTTTCGTTGTCAGCTTATCTGTAACATTGAGCCTCGGAATTTGTACAAAGATTTGATAATTAACTAGACAGCGTTGATAACGTGAAACGTGACTATTTTGAATGGTTGATATAAGTTTATAGGTAAGTAGGTACGTTATCGAGCATGGGTGCGGACGCGGATCTAATAATTAACCGCTTGGTCTAGTGGTTAGACCACCTGTCTCAGGTCGCCGGGTTAGATTCCCAGTGGTGGCAAAATTTTCTTGTGTATACTGGAACTCGAATACTTATAGTTATTTTTTCAAGTAGGTACAAACAGTTTACAGAAAAAAAAAAAAATATAAGGTTTTCTATAATATATTTTTGTTGCAATAAAGTTTTAATTTATACAATGTGAAATTTAATTCGTTTGCATCCTCTTAAGGGGTCTTTGGACTCATCATTATGAACAACTTTCACTATGGGGCCAACCCTGAAATCGCGAAAAAAAATCATTATAACGAGTTATGCGAACATAAATGTATGGAACAGCAGATTTTTTTTTCGACCCCTTAAGAGGATGCAAACGAATAAAATTTCACATTGTATATCGGATTATTTTTATAGATCGTTTCCTTCTGATCCTTCCTGCTTTAGCCGCTAAATGCGACGGCGAATCTTTCAAGTTGGCTACACACTGCACAAGAAAGAGAAAGAATACGGAATTCCCTCAAGTTTCGAACAGAAGTCGAAACTTGTTGCGAATTCCCCTGTATTTTCTTTCATTTACATTTTATTTACATTTCAAAGATGGGAGAATTTTTTGCTAGTTCAATACGGTACGTTTGTTTGCTGGTCAGTGTCCGAGGGCCCCCTGCGCTTGGGGGCCCCGGGGCACTGCCCCGTCTAACCCTTTGGTAGCTACTAGCTACACCACTGAGTCACTCCCTTTCTAGCCATAATTATCATCTTTCATATCTTTTATTTTTCTGTCTTCAAAAACGAGAGAGCCTTACAATAGTCACATAAGATGTATAACATCTGACATCTCAAGCAACATTAAATGGACGGGGCCTCGTCAAATTCGTTTCTGACGGTAAACTCTAGCGCCGCGCGCGCTCATTGGTCAAATCAAATAGCGCGCGCTTCCCCGGCTTCCTGTTACACATTTCCGTCGCTTTTCACGAAATCGCTCCCACAAATTTAATTATTTTTATTGCAGGAAAGTTGCAATAAATGAGACGCGCAACACATAATCTTTTTATTTATTTCTTTTTTATAACAGTTTTGGCGCCCCTGTTGGATTGGTGCATTATCGATGGATAAAAGATGCTGCCAACATTTTCATTTCGAGAAAATTTGAATTTCGCAGGCTACCTTAGCACATCCCCCATAGTGGATTGGCGGGGGGCGGCAGACGCCAAATTTTGCCCCGCGTCAAAAAAAATCTAGATCCGGGGTTGGTTTTTTATCCCTATATACTGTTGTATGTGGTCAGTGTTTACGAAAAGTGTTTAGGGGTATGAGGAAAAGGGTATAAAGTTCACTCATCCACCATAGAAAAGGGAGGATGCTCCGACCAGACGGGTGTCGTGTCTGGCGGGCAACTGCCCAGAGGTTGAAATCGGGAGCTTGTATATATATCCACCGCGCGGTAAACTCTAATTGCGCGATGCAGGATTTGAGTGACGTCAGGTCTTTGATGCGTAGTTCGTATGTGGCGACGTAGATGCCGCCACATCAAGTGCGCATATGAGATTTACTGCTTCGTTGGCCAGGTGGGCGCAAGCGCTACTGCTGCGCGTGAGGTCCCGGGTCGGGGCAAGTTGTTATTGGTTTTTCCATCTGAAAATTCTTCAGTATCAGCCCGGAGTCTGCATTAGTGCCCGGCTCATGGCTATAGGCTCGCCCCCTATTACATGGGACTTAAACATAACTGGCGAAATGTGGGTGTACTATAGGTCCACCTCTGCACAACTCTTTGGTTACACAACATTTATTTCAGAAAAAGTCCATTACATTACAATTAATTAAATTTTAATATTAAATACATACATAATAAAATAATATTCAAACATTCAATTCATTCAAATCAGATATACTTAACAAAAATACATACACATGTCAATCAAATCAAATATAAAATACATACAGATATCAAACAAACAAATAAAATTAAAATACATACATATGTCATACCTACTTATCAAATAAAATAAAATTTAAATACATTCACATGTCAAACAAAACGAATAAAATAAAACACAAAAAAAAAGATAATAGGTACCTACATGCAATTTGAATGTCGAATATTTTGCGCTGTGCGATGTCTGACAGTTAGACACGGAACTATTTTAAACGAAATACAGATAACTCTCATAATCCTGGCCAGTATGATGGATAGCTCAGATTTGCTTTATCTTGTATACCAATAAGAGTCGTAGATAAACGTTGAGGACATCGTTCGTCTCCGCTGACATTGACTGCCAGTTATTATTATCAGTAGGGCCGAGTTAAATTTGTGCCATCAGCTGATTGGAGACGGAGTCTTACCGACATTAGAGTCAGAATAGATATACTGACGTGTTTTTTAGCTGTCATTTTTTTAATCATGAACGTGCTTATTGGTCTGTCAAATCTATACAGGCTGGCCGGGACATCGAAGCGAAAACACCACCATCACCATGGATTTGACATTTTCATCATGGACGTTGAAATTTTTCGTCAGTAATTTTTTTTTGATCATCTGTTCCATATATTTTGATCGCGTAGGTATTGCACTTTTCTATGGAAAAGCAGATTTTTTTTATAACCGACGAAAAATTTCAAAATCTCGTACTGAATTCATGGTACCTGTTTTCGCGTCGTAAAAATACCTTAAATGACTTAATTTCAGAAGTCGATGTTTTTGGATCTTCTGAAATTAAAGTTAGTTTTCAGTCTGTAGTGTTTTTTTGGTAAAAACGTTTTCACTTTTTAGTTATGGTACCTGCCTACACCAATTTGTATACCACTACTTGATAAATAAACAAGATTAGAGTGACAGGAAGTACTCATTATAAAATCATCAAGATAGGTACACAAAGTGGATTCAATACTTACGTATTATCGAAGCAAACTCAAAAACTACACAAGCAAAGTTAATAAAATTTATATGGGACCACCGCGTAAGCTTCCTCTACCAAATGAGAAATAGGTACATACAGACGAACATATAACCTCCACCTTTTTTAAGTCGGTAAAAAATTAAGTGCTGGGGGCCTAAAACGGCCACTTTAGCAATTCTGCTAAAAGCGATTTATTTTCTCCAACATGGCAGTATTTACACCAAATTATGATTCAGATATGAATTGAATTGAGATATTATTCAGCTAATATGTGTCACCATTTCACGAAAATTAGAGGAATTGCTAATGAATCGCTGGGAATTCAAGAAATTAATCGCTTTTAGCAGTATTTCTAAAGTGGCCGTTTTAGGCCCACTGTTCGTTGTAATTGTAAGTGCATTCTGTGAGCGCATCTCTTGTGAGAACCGCGGGATCGATAATTTAATTTCTATTCGATTTTTTCTTATTCGTCCGAATATATTTTTAAGTAAACAAAACTTAGAAAAGTTGCCTGAAAAATTTGTAAATTCGGGAATACTGAGTGTTTGTTTTTTCTCTTTATGGGATTTTTTGTATGAATTCAAACCTACAGGGCATCAACGTACTAGACGTTTAAAATATGAGAGAATTTGATCTTTTTCACCTTAGTTTTTTCAATAAACCACTTATTTCATACAACATTTTTGGTTCATGATGGTCCTATCACTAAGTTAGGAGTTTGAGGGAAAGCATGCTTTATCAGTACGATACCAATCTGCCTAACATTTTCCCCACTATGTTTGGGTCGGATTCCAGTCTAACCGGATGCAGCTGGATACGTATTTTACATGGAGCGACTGTATGTGACTTCCATAACCAGTTAGTGGGTAACACTATACCCCTTGGCAAGACTTTCGGGCTTCTGACGACCCGTAACGACTTCCAAACATCCACGAATGACAGCCAGGACCAACCGCAAGTCTCGGTATGTTATGGATGGTCACTCATCCACGGACAAACCTCGGCAAGCGTTGCTTAACCTTGCAGATCGACCCGTGCGGCTTTTATTATTTAGCAACGAACCCCTCTTTATCATTACGATATAATTTAGGTACTTATTGCCAACGAGCAACCTAAGTAGGTACCGAAACCCCGAATTCATAATCATTTATTTGTCATATTATAGAAAAGATGTTACATAATAGCTTAAAAGCTAGGTACAAAAATATGGACCATGTAAGGGCTCAGCACGATGATAAAATTAAAATTACAAAAAAAACTAAATTTTATCTAATTAAAATAAAAATCTTAGTATTTAAATTAATTTACCAATAAAATAAGTATAAGTATAAAACATGTAAAAAAACTTGAGAGGTGTCAAGGGACACCCGGATAGAACGAAGTTTCTTCGTCTCCTTTTTAATAGACTTTCGAAATGTCCACCACCTTGCTCGATGCACTTTATTGCCCGTTTCCTTAAGGCGCTGTGAATAGTCAAAATAGGCTTCACTAAAACAGTTTTTTAGCCAAATGTATACATTTTAGAGTAACAAAAAAAAATTATGTTAATCTTGATCATATTTATGGGTGGACCATTGTGTTAGAATTTTTTCAGAATTTTTTCCGTCTAGCCCCCTTTCACAACGCGCGATAAGGAACTTCGTTCCAATATAAAATTTATATTCATTGATATTATAATAGCATTAGGTTATTAGAAATTCCACCACTAACTTCCACAAAAATCCACCACCGACTTCGTTAAACCCCAGGAGCAATTGCCTCCCGGGTCTGATCAGCTACCTAAAATTACGCAACACATTTTCGTAAACGATTACGACTAATCTGTTTCATTTTGACAGTTCAACAACATTCATTGCGTTGTTGAGCAGATTTTTTTTTGTACTTGTGAAGCAATTGATTAGCAATCAGTTTTAAAACGATTAAGATTCTGATTGATCGTGTATTACGTAATTAGGGTACTGGAGTGGTCTATAAGGAAGCTCTCAATCGATTGCCTACCCAAGTAGGCCGCTGCAGACAATTTTTTTCGAAGTGGGGGATTACTGACCCATCCAACACCCAGTACGAGTACGGTGCTCTGATCAGACCATGCCCCACTTGCTCGAGTAACACGAGATCAAGAAAAAGACTGAAACGGAAACGTGAAATTAAAGGTCTAGTAGAGTCTAGATAGAACGTAGTATTTTAATCTATGTTCGCCGAGCTGAATCGATCCGATACCAGGGGTCGTGACCTATCGGCACACGAGGAAACTACATCACAGATAATACAAACGTAGTAGGTAGGTATACAAACTCTTTGCTGTTTTCTCTACGCAGTAATTCGCTATTTAACCTCTGTGGGTTAAAGAGGATTTAACTGATATTATCCTCTCTGGTCAAAGACTCTTTGGAGAGCTTGCGGGAATGAAGTGGCCTGCATTGATGATACTAAGCTTAGGACGGGGCTGTTGGACAAATCAGTGTATGTATGGATGCCGAATGGCTAGATCCTCCAGTTAAATGTACTTACGAACGCGGTCTTCTTCTTTATTTCGTGTGGTTAATGAATAACCTGGTGTCAGAGTTGTTAGTCGCCCAAGAGCCTCGGATTTGGCTTCACGTCGAGAAATATATCTAATGCATGCCGGTTTCCTCACGATGTTTTCCTTCACCGTTTTTGAAGCAAGTGATAATTATACAATAGCCACATGAATCCGAAAAGTCAGAGATGTGTGCCTTGGGTTCGAACTCGAGACATATGACTTGGCAGTCCGACTGTCACAGCACTTGGCTATCACTGCTATGTCTGCTACGAAGGCGGTAAAGAACTGACATAAAGGACATATTTTTATAGAAAATGTAAGTCTGAAATCGCCAACCCGTCTTGAGCAAGCGTGGTGATCAATGCTCGTGCCCTCTCTGTATATCAATTGGCTTGCCCTGCAGCGGGTGGGACAATAATAGGCTGGTATTATTATCATTTTTATGATCAATTTCTTTTTGATTAAAACTCTCATGGACTAAAGTGCCAATTGAACTTCAGTGTCACAATGTTTGTCTACTGCTTACACAAAAAAGACTTTGATAAGTACAAGTCTTTCTGTCTGATTTTTTTTTATCTAAAATTAAATGTCGAAAAAAAACGCCGGAATAAACTTCCAATCAAGTTTCACTGTAATTATCACTTTCAGCAAACATTTTCAGGGGCGAAATGAACCGCCGAAATATATGTAACTTTTCACTACCTATCAAAAATGAGCATACACGGCACCAAGGTCAAACTGATAATAATAAAAACTGAATACTGATAAAAAGTTAACTAATCATGAAATAGATGAGTGACCTAGATAGCGTTCCGCATTGCGCCAAAATATTTGGCAGACTACATTAGGAACCATTGTATCTTACCTAACCTCTTTACGCAGAGACATGACATTGTAAAATAAAAGATGGCGGAAATGCGAGGTCGTTCACATGTGCGTCATGGTGTTTCGACGTTTGAATTTCTCAACCATCTTTTTAAACACTAAGCTGGCAGGTAGAACTACTCTCCTCTTCGAAATCATCATTTAGGTATGAGTTGTAGGTTCGATGGTTCGAATCCAGGCATGCGCTTTACTTTGTGTAAATAATTTCATCACCCTGCTCTCAAAACGGAGAAAGAAAACATCGTGAGGAAACCGGCATGTCCTAGAACCAATAATTCGAGGACACCTACCAACCCGCACTGGGCCCGCGTGGTAGATTACAGCCAACTCCCTCTCGAAGAGAGGAGACCTATCTAGTAACTAGAAAGAGAAGACAGTATTTTAAGTTTAACCTAGTTTCTGGGGAATACCTATCTCTAAAGATAGCGGTCACGCGATGTCATTAGCACCTAGGTATCAGCGTCATAGCTTCTGGAAAATAATTGTCGCAGCACGGTAGTCAAGGCCGTCTCGTATGTCAACATAATCATTATCTCCTTAGTCGAAGGTGTCATTATCAGGGTTTTAGTTACAATTTTACAGCTCGGCTGAATATAGCAGTCGATCCAAAATCTCACTGTGAAGAGTGAGGTGAAGTGAGCTGGCAGTGAGCTGTCAATAATGGTAATCCCTAGCTTCAGGTTGAATCACAGCTCTCTTCAAGCTGAATAAACCGGCAGTAGACTCCACTCCTCCTGAAAAGTTGTGTGGAAATTGGTTTTCATTGGCAATGTAAGCAGTGGCACAGATTAATATACAAATGGGACTCTCCGCAGTTTAGGTATGAAGCTACAAGTACGCGGCGGGCCCGTCTTGCTGGGCCAATTCAGTGAGTGTTACGTACTTAGTCAGAAAATCTAAGAGTGACGCGATAGAAAAAGAGGCAACTTCTAGGTGATTATAACTGTAGGTGATAGCGCTGTGCGACCTGAATTGCTCTTTATTGTGTCGTAGTTAGAGTCGCTTTTTATTTTAAATGATTATGCGGAGGGTCCCATCTGTATTAATGTGGCAGAGGTGGGTGGCCCAGTGGTAACTTATTTCATCACCACTGCTCTCAAAACAGTGAAGGAAAACATCGTGAGGAAACCGGCATGTTCTAGAACCAAAAATTCAAATACATGTGACATATACCAACCCGCACTGGGCCCGCCTGGTGGATTACGGCCCACTCCCTCTCACAGAGAGGAGGCCATTACAGACTGATTATGTATGTTATATAGGCAATGTAAAGCGGAAAATGTCGTAACGAAAGTTTTAAGGGTGAATGTAGATGACTATTAGACTAAGGAAACACCATAGAAACGATGGATGGACTGAGTGAAAGATGACATGGCTAGAAATGGGGCGACTTCTGAATTACGACTAATATAGAACTATGGAAGCAGAAATCTAAATAAATTTAGATAAGGGCAGGAGAATAATAATGATGTCTGGGCTACCACTTTGCTGACTGCACGCGTAGCGTGATAACCATAGAAACGAGTTTTGTCGACGGAAGAATAGACAAAATGACAGATAAACAATAGACAAAATCACAATCTGTCATTTTGTCCATTCTTCCAACGACAAAACCCGTTTCTATTGTGGTCATGCTAAGCGTGCTGACTTGCAAATCTTACAACACGACATGCCACGATGCCAGATGAAGAATTCCGTCATAGAATCGTGTGTGCAACATTGAATAAGGAGAAAATGTCTACGTTTATGGTTCTATAAATAGTTGCTTCGATATTTTCCCGCAAGGTAACTGAATCCAAGGCGAACGTAATCGTAAATGATAAAGAAAACTGTAGTAGGTACAGTGAATAAAATTATGTAAGCAATTTATTGTGACGTTGGCGAGAAAAACCCGTCTTGACTATATCGTCAATTAACTAATGGGCCGATACTTGGTACATTCAAATTCAAATTCTAAAGTCATTTATTCAAACTAAGCTGAGAATCAGAACTTTTCGAACGTCAAAATTACATAAGATAGTCCCCCAAAACGCCCACCCTTAACCACTTCCTAGTGCGTTAGCTGGGAAGAAGAAGTGGCGCAACAAACTCCCCAGCAGCACAGCTGTCTGTTTAATAGAAAGAAAAAAAATGATTCTATATAAGTAATAGTATTCAACATAATTAACCTAATTTAAATTATTGTCCATATGTGAGCTAGCACACGCCAATAGGGTAGTGCTGTACAGTCCGATTCTGTCAAAATGAGACGAAGCCAGGGACCGCGGAAATACCTACTCCATGACAGGAGGGCAAACAAAAAACGATTTAATGTACCTACAGTACGACAGAACTTAGATATTGTAGCGTCTACAAAATTCGTAAAACCGATCACCATCCGAACTGAGTGCGCCTTCAAAATCACCAATATTTATTACTGCTTTAGGAGAAAATGATCTTTATGAAACGCAATCTTGTAAAGTAGGTAATATAGGTACTCGTAATCAAATACATTCGTAGAATTGAAATGATTGAATGCAAATTTGCAAATTTATGCTTGAATTAAATTGTGTCGTACGTATTGTACACAGAATTTAAATTCCCTCAAAACAAAAGGCAAATCACGGTCCAAAATAGGTACGTAGGTTACTCGTAGAATAGCGCAACGGGGCGACAAGTAAACGAATAAGGCGACAGGAACATATTTCTACACGCAACACTGTCTTGATTCGGCCTCATAAAAAATATTCATATGCTCTCTCCGACAATTTATCTTACATACAAGCGCTTTTTCATTGAAGAAAAAACAAAGCTCTGTGAAGGTTACCACAGAGAAACCTTTACCAGGTAGTAAAATTAAAGGGGGCGCGGCCACCCCCGTTTGGTTTAAGCCCCCTCTACCCCCCACCTCCGCGGTCCCTGCACGAACCTCATTCAAGTGACCAACATTCATCTGTTTTTTCTAATCTAAAGTAGGATCAAACTCATCGCGGATGAAATTCACACCTCGTCACCGATCTAATTTCCTCTGGAATTGGTGATTATTTTACACGACCGGGTCGTAATCTACCGAGCCTTTTCCCAACTATGTTCGGATCGGCTTCCAGTCTAACCAGATATGCAGCTGAATACCAGTATTTTACATGGAGCGGCTGTCTATCTGACCTCCACAACCCAGTTACTGGGTAATACGATGCCCGTTGGTGAGACAGGGTTTCTGACGACCCGGTACGATTGTCAAAGATCCAAGAACGACAGCCGGGACCAACGGCTTAACGTGCTTTCTGACGCATGGAGGGTCTTGGTATGGTCACCTATGCACGGCAAGCGTAGCTTAACCTGATCGATCAACCCGTGCAGGTGTTATTATTTAGTCAAAGGCCCCTCTTTAACACGACGGGGTAATCATAAAAATACCTGTGGACGACCACCTAAGCGTTAGGCGTTTAATGGTTTAGGTGAGTGCGACAATTAAACTCTTTTTCCTTTTCATAGTCAAAGTAAAATAATTTGTTTCAATTAGGCACATAAAAGGCACTTTTGAACGTCAAAATTTTCAAAAAATAGAATTGCTTCTGGTCCCAAAAGGTAGTTTTGCGGGAGAAGAATGGGCAAGAAACTCCACCGTTACTCTTTTTAAATGTTTTCACAATATATTGTATAGGTACATTAAGTAATTAAACTTAAAATTCTAAAGTCATTTATTCAAACTGGGCTGAGAATCAGCACTTTTCGAACGTCAAAATTACACAAGACAGTCCCCCAAAACGCCCACCCTTCACCACTTCCTACCTAGTGCGTTAATTAGCTGTGAAGAAGAAGTGGCGCAACAAACTCCCCAGCGGGGGGGTATTCACATATATAATTATATGTGAAGACGTTGCACCTAGAATAAGATTACTATAATATAATAGGTAAAAATAAAGAAAAAATTAAGCAATGACAAATAAATTAATTATGTGACAGATACTACGGGTACTATGTACTTTGTGGTTTCCTATTTCGCATATAGAGCACGTTTTTTAAATTATTGTCGTCTGTCTGCCCGAAATTATTTCAATTTCCAGCCAGTTACTGAGATCTGAAATGGCAAAAAAAAACAAAAGCCACATTTCAACAGCAATATCTAAACAAATTTTCCAGCCTCAACTTTTAAACCTAGTTTATAAGCTCATTGACCCCATTGCGTATTTAACCCGTGTTCTCAGCACGCTTCTACCCGTCCTGTTACGTCACATACTACGTCTGTCTGACGCAATATTATTGATTTTCTTTTGTACGTCACTCGTAAGTACGTTACAGAGAAAAGTCAGGAACACAGCTGTAAAGGAACCTTCAGGAACTTTTTGATATTATTACAAAGTACCTGGGCGACCGAGCTCTGTTCTGGTGAAAATAGAGAATGCTCATTTGATATTATAGGATAGTTCATACTAATCCCTTGTATAGTACATACTAATTCCATGCTGTCATGATAGTAGGTACTTACTAATTCCATGCTGCCATGATAGTAGGTACTTACTAATTCCATGCTGCAATGTCATTACTCTAAGGTAGCCATCTTGTTCTAAACTTTGGGCGACTGAGCTCTGCACGGGTGAAAATACGGATAAAAATAATTTTCCCAGTTAAATGAGACCTATCTAGATCGATTTTTTTCCCCCGTTTTTGAGAACGTAATTACAAATATATATTTAAATATTGCTCGTTTAATAGTAAACTTATATTCACTCTTTCTCAACCCTTAGACAACTAATGTTAAGTGAGACCCCGTCTTACCAAGGGGAATCGTTACCCAGTAACTGGGTTGTGGAGGTCAGTTAGAAGTCGCTCCATGTCAAAAACCTGGTAATCATCTGCATCCAGTTAGACTGGAAGGCGACCACAACACAGTTAGGAAAAAGGTTAGGCAGGTAATGAATGATCTACTCAATGCCGAGTGTAGGCTCCTCCATTGCTTAATTATACGCCATTCGTCCCGATCTTGGGCTTTTAACATCCAGCAGTCCAGCTGTCTAATTACGCAACACATTTTCGTAAACGATTACGACTAATCTGTACCATTTTGACACTTCAACAACACTCATTGCGTTATTTACGTTGTTCAGTAGATTTCTTCCGAACTTATGAAGCAATGGATTAGCAATCTGTTTCAAAACGATTCAGATTCTGATTGATTGTGTATTACGTAATTAGGGTACAGTTCTTCCCAGGTAACTTGACCAGAGCAGTATCTACCAGCTCATTAGTCTACCTCGTGCGCTGCCGATGTACACATAAAGAGAAATATAGAGCTACGTTGTTTTTTTTTTTTTTGCATTATTCGCTGTCCTAATTGGCTAACGATCGTGTGAGCAAACGATGCGATTTTGTCGCACGATGAAAATTATTGTGCGATGGTCCAACACACAGAACAGATAAAAGAGGTATCTGTTCTGTGGTCCAACAGGTGTCCTAATAGCTCGTGCGATGACCAGCATGCGAGGCCGCCGCGCTGCGCGATGACAGGTGACCAATTAGGACACTAAATAGAGATTTGTAGCTTTGATTGCACGATCGCACGATTAAACCCATCGTACCATCGTTATTAAGCATTTCCTGTGCTCGCACGATGACTAGCAAGCTTCAATTAAGAGACTCTAAAGAAATGTGTGTGTTTAATCTCGTCGTGCAACGAAATCGCATCATTCGCTCGTACGATCATAGCTAATTAGGACAGGCCTTAGGTATACAGGGTTATTTGGCTATAATTATGTCGGCAATCCGTTAGGGGGATGCATGAGAGGTCAATTGCAAGCAATTGACCCCTATGCTAATTTCAACAATTTTCGAGTAAGTAATTTTATATTCATTAAATAAAAATATAAAATGTCAAATGACTCCAAAATTGTTGATATTTGCATAGGAGTCAAAAGGGGTCATTTGGTTGTAAATGACCTGTCCTATATCCCCTTAATGGATTGCCGACATATAACCTTGATAACCCTGCATCAGCTGATTGATCAAGTAGTCAGCCGTTTGTTTTCCCACGGCCATGCATCTTTTACATATAATATCTGCATAACGTTCGTCCATCTTGTCCCTGCTTCATTAATCAAAGTCAAATAGAAATATTTTGATTTTATTGCCTTATTATGCCTACACCTGGCAGAAAAATTATTGATTCCAGGTTGCTGATATTACTTAGGTAAGTACGTACTCCAAAATTTCTATTTAAGGGGACGATAATCGACTTTTAATGATTTTATATTGAAAATCACGCCTAAAGGAGTAGTGTTAATGATTTGGAAAAATTATATGTTAAATTAGAGTATTTTCTTAATAATTTAATAACTATATGAATATTTTAGAATATATTTATATTACATAGTGAAATTAATTTGTAAAGTTATGTCTAACGTGGATAAAAAACTGCGAATCACGCAAAGTCTATCAAGCGTATTTTCCTGAAACCTTCACCATTTTAAAGATAATTTAACTATTGATCTTTTAGTATGCGTTTTTTTATAAAAATATCTTTTGTAATAATGCCTCTAATTTGGGGCAGTACGCCTTGATGGGCGAGTCCTATTCCAGGCTGGACGTACGACGCGTTGCATGAGCTCAGTACAGAACACGCAAGCTAACCACTCAAGGTCACTGGCATATATCTTTATTGGGGTCGGGCAACGTGTAATTTTCATCAATACTTAGCCTGTCTATGCAAAAACCTTGGCCCCAAAATGTCTTAATGATTTGTGGAAGATATCATGCATCAACAACAAAAATATTGTCCATTCAATATGGCGGACGAAAATCATTAAACTTTTACACGAGGGCTCGTCGCACAGAGGCTACGGCGCAGATCGATCGGCAGTCGACATGAACGATGCATGTTATATAAGTAACTATGACCGGATCACCGCTATGAGGTATTCCTTGACAAACGTTGAGAACTAAGTACGTAAGTAATTAGGTATCAAACATGTGATTCCGAACTGCCAGCAAAAAAGCCGCGGGTAATTACGTAACATATACAATTTAAATGACAATTGATCGCAATGGGTTCATTTTGACAGTTCGACAACATTCATTGCGTTATTTACGTTGCTGAGTAGACGAATTTATCAAACCTATGCAAAGGATTAGCAATATCCTTCAAAACTCTCGGTTTGTGATTAAAAGTGGATTAGGTACGTAATTAGGTGTGGCGGTGTCATTCTCTAAACATCACTTCGTAATTCGAACGATGTCTAGGTATCAATCCGCCATGATTTTGAAAAACAAATGAGGTCGCTTTTGATTTCGGTTCGAAGTGAACTGGCAGAGGCCGCGCGCACTTTGGATGCGTTTTCGTACGAATTTCCCTTGTGCGTACACGTACGAACACGCACGAACGATCACGACCGCTGATACAAATAGAGCGCGCAATCTGGGTGCGTATAGTCCCGACGTCCGAAAACAATCCGAACTTTTTAGGATTTTTCGTGCGTTCAATGCGATATCACCGGAACACTACCTATTTGACGGTGTGCGCACTCAATTCATATACGACTATGGTCGTACGTGATATGTGTACGCACGTGTGAAATTCGTACGAAAACGCATCCAAAGTGCGCGCGGCCTGAAATTGCACGCCCCTCCACACAAAAAATTATACAGTCCAGCCGCGAGAGAATTCGGTTTTGACACCTGTCAGTTTCATACTTACGATTATGTATTGTGCGAATTTGATTCTTATTACTACTATAAATTGTTCAAGTGACAGGTGTCCGTGTCAAGAACGCATTAACTCGACGACCGCACTGTAAGTTAGTGCCAGATTAAGGAAGCGCGGGGGGGCCTCTAGCAAATTTTATCGAGTTAAAAATTGTATTACCGATTGTGTGATGTGGATTGCCTTAGTCGGAAAAGGTGTTACGTATCACGTTTTTGTGATAACAAGTAAATTCAATATTATTAATAGGTTTTACTTTACTACTAGGTTTCACTAATTTACGCTCAGGCGGAGGTAATTACGCCGCGGGTTTTGATAAGCGGGGCCCGTAGCAATTGCGTGGTTAATCCGGCACTGCTGTAAGTATGTATTTTTCTGCCATACCTTTTCCTACTATTAGTGGTCATCTGGGGAGTCACTCCTTTCAATCCATATCATCTGTCACGCAGTCCATTCATCGATCCTACCATTCATATATTAATTACCCAATTGCGTTAAATGAGCACCTTACTATGGCATAGCTTTCGTTCTTAATAAGTACAGCCATGCTATTCTGTAAACATCTCACCGTGAAAACTTGGGTGAAGTGAGCTGTCAATAGTGTCAATCCCTGTGGAATGACAGCTCACTCCACACTCACTTCACCTAAGTTTTCACGGTGAGATGGTTACAGAATAGCACTGCAGGTAACATTAGCATTTAAGGGGCCAGTGGGCAGGGCACATTGCTCGCAGAACAGATGGCTGATGGGGCCGAAAGGTGGGGGCTGGAGTGGCGACCGCGTACCGGAAGACGTAACGTTGGAAGGCCTCCCACAAAATGGACCGATGATCTTGTGAAGGCCGCTTGAATCCGCTGGATGCGGGAAGCGCAGAATCGGTCGAAGTGGCGGTGCTTGGGGAGGCCTATGTTCAGCAGTGGACTTTTGGCTGAAATGATGATACATCCTAACTAATTTACATCTATTATAAAAGCGAAAGTGAGTCTGTTTGCTTGTTTCGCTTTCACGCAAAAAAACCTGAACAGCACGCGCAGCATGACCGAGTTTTGTCGACGGAAGAATAGACAAAATGACAGATTGTGATTGTTTAACTGTCATTTTGTCTATTCTTCCGTCGACAAAACCCGTTTCTACGGTGATCATGCTACGCGTGCTGATTTGGATGAAATTTGGCACATGGGTAGACCATGACCCGGAAAAGGACATAGAATACCAGTTATCCCGATAGTCCCACAGGATCCAGACTTATGCGGGTGAAACCGCGGGGCGCAGCTAGTTAGCTAAAATGTAGCTTTAGAAGTCTGGAACCATCCTTAATGCCATGGAACCACGGGTAATTAAAATTACCCATGGACCCGGTAATCGGTCGACCCACCGTGACCACGGGTAATGAGTGGCGTTCCATATTATGCTTTTACCGAAAGCAAGAAAAACTAACTCAACTCACGACGATAAAATTACCCCAAGTTTTATTGTTACAAAGATAATCTCCACAATTTAAAATGAAACTTGTCAATCTCTTGTTACCAAGCCGGGTGGCCTTCGCAGGTACTCTAGTCAGTACCAAGTGTTTTTCTCGTTACATAACGACATCAGCTGGTATGTATTGGCTGTGGCTTGGCTATTGGCGCCTGAAACACCCAATGTTGGCCACACTTCAACGTTTGTTTATTAGTTACCTGGGAAGTAAATAGATGATGAAAGATTTTACTTTTTAGGGTTCCGTACCTCAAAAGGAAAAAACGGAACCCTTATAGGATCACTCGTGTGTCTGTCACAGACAATTTGCTCCGAATCTAATGGACCAATTCAGTTGAAATTTGGTGCACTTATGTATTTCTGTGACCCAAACACGGACGTGTAACGTAAATAAATGAATTTTGAATATGGGGGTCACTTTTGGGGGGCAAATAAGAAAATTTAAAACGAAAGTTTTGCGATCTGTACCGTGTGACATATCAAATGAAAGGGCTTATTTTTATATATATAATTTTTAAATAAAAACTTTTAAAGATATTTAAGATAGTAGATGAAAATTGACTGCCCCCTTTTCTCCGAAACAACTGAGACAAAAATTTTGAAAAAAATGCGGAAAACCTATAAGAAGTCTATGGTCTTAAAATAACATGGTAAATCACTCAATATTGTGCGTACAAACTTACATTTGCAGTTGGAATGTATGAGGGAACACGTTTTTCAACTACTATGTTAAGTTTGTTCTTGTGATAAATTCATCCCCACTACGGAACCCTTCATTGTGCGTGCGTTTGTGGGTTTTTTTTAGACACTCTTTTCTTATAGTCTAGATAAGTTTCTAAATGGCGGGATCAGACGAGCTTAGCTTACACGTTTAGTGCCGGGAGCCCTCCTGGAGGGTTCACTCAAGTCGCATATGGGATACCGGGAGCTCTCGTGGACGGCTCATTTTAAATGTAGGTTTTTCTTAGTGAATTCGGCATTATAAACTGTGAAAATAAAATCAGTTGTATATTTAACAAGATTTCAAACCTAATGCCGATGACACTCCTCGAGAGTCAACTTTAGCGCAAAATGTATGGCGACTTGGCGTATGAGCTATATAGAAAGGAAGAAAGAAAGAAAAATAAGTTTATTTGTCACAGAAACACGTGCATAAAAAAAAAAAGATGATAAACTCGAGTAAATAATAAGGAAAATGAAACAGAATAGATTTAAATACAATAACGAGCACAAAACAGAAATAGTCGGCAGCTGCTGGCACGTCATGACTGTGACAAGAAGGCTTCCACTCAGCATGATGCTGTGCTATGGAGACCCACAGCACAGCGCTGATTTTCAGTGGTCACCCGAAAGAGACGTACGGAGACCAAGTCAGGTTTAATGAATTTACATAAATATACAATAAAACAAATAGTACATAAAATAGTCAATATACAACCAATAGTGTATGAAAAATGGGTGTTAAATTCGACTAGACAAAATGTTGATATGTCTCTGAACGTTAGGGAAACATCATTTTGCTGTCAAGCCTCACCGTTTTATGGTCGAACTGGGTATAAAATTACTCTCGAAAGCTCACATTCCTGGAAATATCGTCTACTGCGAAGTCAAGCGATCGATCGCTATTTCATTCATTGGTTTAGTTAGCCAGTTAGCATGGTGACAGCGGTACTGGGAGATTAACTTCCAGGTGCGCATGACGTATTACATTTGGCTTGCTTGCACCAAAAGTCACAAAACACGGTTATTGCAGCTAAACATATTTTAAACGCAGCATAAGCAAAATCAGCTTATAATATTCCCACTGCTGGGACACAGGCCTCTTCGAAAGGGAGGGGGCTGTAATCCACCCCGCGGGCCCAGTGCGGGTTGGTAGATGTCACATGTCTTCGAATTTTTGTTTCTAGGACATGCCGGTTTCCTCACGATGTTTTCCTTCACCGTTTTGAGAGCAGTGGTGATGAAATTATTCTTACTCACGACCTAGTCGGGTCCGTTACCACTGGGCCACCATCTGCTCTTCCTAATTCCTCAGTAGCAGCCTGGAGTCTGAATTGTTTGTGCCAGGTTGATGGCAATAGGCTCGCCCTGTTTTAATGGGAATTAAACGTAACTGGCGAAATGTGGGTGGTTAGATATGAAGTTCTTCGATGGTACCGACATCGAAGAACTTCATATCTAACCACCGTAAGGACTATTCTTGTTTGCAGCGCTCGGCGGCTATAGCACCGGGCTGGTAACAGATGTGGTCATCGTGTTCACGGGATTTTGTTTTGAAACTGGTTAGATATGAACTTCTTTGATGGTACGCCTCTGCCTAACTCTTCGGGAAGGACAGGCGCCATTCGTGGAGGATAAACATCCCAGACTAAGCACGCTGAAGTGGCAATTAATGGACCGGCCATATGAGCTGTAGAACTGGAAGAGCGGGGACACGTTCTTGGGTGAAGACCGCCAGTCGGCAAGCGTAGAGTAGAACGCTGTCAGGCTAGGTGGCGAGGATCTTTGCGAACTGCATCAACATAAAGCAGTAATCGCGGAACGAATTAAACGATTTGGCATGGTTGGAGAGGCTTAATGTCCAGCTGTAGGCTGTTAAAGGTTAACGATGGCATTAGAGCTGTTATTGTGTATAGATCAAGAATAGGCAAAGTAGAACATCGTCAGAAAGTCGAGCGACGATCTTCACAGGGCAGTAACTAGATGGGAGTAGCCTGCATCGAGTTCACTGTCATGCGATGGAAGACGTCCGTTGGTTTCCAGCTGTGAATCGCGAAGGGCTGATGACGATGGCGTAGACGCATTCTTGAGTGGCAACAAATCGGTAAAGGTAGAGGACGCCCTCAAGATAAGTGGACTGACGATCTTTCGTCGAGCAGTTATCGAGTTCGAGCGCGCGATTTGATAGATCTATATTCAGCTGAAGATGATATGAACTCTTCAATAAAAATCCGCTTTTCCCCTGAACTTACATAACCAATCACGCGACCTTGAGCTACTTAACAACCCAAAGCTACGCGTAGAATAGTTGGCATGCGTCCAATCGACGCGCGCGCAGCTCTCGGGACACAATTCTACTCGCCCTTTCTTATGTAACAGGCGACGCGTGATTTGTTCTTGACATCCCGAATAGTTTCAAGTGCGCAGACGCTTGCCAGCGGGCGGTGTTCCGTTTGAAAGTCCTTGAAGGAGTGGGTTTGCGATGTTGGTATTGGTATGTAGGTTGAAAACTAGGAACACAATTTGTGTTCCTAGTCTTAGTGTGTTATAGTGGACCGCCACTGGCTGTCTACGGGTAGTTGGAAGTATTTCGAGTGACCACTGAAAATCAGCGTGAGCGCTGTGCTGTGGGTCCACCATAGCACAGCATCATGCTGAGTGAATACTTTCTTGTCACAGTCATGACGTGCCAGCAGCTGACGACTATTTCTGGTTTGTGCCCGTGATTATTTATGTACTTAGATCAATTTTGTTTTATTTTTATATTGCTGTATAACTCGAGTTAATTATCGGTATGTATGTTCGTATTTCTGTGACAAATAAACTTATTTTTATTTCCTTCATTCTTTTCTTTAAAACAGAAATGAACGAACTTTATAAAATATGGTGTTGACATAACTTAGCCTGCCTAAAGAGGGGCAAAAATTTTGGAAGGCTTTGCGAATTACCGATGAGATTCTCCTTCTTAGGGCCGTGAGTTTTTTTACATAGGGATTTAATGTATGATGACTTGGCGTGACATCTATTGTTATTTTGTATCATTATTGCGATGTAAACTCTTCTTAATTAAAATAATAAGTTATTGCATCACGTTAACCTACGCTTGACGGGGCTGGTCCGTGGATGGGTCAATCTTTACAACGAGACTCCTCCATGCCTTGGAGTTGGTCCCGGCTGTCATTCGTGAATCTTTGACAGTCGTTACAGATCATCAGAAGCCCGAAAGTCTGACAACCAGTATTACTAAAGGGGTATTGTATTACCCAGTAACTGGGTTGTGGAGGTCAAATAAGCAGTCGCTCCATGTAAAATACTGGTATTCAGCTGCATCCGGTTAGACTGGAAGCCGACCCCAACATAATAATATGTACCTAGTTGGGAAAAGGCCAGGTTTTTTTTTGTTTTTGTTGCATAGTACGTGAGTAAAGTATTACGAGTATTACCGCATTCTATACTGCCTATCACGTAACCGAATCGTAATAATTTATCTATAAATTCGCGAGTACATATTCGATGTGATAATATTAATAAATTGTTCACGTGACGCTATGAATTTTCATTGTAGTAAGTAGATTCCAATTTGATAGTGACACGAGTCGACAATATAATAATATATTATCTCAAACTTCTCAAAGTCATGATTAATTTATTTTCTTTATTTCTGAAAGGGGCAACTAGAATCAATTGTATTTTTTGTAAATGTTGACGTTCAAAAGAGCCTATGTGCCTAATTGAAATAAATTATTTGACTTTGACTTTGGAGTTTCTTTGAAGGATTAAATCAGGAATGAAATTATCCGGAAAAGAACCGGTATTACCGACATAAGTGTCATGGGCGTACCCAGCTTTTGGCCAAGGTGGGGGGGGGCAAATCAGAAATTTCATCCCGCACGTGTTTTTACATAGTTTGATATTGCTGCGTTCGCGTATTTTTAACCGACTTTAAAAAAAGAGGCGGTTCATCATCATCGATATTTTCGTCAATTATAGATCGATACCTAATGATTTTTTTTATTTAGTATTAAAAAAAAAAAAATCGAAATTGATCCACAATTGATTAAAATATCGATGAAAATTGTAATTAAATTAATGCTTAATTCAGTACTTAGGCATTCAAAATCCAGAGGGGGGCAGCTGCCCCCCCCCCCCCCCCCCCCCCCGGGCACACCCATGGGTAGTGGGCTGGCCAAGTTTGTCGAAGTATCGATGGCCGGTGGAGCCGACGAGTCCTGGAGTGAAGACCGCGTATCGGCAAGTGTAGTGTGGGACGCCCCCCGGCTAGGTGGACCAACGCATTTAAAAAGGTGCTTAAGACAGACTGGGTACGGAAAGCGGAGGACAGTGTTGTGGCGCAGCCTGGGAGAGGCCTATGTCCAGCAGTGGACTGCGATAAACTGAGTCGATCGATGATTGATTAAGTTAAATAAAACAGTCAGTCGATTCTGTAAAAATATCAACGTGAAACTTAGGTGAAGTGAGCTGTCACTGTCACAAATCGACCGGCAGGATGCTAGAGATTAACACTATTGATAGCTCACGTCACCTAAGCTTCACGGTGATATTTTTATAGAATCGAACGGCATTACAATCACTTTGGTATTTTTTTTTATTGCTGTATGAAAGATGTTGTGGCTAGAAAGGTATGGAAGAAAAATACATGTTGCCCGTAAGGGTAAAAGAATGATGTTTTTGATTGCTTTGGGTTCGGTTCCCGGATCGCGTAACGTGCTAATTGGGCGCCAATGTCTGGAAATGTGACCGGTTACTAGCAATAGACTTGCCCCCTTTAACATGGGACTTAAACATCACTGGAAAAACGTGAGTGTTGCAGGATACTATGTCTACTACTCCGAAGAATACAGGCGACAAATTGTTTTGTATGTGTGTGTCTAGATAGTGGAATCTGAGCCTTCAATGACAGCTATGATGAACGAGAGCGGTCAGTTATAATGACTGTAGGTAATTGGGTAATTGGATCTTTGGTATGCGACTAACGGCTAAGGCTGTCTCATTGCCGGCGAGAAACGAGAAGCGAGTAGAGCCAGCAACTAAAACCGGCCAAGTGCGTGTCGGACCACGCACAATGAAGGGTTCCGTAGTTGGGATGAATTTATCCCAAGAACAAACTTAACATTGTAGTTCAAAAACATGTTCTCCGATACGGAATGTATGGGATCATGTTTTTCAAACTGCAAATTTAAGTTGGTCGATTATTAGTTGTACTGTACAGCCTACTTAGCTCTGATAGTTTTCTTTTTATTTTCGTTATATGTATATACTACTACTGTGAATTTTTTCACAAATTCAAGTAAGTAAGTAAAACCATTTAGCTGGCAGGGGACTTGACTCTAACAAAAATTTTCAGCTAAAAGCTTAATATTTCGCAAACGGATCCCTGAATCCAAAAATGGTTTTCACAAACTCACAATATTTTTGAACGATCTTTCTAACGATACCCCACACCATGGGGTAGATGAGAAAAAAAAACATTCCCACTTTACGTGTAGTACCTACCTCCCCTACACGTAAAGTGGGAATTGTTTTTTTTTTAAAGCGAGTGCGCGACGGGCGATGAGTGACTACTCGCTATTATGCGAAATGTACTAGTGGGAGTTTTCTCACCGAATGTTCTGCCCATCAAGCATTCGTCGCTGAGCGAGTACTCTCTTTGATACCCTTGTCGCAGCGGCTTGCCTGAGAGATATTTCTCGACGGCATGTGAAGTCAAGTCAGAGGCCCACGGGCGGCTTTAAAACTCTGACACCAGGTTAGTCACTAACCACACGAGAAGAAGAAGAAGACAGCTTCTACGAAAGCCAAGTTGGTAAACAATCAGTTAAATTCGTGATTTTTAACCGACTTCAAAAAAGGAGGAGGTTCTCAATTCGGTTGTATTTGTTTCCATCCAACTTCAAACCTCGCTGCGTCCCAGGAATAGCCCTTGCCTTTAATTTTTCCCTAGATTATAGAGTAAGTAGGTATGCTTTTGTGCCACCTTCCTAGTAGCATAATCAGCCTATACTAATGTTCCCACTGCTGGGACACAGGCCTCTCCCTGTGAGAGTGAGTGGGCTGTAATTCACCACGCGGACCCAGTGCGGGTTGGTGGATCTTCCCAGTGGTCGGCACAAAACAGGGAAGATGGCTCTCTGTCGACTTATTCTGTAAAAATGTTACTTTGAATGGTGAAGTAAGCTGGAAGTGAGTCGTCAAAAGTGTCAATTTCTAGCGTCCGGTGGACTGACAGCTCACCTCACTTTAGATATCACAATATCATAAAATATATACTTACACACAAATACAAAAGTAGCCAAAAGCCTCGTATTCAAACAATAAAAGTTTGACAATGTTGTTCATTGGTTGATGTCAAGGCTCTGTAACTGCTTACGAACGGCTTACGAGTTCAAAATAAACCAATATTACTAACGATTGTCAGGTGTACTACGGCGTCTACTACGTGTAATTAACCTAGTGACGTCGACGTGGGACCTAATTTACGATCTTCTCTAAAATGTCAGAAGTCTTTGAACTAAGCGTTGCGTGTTGTGCTATTTATTATCAAAACAACATAAAAAATGCTGTCGTAAACAAGCTCGCTTCAGTGGTTTAGTTACTCTTCCTCCTAACCGATTTAGGGACGAAGAGAGTGTCTTAAGACCGAAGTTATCAAGACGAAGTCGGAAAAATATCGAAATATCGTCGTTTATACGATGGCAGTGACTGGACCCAGTCAGTGGGTCCGAAATTCGGACGATCGGCAGATCGACGATCGACGAAAGATCGGCAGTAAGTCAATAAATCAGAGGAAGCTATTGTGCCCGAAAATAGACGCGTAGGTTAGTCAACTGGACTGACTTGAGGGCGCGAACTCAATCATCATTTATTTTTTAATCATTTATTTATTTGCAAACATAGGTACAGATATACATTGATGTTTTTGTTAATAGAAATAAAGTTCTCCATGTTTAACCATCACATGGGTATGCAAATAATAAAAAGTGAGTACGTACAAGCTTCTACTCAGCACTGGACTTGGATGAAACTAGTGTCTGTCTACATGAGCCCAGTTGCAAATCGGGGCTGGACTGGCTTACTGTACTGTCACATTACTGGGGAACAACCCTGCCGTAAAAGTAAAGAAAATAATTTTGACGCAGAGAGTGACTGGAAACGACGGATGAAAGTAAACTTTGGTGGAGTAGACATAAAGGCTAGTTTATTTAATACCGTTGTAGTAGAAAGTATCTCGTCATCAAACTCGCGAAGAAGCAATAATGTCTTGGTACCAAACCTTGTTTGTAATTGCATAGCGTAGAGAAGTTGGTACTATCGCAGACAACGCAGGGGACCCACTCTCTAAGTCGACAAAGCTACAGGCCCGTCCGAAAGTAGTATGACACTTCGGACTACTTCGGAATGAACGCTAGGGATAGCTGTCAAATCGTGGAGTCACTCATTCTTAGGTCGGGCCCGAAACTAATCATGTCCGTAAGTTATACGGAATAGGAATTGTCCGTAATTCCGGCCGAAACGACGGAATTCGCGCTACGGGATTAGACCTCCAGGTACAGTACAAATACGTGGGATTTGAGTCTTCTCTGATGCCTTGCTTGGATGCTTCACGTGAGCCACAGCATCACACACAGCATAGGATACTCGAAATGTTTTACCGCTGCGACGGGCCGATGAATATCACACAAATATTAAAATAACTACTCTCTCTGTGAACCCACAACTTACGTAAAATAATGTAGTTAGGTACGGTAGCGCAGCCGTCTATTTTTACAACGCACGTGATTTTTGATGTAGTACGGTTGCCCAGTAGTCTTGTGACAAAAAAAAAAATCGGGCTAGCAAATATAACCTGGCAGTTTCAATGGCGCTGCTCGTCAACAGAACTGTCAAGAATATGTCAAAATTTCTTTGTTTTATATTTAGTTCCATTTTTCGCCGCATCTCAAGATCGTCTGGGCAGTGAATTTAGTTTTGTGATATTAGATCGGAATGTGTACGGTGAAGATTCCATAAACGTGCTACGTGTATTAACGGTCAAGGTCGCTTTTCCTCAAATACTCCATCCATGGGCTATTTTTGGGATGTGGGTCTTTGGTTCATAATGATTCATATTTAATTTTATGGTGTTCACTTTGCTTGCCGAGAGATTTTAATACTAATTGAGCTATTGCTTTGATTTTTTATGGTTGAGAAGTCGTTAAGTATACGGGCTGGTCTGTGTAAATGCGTATTTATGCTAATAAATCAGCATAAATACGCATTTACACAGACCAGCCGATTGATTCTGTAAAAATATCACCGTGAAACCTAGGTGAAGTGAGCGTGAAGTGTGCTGTCAATAGTGTTAATCCCTGGCATCCTGCCGGTCGATTTGTGACAGCGACAGCTCACTTCACCTAAGCTACACGTTGATCTTTTTACAGAATCGACCGACAACTATGTAAGTAATTACGTAACACATTTTCGTAAACGATTACGACTAATCTGTTTCATTTTGACAGTTCAACAAAATTCATTGAATTATTTACGTTGTTGATTAGCAATCTGTTTCAAAACGATTCAGATTCTGATAGATCGTGTATTCGCAATTAGGGTACTGCACTCTAGTTACGTCAAAACGATCAATCATAATCTGAACAATTTTTAAGCAAATCCATTGCTTCATATGTTCGAAAAAAAAATGTAATTGATCGTGTGTTACGCAATTAGGGTGCAGTTAAATTGATTGATTACATTTTACAATTCTTGATTGCATTCATCGGGCGGACAATTAAATTGCGTCGTGGAAATGGGTTTTAAGATGCTTTTCGTGATATAATTTACTCGCCCGAGATAATGTGCGCCAATAATTTCGTAAGTGAAGTAAATGGGTACTTAAGGAAGAAAAAATGCGTTAAAAAAATCAAATAAACTGAAATAAATTTATTTATCTACAATTAAATTAGAGGATTTTATACACACGTATTACAGAATTACAGTAACACAGTACTCATTGGAATGATAGACCATAGGCCATAGACAAGCGTTCATATTTTATTTCACAAAAGAGTTTTTAATACTGGCAATAGATGATGGATTTCTTTTGACCAATGCTTTCTTACTTAGCTTATTTTATTTTATTCATGTTTGAATTGATAAAGGTTTACATAAATCGTTTAGTTAAATAGCATGTTTTAGATTATAATTCGACACAAACTTTTAACACTTAATCTAAGGGATGGGGGGTGCTCTCTGCAATTTTACGCGCCCATTTTGTTGCCCTGTAACAAAAAAAAAACATTGTTAATATTAGTTACCCGAAGTTTATTTTTAATTTTCAGCCAAAATATTGTGATTCGACCAAATTTTCGTTTTCGGCCATAAACCAAACAAGCTTCGGCCAAGCCGACAATCAGAAGTTCGTGAATTGTCGCGCGTCATCGGGCCTACTCAGCTGATGTTCGGCACATCTCTGACGAACAGCAGTGATAGCCTAGTGGTGTGAACGTCGGACTGCCAAGTATGGCACAGGTTTCGAGTCCGAACCCAAGGCACGCACCTCTGACTTTTCGACTTAAATTATCACTTGCTTCAAAAACAGCGAAGGAAAACATCGTACCGTCAACAGGAAACTGACATGACTGAGAGATATTTCTCGACGGCATGTGAAGCCAAGTCCGATTTTTTGCCTTGCTTGTGACGACCCGTAACGACTGCAAAAGATCCGCGAATGACAGCCGGGACCAACGGCTTAACGTGCTTTCCGAGGCACGGAGGAGTCTCGGTATGTAAAGATGGTCACCCATCCACGGGCCAACTGCGAGCCCCTTCATTCAAATCTATTTTACCATTACTACATTATTGAATAACAAACACATCTAAAATCTACACCTGCAAATTCGTCATATTTAGCATGAAGAAGTTAAATATATCCGGAAATACACGACAAATGAAACAATTTACATTGGCCAATAAATCCTGATCTTCTAGGATGGCGCTAGTGACAGAGAAAAACCGTCGCTGAAACGTCAAATTCAATACATTTTTGAATTTAGTTCCACATTTCGCCGCAGTCAAGATAAAATGGAAGGTCCACCACGTGACAATATTTTAATGTGATAAGTGTCAGAAATGAGCGTGATATTTGACCTTGGCCTTAGAGATAGGAAGAAATAGGTCTCGTTTTGCTAATATGGAGCAGTGTAACATGCGTAAAATTGCGTTTTATCTGTTATTTATGTGATAAGTACCTACATATTATGTAGTGAACACAATTTGCTATAATTTTGCACTTTTTCAAGTGAACATTTTTTTGCGCACTTTCTGAACAGTGAACGAAACTGAACCACGCTCGGGTCGGTGACGCTGACTCGCGTAAACTCGGCTCCAGTCTATAATTATAAGGGATCTCACGCACTAGAGGCCACGACCCTAATTGCGTAATAGACGAAATCACAATTTGTTTCATTTTGACAGTTCAACAACATTCATTGCGTTATTTACGTTGTTGAGCAGATTTTTTTTTCGAACATAATGAAGCAATCGATTAGCAATTTCCTTCAAAATGATTAAGATTATGATTGATTGTGTGTAACGCAATTAAGATGCAGGTAAACTAGAAATCGACACGAATCGCGTACTTGGCCGCAACGGCCAACTAGCCGCAGACCATACTCGTACAGTACCACGAGACGGCCGCGACTGGCCGGAGTCGTGACTGTCTAGTCCGCGAGATCCCTAGGATTTGACTTCTATCGTTTGGTACACACCGTCTCTGTCTGGACTGCTACACAGTTGTTCGGGTCGCCACATTCGATTGGGCAGTATTTGTTGAACAGCAGTGGCGTAGCTTAGTGGGAGCGGCAAAATTTCACAATAAATAATAAAAATATTTGAACCATTTCATATTTTTATAGCAACTACAAATTCGGACCGATTGAAAAGAGCACGGAATTTTCGGGGAATTCCCTTTCTTTAAATGATATTTTGTAGCGACTGCTGGCAACACCGTCTATACTGGTTAAAGGAAAATAATTTTTGTATTAATAAACATGATTGTAAAACTTAGATAAGTAGTTAATCGCTAATTTGCCTGCCTGATTGTATCCTATGATATATTTATGCATCATATTGGCTATTAGAAGCCATTTTAAGCAAAAAATCGTCACTTTAAAATTTAAGCTCCTATTTCTTCGAGAGCCTATTTCGATCCACAGTGGGCCGGTGCGGCGATTCCATGCTCTGTATCGAAATAGTCAAATAGTAGTACCTACTTCCCAAACGAGCTTCTTCAAAACGAATCTACCACTACTAGAAAGATATAAAGTACAATAATTAAAGAGAAATCAGGGAAATGAAGCCACGAGTAATAATAGCTAATTACTAGGTCATTGAGATAAGTTAATGCAATATATTGCGATGCGCAGTGACACATTGAACACGCCCATTATGTTGCTATCTACTACAGACAGAGCCGGATCTGCGAATGTAATTTATTCTGGGTGCAAAGGCTACATCTGCCCTCTTGCTCCTCGGTGCATTCATTAAGGTACTCGTGAGAGTGATTTCAACTACCAGATACGACCGATAAGTTAGCTCTTCCTCTCCGTAATTAAGTTGAAAGAGAGAGCAGAGGTGGGGCAGTCGTAACGGCCCCGACTTACAAGTTGTAGATCGTGGGTTCGAGTCATTTATTTCATCACCACTCTGATCTTAAGGCGACGATAACCGAATTTAATGATTTTATACTGAAGATCACGTCTAAACGAGTAGTGTTTATGATTTAGAAAAAATGTATGTTAAATTAGAGCATTTCTTAATAACTTAATACAGGGTGGCATGAATTTGTCACTTGTTTTGACGGTACAATAACTTTCGGACGAGCCCATATCTTCGTTGACGGACTTACGAGAGTAGATCCCTAGGCAGTAGCGGATCCAAGGGGCTGAAGCCAAAAGCATCTGAGTTCTTCCGTGACAAATCTTAAAGCCTCCTCGTTTGTGTTCACTTTGCTAAAAGCTACCCTCATCGGGATCAAACCCCTCCCAAACGAAAATCCTGGATCCGCCACTGCCCCTAGGGTACTGGGAACAAAAATCGGAGGCATGTGACGTCCACCAACCCGCACTGGGCCCGCGTGGTAGAATTCGGCCCACACCCTCTCAGTGAGACGAGGCATTTGTCTTGGGTGCCAGCAGTGGAAACATTAAAAGCTGACTAGGTAGGAATATCGAAGCTTACACGCAGACATACCCAGGCTAACCCTGTACAATTTCTGTATCTTATAAATAGTTTTCGGCAAAATAAGACCCTTCAGTTTCCAGAATTTGGCAAACTGTTGACAAGCCCATTCCGCTAAAAAATATTATCAGAAACATTGCCAAGCATTGCAATACTCGCTTCATCCGTTCATATTACGTCCATTTTGTGGTAATTTACCGTTCTGATACGCGACTCATGATGGACGAGAAAATAAGTGGTCACCGTGCTAATAACCTATTATTGTGATAAATGATAATGTGTACTCAGTTTATCTAAAAGTTGACGCAATACATTTGACATTTAATTGTGTAATGCGGGTATAATAATGATAAGGGATTATTCGCTCTTTAGATGCATTAAACTAGCCCCCACGATTGGCCCTCCACCGTATGCAGCAAATACCATTATTTTACATTGAGCGACTATCCGACTTCCACAACCCAGTAACTGGGAAACACGATACCCCTTGACAATACTGGTTGTACAGTTTCGGACTTCTGACTACCCGTAATCTCAAAGACGCCGCCGGGCTCGCCCAACGTGTACTGGGGGTTTAGAACCAGTACACGTTGGGCGAGCCCGGTGCTCATCCAACGTGTTCTAGGCCTTTTTGCGTGATTTGCCGTTTAATTATTTGCGTGTATTTTGCGTTGGCTCGCCCAACGTGTACTGGAGCTTAGAATTACAGCCGGGACCAACCGCTTACCTGTTCGGCTGACTTAGTAGCTATTATTCCAGCATATAAAATATTAACTGTAGGTATGAACAATTTGACATTCTTGGCAATATTCCTGTCGATTAACTTAGCCTATTGCAATCCATTGTAATAGGACTATTCCAAGTTGTTCCACAACACCCGGTTCTCCATAAAAAGCATAGCAATGGAACTACTTATTCATTTTATTAACTTTAAGGGGGATGCGCTAAGGTAGCCCGCGAGATTCAAATTTTCTTACGTTTTGCAGGTCAGTGTCAGGTTTTAGGTTTTATGTTTATTAAAATATGTTTCGCGACCGTAACAAATATGGTTTTACATAATTATAATCATTACAATCAGCAATACAACTTAAGTTAGCATAATCGGAATCAAATGTCATTATTTCATGGAATAGTCATTCAATGGGATTACATGAACTTAGAGAGTTGTATTGATATTTTTTATGATTATAATTCTATAAGTAAACATTTGATACGGCCGCGAATCATATTTAGATCAATATAGAACATGATACTGACCTGCAAATTGCAAAAATCGTAAGATAATTAGAATTTGGCGGGCTACCTTGACGCTTTCGCCTTAAGATAACTAGACTAGACACTACTACTCTTAGATATTGATAAACAAAAAATGAGCTCCGTTTAAAATTACTCATTCATAAGATTATTCGATTTTAAAATCACTACAATGTCATATGTAGTGCAAGAGTTGGCGCAGATTACTGTCATCCGGAAGAAATGCAAGACACGACCGTGCACGCGATATTTTATTGATAAGACAAATTGGCAACACGACTTGAAAAACTTTTGTAGAAAATAACAAGGTATACAGCGCCATCTATTGGTAACCAGTGTTAATATAATTTAATTTTACCATAGACAGTGAAGTTTACAAAGCACGGAATCGCCGCGCCGTCAGCGAAATACAAATAGAAACTATAATATTTACACTAATAAAGTACTTAAAGGAGTCTTGGGGCCGATTTTGATGAAAAAAAAAACTGCGTAATTAGATTTTTGAAAAAACAATTTCTCTAGCTAGGAATCGAACTTGTTGATTTAAAAAAAACACACCCGGTATCAATGCACCGTCCGACGGTGTTGCTAATAAGCATCAAATTCTGAGAAATGATTACACACGGCCTTTTTAAAATTACCCAAACCTGAGTTTTCAAACTCGTCCGATTTAGGAAAAGCCTACAATTTCTTCATTAGATTTGCCTAATAGGGATGATGACAAATTTTTTTTTAGTCCGCCTTGGAGATTATTAAAAAATATTGGACACGGATTTTTCTTTTTTTACGTAATTTTAAGATTACGGCGATACATTGAGTTAAAATGTGCCGTGACGTCATGTCAGTATTTAGATTTTATACTTACTAGTAACGTAGCGACCCCCATCCCCCAACTTAAAATGCGGTTCATCTAAGTATTTATTATATTAAATGTGATAAAGCAAAAAATACGTGTCTAATATTTTTTTTATTATCTGACTGACGGACTAATTAGAATTTCGTTTTTTTACCCAGGCATCATCCCTATTAAGTAATTATGGGTTAGGCCACACACGATCATACCAAAATAAAAGGCTCTGAAGATCAATTTATTTTTGGACCAATTTAGAAATTTGAATGTGGACTCCATATTTCTGTTACTCCTCTTATTTTTGGTGTTCTCTCCCCACAGCCGCACCTACTCAGCTACCAACTTATCGCCCTGCATATGCTTGCTCAAAAACCCTGGTAGCCCCCCCCCCCCCCCCCCCTGGCTTCGCACGGGGTGCAATTTACATGTGAAGACGGTAGCCCGTTCACGACACTGCGCTTATTCTGAGCAGTAACCTAACAAAAAGTACTAGGCTTACATGAATTCAAGTTATTTTTTCATTAGTATTATTGAATACTTTTTTTTGCATATATAAATATAATTTATAGCCAATGTCCATCTGGAATACTGTACCTTTCAAATGGTCAAAGGGCCGATCCACCAGGTTAAGATACGCTTGCTGGGGTTGGTGACCATCTTTACATACAGAGACTCTTCGGTGCCTCGGAAATCACGTTAAGCCGTTGGTCCCGGCTGTCATTCGTGGATCTTTAACAGTTGTTACGGGTCGTCAGAAGCCCGACAGTCTGACAACCAGTCTTATCAAGTATCGCATTACCTTTGCCTTTCATTCGTACCTTTGGTGGGCCAACATTCTGATCCATACAAGACAGCAGGTCACACCATTGTTTATAAATCTTCACCTTAGGCGCAGATTGTTTGGGATCTGGAGGCAAAAGTCCTCGCGCACATGTGGGAGTTGCGCGAGGAGGCGAAACGCCGGGGCGTAACTCCGCTGCCGCGAGAAATCGCGGCACAGCGGACAGAGCTCCGGCGGGATCTCATGGCGGCATGGAGAGTGCGATTGTCGCAACCCAGCGCTGGGCACGCCACAATTGTGGCGATAAGTCCCCTCTTTGAGGAGTGGCTAGAGAGGCGCCACGGCGTCCTCACCTTCCGCCTGACACAGGTCCTCACCGGACATGGTTGTTTCGGGAGGTTCCTGTTCAGAATAAAGCGGGAGGAAACGCCCGGGTGTCACCACTGTGTGGATCGCCCGGAGGACACGGTGGAGCATACGGTGGAGGTCTGCCCAGCTTGGGCGGAGCACCGCCGTGTCCTCACGGAGGCGATCGGCGGCGGCGATCTCTCGCGTCCGGCCCTGGTTCAGGCCATGGTCCGGAGCGAGAGTGCATGGGAGGCCGTCACCTCCTTCTGCGAAGCAGTAATGCTCGCGAAGGAGGAGGCGGAGCGCGCGAGGGAGAGGCAAAATGCGCCCCCTCGCGCCCCTAGTCGCCGCAGGAGACGCCCCGGGCGTCGGGAGTCGAGAGCCGACTTCCGGCCACCGTAGGCGCGGGCTTGCGGACGGTGAGCAATGGGTAGCTCGCCGTCCGATAGGGACCAGGCCCGGGTCGACGGCGCGTTGTGTTCCACGCGCGCCTCAAAGAGATGTCAGCACCAAGTGACGGGGTCCGGAAGGGCCAATGCCTGCCGGGGTCGCGGGTTTGTCTGAAAGGGATATCGCGACCTCGGCACACAGGCAACGGAAGGAACACGGGTGGGTTTTAGTCAGTAAAAGTCTGACACGCCCTCCCGCTCCACCCAGAGCGGGAGAAGTTATTTGATAATTTCCCATCCTCAAAAAAAAAAAAAAAAAAAAAAAAAAAAAAAAAAAAAAAAAAAAAAAAAAAAAAAAAAGGCGCAGATTGTTTCAACTATCCAGTGTTAATTCTGTGCTTAACCGACCGATCCTCTTCGCCATCGCTTAGCACGAATGGACCGAGATACCAAAACTCGGAGCAGACCGGGAGAAGCGCGCCATCTAGCGCTTTGGCTCCAGAGCTGGAGAGACTGCCGTAATCGCAGATAAATACATTCCTAACTTTTGGTTCCCGTTTTCAACACATGCACTAGGGTGCCTGTTCCTGAATGTCCGATGTCAGAGCGTCCGTAATCAACAGGAAGAGGAAAGGACTTAAAAGTCGACCTTTGGTACAAGCCTACAGCCACACTGAACTCGTCGGTATTGCCGGCAACTGAACCGAAAACACACACATACAACTAAACTAAATATTCAATTCAATTATGCAATATTACGATTTGACCCTGATGGCGAGGTGAAGGCAAAGCGTACAGCTTCCACAAGGAAAAGTATTCGGTATTTCTTTTTATCGACACGCTTTTTTTTTTTTTTTGTGGGTTGGAAATTATCAAATAACTTCTCCCGCTCTGGGCGGAGCGGAAGGGCGTGTCAGACTTTTACTGACTAAAACCCACCGGTGTTCCTCGCGATATCCCTTTCGGACAAACTCGCAACCCCCGGCAGGTTTATCGACACCCTACAGGCATGTTGTAGATATACTATATTGATTTTGAAGAACTTTATTTATTCTGGGTATCAAACTAACATATCGGGTTAGGAATAAGACCATCCGTTCCATCACAAAGATGACGGATGTCACTCGGAATGCTGCCACGGTAAAATGGAATTGGGCTGGACACATCTGCCGAATGTCAATCGACCAATGGGCGCTTAATGACGACATCGTGGCAGGCCCAGACGGAGATGACGAGATGAGCTGGAAAAAACCTAAACCACCTTCACGAACTGGTCCTTATCAGCTTTAAATAGAGAGAAGGTGTCTATCGACTCGTCTAGGCCGTGCGATGGTTATAGGATATTTGTTTTATTGTTTTTCAAAATGGTGGACTTTAGACGTAAAAAAGTAGTGTCGAAAAAAAGATAATTATCATAGCCATGTTGGGTATTAAAATAAAGGGCTTGAGGAGACGATTCCGAAAGTATACTGATACTGACCTGCAAATTGCAAAAAAAGTAACAACATTTCAATTTCGCGGGCTACCCTGACGCTTTCTTCTTAAGGCACATACAGACAGGCTACGCAGTAACTTTACTGTACGGCTGTATCGATACTGCATCGTGTCTGTAACGATGCTGAATCAAGGCTGTATTGATGCTGTATCTCGAGGCAGAATCGTTGTTACGTGGGTAGGTAAACGACCAGCGATAACATCGCGATTGTATCGCGATCTTTACGCGATTGTATCGCTTCAAAAAGTCGCGTGGGTGACCACCCTAAAATATACTGTACCAACTATCTTAACAAATATTATAAAGAGGGAAAATAATATTTTTGTTTATCTCTGGAATTACTGGTCTGATGACAAAAACTCTTTTACTGATAGACAGCTACACTATTGCAGAGTGTCTGGATATTTAAGGGGGATGCGCTAAAGTAGCACACGAGATTCAAATTATCTTTAGTTTTTTGCATTTTGCAGGTCAGTGTCAGGTTTTATGTTTATTAAAATATGATTCGCGAACGTAACAAATATGGCTTTACATAATTATAATCATTACAATCAGCAATACAACTCCATAAGTTAGCATAATTGTCAAATGATTTGATGAAATAGTCATTCAATAGGATTACATGAGCATAGAGAGTTGTATTGATCATTTTTATGATTATAATTCTATAAATAAACATTTGATACGGCCGCGAATCATATTTAGATCAACATAAAACATGATACTGACCAGAAATTGCAAAAATTAAAAAATCGCGAGCTACCTTGACGCTTTCGCCTTAATAAAAAACGTTCCTTTTGATGTCCCATACTATCAACTATAGCGTTATATGCTTTAAGTAAAAGTAATACAAGAAGTCCTAGAACAAGTGTTCCAAAAATACATAGTTTCGAAGACAACATAACACTAAACTCGATGTGTGTATCTATCTAAGTTTCATTGATAAGTACGACTAAATAATTTATATTTAAAGCTAAGAACATGCGACATTGTCATTTTTTTTATGGACCATAATAGTCATCATATTTTTTTTTTTTATATTACGCTATCTTCCGCCAGCGACTTCGCCTGCGTGATATGTTTAGAAGTTACAGCCTATGTTACTCAGTGATAATATAGCATTCTACTGGTGAAAGAATTTTTTAAATCGGTCCAGTCGTTTTTGAGTTTAATCATTACAAACAAACATACAAAAAATTTAATCTTTTCTCTTTAATTGAGTTAAGACGTAAGGTTATTTTACATAAATAATCGTGACTATGTCGTATTATTTTGAATGAAAAAATAAATTAATTGAAAAATAATTCCCTGTCTGTTCATTCTTTGACATGCTCTCATTAATACACCCTAGCTAGAGTTAAGGGATATCAAAAAGAACAAGTTGTATATAAGCTGTCTCTCTCGTAATGATTTGCGTACTCACCCAAGTACGTGACATCCAGATGAGTGTTTCGTTGTCAAGTCTGGGCCCGATGAGGGGGTTCATTTGCGCCATGTACGCGCACAGCCAGCTGGAATACACAAGTAGGAAATGGTTAAAATTTGAATGATAAGCTAGCATCATGCATCTGTTGTTATGTAGAAGAGGACAAAACTTTTTTTCTGAAATTAAAATAGTTTTATTTTATTAAAGGTTGTGAGAGTGGATAGCTATGGGGGAATAATATTAAAAAGAAATGGTTTTTACTAAGTTATTAAATAAATAAATGTATATAATTGATAAAACAATAATTATAATTCTTAAATTCAATTCAGTTTTAATAAAAGAGTATAACTTATTAACTAATAATAAAATAGAACACCCAGTACTCTCCCTCCTGTCTCCTACTTGATCTATGCTGTGCCCGACAGGGTCCATAATTGGACCTAGGTAAGCGGAAAGGATCCAACACACACTATGGGCGAAAATGAGTTATGTATACCAAAACACTCATTGTATTTAAAACTTTAATATCACAAAAATAATCCCAACGCATCATGTCATTATGACCATACCAACCCACACAATCGATAACATGATCTGATCTTAAAACTTGAATAACTCAAAACTAACTCTGTGTGGGTTGGATCCGTTCCGTTTAACTACGTCCAGTTGTGACTAATATAATTATTTCCCTACCAACTATATACATTATGGTACACAATAAAGAATTGATAATTGAGATACGTTTGCCAAGCTGTGGGACAGTACACCTTGAATAAAAATAAATAAAAAGGCTGGGAAAAGTTTACATCAGGACAATTTTTTGCAATTTTTTATGTCATGCTTTGTCTGATTTGGGTTAAGGGCAGGAGAATGATGATAAATCTTTGCTTTCTGATAATTTTTTTGCTTTCTATAATTAAATCCAATTAATAAAATGGTAAGTTGTTTGATACCACCCAACTGACCTTGTTCTTACTGTATATCGCTTTTTAGAACGGATTAGAAAATAAATGTGTCTATTCTAAGATCGCAGATAATTTCTGGGGCAACCCAAATCACGAGGGCACTCACTGTAGGCAATCAAGTGCTTACAACTAGGTTTTTAGGCCCGTGACTCATTTTGGTCGCAAAAACCGTGTAAAAACACAAAATACTTACAATAACCAGCATGTAGCAGCAGTCAGCATCAAAACCACCTGGATAATCCTGGAATAGAGCAACGAAACACAGGTTTTAGTCTTAGAAATGGCAAAAAGATTTTTGGGAGGAAGGCTCAATAACTTACCCTCTGTTTGGTCCTTTAGGGGCGAAGAAGGGGCAAACAATGCCCACAATACCCCACAGCACGGTGAATACGACGATGGGAACGAAGGAGGCACCCATTTTGAGAAGTTATTTAGATAGAATTCTAAAATATAAAATCTCAAACAAACATCAGCTGCATAAAAATGGTGGACACGCTGATTATGTTGGTAGCACTGACGTCGATAGTCATATGACATTACAACGTTTCGTTTTACAGTATTTGTAGACATTTTCTTGTGAAGAGCAGCACGTGAAAATTATTATGAAAAGGTTTAAAAAAAAATTGAAACTCTTATTTATTATGATAAAGGCATAAAATAATTATGTTTAAATTTTTTACAATATTACAGAAAGAGAAAAGAACCCATAAGGCATAAGGCCATTGCACACAATGCACACCTCTACGTCTTGATCTTAAAGGGGTGAAAGACGCAGGAGCAAATACGCGTACTTATGGCTCGGTGACATGTTTCGCCCGTGTGTCATACTAAGTACGTGCTTTGCAACCGCTTAGTAAGTTCGTCGGCGATCCAACAGGTTTGAAATTTGGTCGTAGCCTGCCTAGGTTCGAAGTTTTGTACGTTTGTCAACCGCGAGTCGCGAACCGCCATTTTGTTTCGACATTTGTGCTAGGTTTGTTTAGTTTGGTTCAGAAAATTCGACAACATCGCAATACAGTGTGAGCAAGCTTCACATGTGTCCCCGACGGCAAGCCGAGTAAGTTCACGAAACTTAAATACCGCGTTCTTTAAGTTCGCACGCTTATCACCCACTTTACGTGTTGTTGTTGCGATTTCGAACAACGCGACGCCAATGCTTTTTATAATGATCTAGATATTTTATTAAAGTAGTTTTTATTAAAATTTTCTTGTTTTTTACCAAAATAATCATAGACCAACACAAACAAAAAAGCAAACATAAATGTACTTATTATAACGTTATGACACTTTTTCTAATTTTCTACGAATCGAAATTTTCATTATCGTATTTTATATTTTAGAAACACAAAAATGAGATCTGCGAAACGACCAAGAAACCACAAAAAGCCACGTCCTAGACACGAACGAATAAATAAGAAAAGATACAAAAGTACATCAAACAGAAGTTGGGGTTGGAATGATGACTTGTCCGGATTATTTATTGATGATATTAATGAAGCCATCCGTACAAAAGTTAGTAATGTAATGAGATGACTCCTACTGCACCTCTAAGATGACCCTCCGACCAATTGTGCACCAATATTTAGTTCAGTTTACATTAGATTGCCTAGAATAGTCTAACAGTCCTTCTTCTCCTTACTATGTTTTGTCAGGGAGCCTATTCACTATCTTGTACTGCATTGAATGAGCCTTGCAGTATATATAAGACGAGCGTACATTTGAGCAGCCCACACCGCAACACAACGCATTGTAAAAATCATCGGGGTTTTTGTAGTTAAATGCATTGCGTTGCGGCCCGATGCGGCTGTAATACTCGACGAGAAAGGCAATAAGGACCAGCGCAGACTGCAGAGCAGAAATATTTTCGAGCACTTTTTCGTATAAAGAAAGAAACGCTACTTCAAAGCCTACGACATCACACGATACTTTCAAAACGTTTTCTTTTTTTGTTTGACTCTGAAGAAATCTCGGCGAACAGAAGGAAAAGGATGCTGGAAACTCGTGCCTAAAGACTCCTGTGAAGTTTACAAGGACCGCAAAAAACGTTCAGCGGCTGGTAAAAGGCCAGAATTGAGTTCTGAAGAAATGTCAAATGACACCGAAAGTCGCATGGAGGAAGATAAAAAGGAAAATAAGAAAAAGCTGCGAAAGAAATACACGAAAAAAAATATTCAAGGCAAAAAGACCCAGTCGAAAAATAAATCCAAAAAAAGGTAAGATTGCAACTGAGTTTATATTTAAATCAAAGAGTGTGTGTGGCCAGGGCCACGAGTAGTACCTATGCATCCCGCGTCGCTTGTGTCGCGTCGTAAGTTCGATGTCTGCCGTTTACCAGCTTTGCTCGAGGCGAGGCGATACCGTTACGAATGCGTTACGATGATAATTAGTGTGCGTTGTAGTACCGAGTTTCAAAGAATGCTAAACAGATTGAGTTGACGCGATGTTGATGCAGAGCTTAAACGTGTGTGCCGACAAGCGTGGCTATTAAATTAGCTGTTTAGGCATCCACAAGATGGCCCAGTTAAGCAGCCGAAAACCTCCTTGTTTGACCTGCGAGATGCGATACAAAAAAATTATTCAAAACGCTCACTCGTCTGTTAATTATAAAAGGGCCTTTCTTTTTGCAGATCCAAGTCGTATTCTGTGTCAGCGTGCTCGTCCACATCTCAATCGACTTGCTACACCGATAAATCACATACGGATAATTGATATTATTAAATTAATTACCAAAAAATTTGTTCAATTTTATTATCTTTTTCTAAGCCTCGTAAGCATTGGGAAACAAATGGCACAACATGAGCCTTGTAACCAAGGTCGTCGCCAGTCCCGATAGGAACTGAGAAACATAATAATCAATTTTCAATGTCTTGATTGAAATCGGGTCGTTTTTCCCAAAACTATTCAGAACAGTAGAGCTGAAACCTAATACCGTGAAATATGTCAACATTGCCCCCATGGGAAACTTTGCCCGAAGAACCATTTTTAACTTTGATGTGCAAATATCTTAATATTATGGCAACATTGATTGACTTAGGTGGGAAATAGGTTATATGTATGGCAATACTGACTTTCGTGTTTGGAGCTAGTTTCACATAGCTTGTTGGAACTCGTCCAATGAAAAATATAATTGTGGGCAAAGATCGCTAAAAGTCCACATAACCCGGCAACAAAATCGAACAAATATTGAATTCAATGTTGAATAATAGTTTTAGCGATACTAACACATGCACATGATCTTACAATTGTCGGTAATGAAGGAATATACTTAGGTACGTCTCCATATAAAAATCGTATAAAATATTGTAATTATTTGAAAAAAGTGGGCATAGTTGGCATGTTTCACGGTAGATATTGTAGCTGGGCCTACCACCAACACATAGATACGAATATGACGTCCCAGGACTCCGGATTAGACCCCGCTTAGGAGATATGGAACTAATAAAAGTCGTCCAAATAAACAAAATTGACTTTATAGATAAGTAGCTTCTTTACAAGCCATGTGTTCGAAAAAAAAAAGTAGGGGGGCAGCTCCCCCCCATGGCGCCGCCCTTGTCAGCAACATGTTTTTATGTTGCGAAGAGATAACATATTATCACACCTTTATTAATTCAAAAGCTAGGCATACTGTTGAATCGTGCATATCTAGTACAGTGGGCTCCGGAGAAACGTCATCCCCTAGCAATGTAAAAAACAAGCTAGGAGGTGAGGATTCTCTGGAGCCCACTGTACCTACATGTATATCTTATTTCTCCACGTCGCCTATTGCCAAAGTCAGACTCGGGACTGCTACTAACAAATTATGGAAACACCCAATCTTCTTTTCGTGTGGTTAGTGACTAACCTGGAGTCAGAGTTCTAAAGCCCCCCATGGGCCTCTGACTTGGCTTCTCATGCCGTCGAGAAATATCTCTCATGCATTGGTTTCCACACGATGTTTTCCTTCACCGTTTTTGAAGCTCGTGATAATTATACAATATGCCCATTAATCCGAAAAGTCAGAGGTGCGTGCCCTGGGTTCGAACTCGAGACCTAAGACTTGACAGTCCGACGGTCACACCACTAGGCTATCTCTGTGTTCCACCCAATAACACTGCTCGATCACAATTCTAGAAGTATTTTGCGTTTTAAATCCTAGTCAGCTCAAAACCAGTAACCCACGCTAAGCAGTTGTGCTTGCAACTAAGGGGGCAGTAAAAAGTAGTCAGTATGCAGTATTATAATCACACTAAAAGACTTTTTACATCCATCGCCAATAAAAATCTAGCCTCAAGGCTAGAAGAAGAAAAAAATATTATTATTATTGTCAATATGACATGTTTGGATACGGTAGCAAAATTGTAAAGTAAAATTAATATCCAAATTCTTTGTTATTACAGAAGCGATGTAGTGCTATTTGCAATGCTTTCTAAATGTCTGATTCTGTGAGTGTAGACTACGCCTTTATTCTTATTTGGCTAGCGATTTGTTCCTTGTATACAACTCTTTTGACGGTCACTGCTCTCAGTGTGGTTTGGATCCTGTAAGTAATTTGAATTGCTATATGATCATGAACTCGAGTCCTTTACCCATGTGGCTAGGCAGAAATTACAAAACGCCATGTGCTGCAATCCATACATCGTTTTATTTCGTCCACAATCTCCAATGTCCACTGGTTGCACAGACTAAATAGTAACTTATTAGCTGGTCACGAGTAAGTAAAGGCTAGCGCAGATAGCAGCTACTTCGAACCGCAGCGCGGCCCGGGAAATGAGGAATTTTGAAGCGCTGCGTTAAGGCCCGCGTTCATGTGCGCTAGCCTTTACACTACCGCACCTTTAAGTTTAATCTAGCAAGCGCCGCGTATTCTTGAAATGATTAATAAAAGTTACACAAAGTTGTTTACCAGCATAATACGAGGTCCGCTTCCATGCTCGAAGAGTTTCGTGTGAATATACGAAAGAGAAAAGAAATTCTTTTCTCTTTCAATTCTCTTTCAATTCGGAATTGCCGTAAATTGAACAATTTACAGCAATTAAAATATTATATAGAAATTGCCAAGAATTGCGCAATTTAGTGGCTCGTGTAAGAGCACCGTTACAATCAAACTTTCTAAACAAAAAGACACTTTTTTATTGGTTCCTTCAGTGCGGTAGGGTGAATTTACGAAACAACATCTTTGTATCACCATTCACAGGCAGCGTGTATTAATACTGGTTCGGTACTTTATTTACCTGTCTTCACGATATGTTACATGTTACAATCAGAATAAAACTGAAAACGTTGCAACACTGCTAGGCTAAAAAGCCTTGTAAGCAGTATTCATAAAAGCCACATGGTAAAAATGCCCATTAAAAAATTATAAACTGTCAAAGTCAACTTTTGAACGAACGCAGCCGTTGTGTTTTGAAATCGTATTGTTTTGTTTGAAAATAAAAACAATTAATAATTTTAAAATTCATTATATGAAACGCTAACTGTGAGTAGTGATGAGTTAAATGCCGTTTTTAGTTAGCCGTAGGTAAAGAACTAAGTGATAAAATGGATGATACCCAACAAAGCAGGGTGTCTGATGCAGCGGCCGCGGCAACGTAAGTTTATACTTGATTGCCATTGATATGAAACGGAATAAAGCTGTGTGTGATGCTTGATAGGATAGGACACTTTAAGAGCCGGCTAAATCTTCATGTGATGCAATTAATTGAATGAAGCTAAAAGTTTCACAACTTTACTTTTAATGTTAAAAACTATTTGCTTCCAGTAATTTTTTACTAGAACATCTAAAGGTTTATACACATATACAAGGGTCACACTCCCGTAACCCTGTTGTCAGGGACAGAATATCAATTTATTGCTGACATTTCATATAAACTTGTTCACACATGGCTGGATTTGAGCCATAAATAATATGGACTCTCTGTACACCATGCATTAGATATATACTGAGTCTACCCGGACCACGGGATGCCCTAATCAGTGTGCCTTAGACTACATAAATTTACTTTGTTAAGAAATATGTGAACATGTGAACTCTTTTGTCAAATAATGAAGATTGTTCATCTTTACAATGCTAAATTGCGCATATTATTTAGTGGCTCTTACAAAAATAATAAAAAGTGAGAACCTATCTATAGTTTTATCCTTATAGTTTTATCCTTGCCCAGTGGTAACAGCCCCAACATGAGTTGTAGGTTGTGGGTTCAAACCCAGCCAGGGGGTTCAAACCCAGCCAGGGGCTTCAATTTGTGTAAATAATTTAATCATCACTGCTCTCAAAACGGTGAAGGAAAACATCATGAAGACACCGGCATATCCTAGAACTTAAAATTCGAAGGTGACATCTATCAATTCGCACTGGGCCTGCTTGGTAGATTACAGCCAGAAGAGGCCTGGGTCCCAGCAGTGGGAACATTATAGGCTGAACATGATGATCCTTAAACTGTCTCTATAATATAGCAACTTATAAGAATTTCCTGTCAAAACTAAAATAGCCTAAGACCAAAACTATAATGATGTTTTGCTGTTGGGCAGTCAGCCTTGCTACTGTCTTCTAAAATACAATAGACGTTGATATATCGTCGGTCGGAATCATTACTGGAACATCTCTAAAATGTTGTGTTTTGGACTAAGTGTGCAGAATGATAAAAAATCAAATGCAAAGAGCATTTGCATACTTAGTCCAAAGCACAAAATTTTAGAGATATTCCAGTAATGATTCCGACCGACGATATTTAGTAACCTATTCCGCTTAACTATTCCTAAAGAGTTATAAAATACCCTGTAAGTAATTGACACGTCTTTTACGTCTCAACGAGGCATCCTCAGGGTGACGATTGACTTGTTGCGAACCCGGATACGACGTGTTGTCACGTCAAGCGTCGAGAGCAGTGTGAGCCACATCGCACGACAACCCTACTTACCATCTTATGTCGAACTAGCTGCAGCCCGCGGCTTCCTTCATTGGGAGATTAGCCGGAACAAACAGAGAGACTGACAAAAATGTTAAAAATTGATTCTTAGTTATAAGTACCATGTGTACTTTCAAGCATGTATTAAAAAGCTGTTATTTTGTCATTAATTTTCAATTAGAACAAATATTTTATGGAACAAACCTTACTTAGAGAAATTGAATTTAGCGGGTTACCACTGCAGATCTTCTTATAGGGGGCAAGCCTATTACCGTCAGTCGGGCACAAATCCACACTCCGGGCTGCTATGGAGAAATTTCAGATGGAAAAATCCAATATCACCTTACCTGACAAGGGAATAAAAACCAGGACCTCAGCAGTAGCCCTTGCGACCAGAAGACCAACAAGGCAGCCATTTATAATAATTATCAGTATAACAAAAGCTTGTAGGTGTACTACAGGAACACTGCGTAACCCTACGTATTACTGGTGTAATGTTAGGTAATGTAACAATAGCTCAAGTGGAGTTATAATATCTACACAAATAAATAAAATCGAAGTATCACAAGTCTAACTTCGAGAGATCTATTGATGATGATTCAAATGATTATAATTCTGTAAATATGTATTTGTTATGGTCGCAAATCATATTTTGATAAAGATACGTTGCAAAAAACGGAAGAAAATAAAAGAATGATAAAATAATTGAATTTCACGGGCTACCACTGCGGATCCACCTTGAACATAACCAACGTAATGTGGGTGGACCTAAGCCTCACCCTTTGGGGACTACAAGCATTGTGTTATATTATGATTTAATGTTATAATAATTATGTTTGTTCTTCTGATAAGAGAGAAGAAAACAGAACTTGGATATAAATCATACGTAAATTTTGTAAAAAGCAAATGTAATAAAATAAGATAAATAAAATTTTTTTTCAAGGTTCATTATAATTGAAAAATATAGCATGATGTTTACAATATTTCACCCACACCGCACTCTGTAGGGTTCCCTGCAGATGGATAATACCATGGGACTATGAGAGTGGGTAGAAAAGAAACTGCAAAACACCACATATAGTTGTCGTCACGTAAAAAGAACGCTGAGCGACAGTGCAGGGGATGTGCCTGCGCACGGGTACAGTCGCATCCTAAAGTACTAGGGTATTGTTTTATAATTATAAGTGTACTTGTTTTATTGTAGAATCATAATATGTACTTTATTAGCTACTTAGTACTATGGAATAGGCTGGAATCGATAAATCGCTCAGTGCGTAGGTAAACGGCCAGCGTTCTTTTTACGTGACGGGACCAGTACTGTGGTTGTTCTATGATACTGTTTTTGCTTTATCCACTTCCTGTGCTTTCTTTACATCATCGTCAGTCTCCTACCCTTATGCCAATTTATTTGGTGTCGGTGCAACATGTCTTTTTCGTCCATAATTTTCTGTTAAGGTGTCATCAGTCACGTCAACCCCAAGTCGCCGATCACTCACGTCAATTTCAGCACGCGTAGCATGATAACCATAGAAACAGGTTTTCTACGGGTTTTGTCGACGGAAGAATAGACAAAATGACAGATTGTTATTGGTTTATCTGTCATTTTGTCTACTCTTCCGTCGACAAAACCCGTTTCTATTGTGGTATGCTAAGTGTACTGGGACGACGTGGGTGAAGATATAGTTAGTCAGCCAGTCAGTCATATAGCAAGGCCTCGGTCACAAATTGTTTTTGACTTGCCCGGTGACGTGACGTCGACTGAGACGCGTCGGTAGTGTCGTGACTGATGGGCGTAGCGAACGTCCTAAAACTTCTAAGTAACTATATTTTTTTATGTGATCAGCGGCTTGTTGTTGACGTGACCGACGTGACTGATGTGACTACCGAGATAACGACGACTCAGTCGGTATCTCGGACGTCACCCCTTTTCTAGCCATATCACCTTTCACACACCATCATTTCTTTAGTCTAACAATATTACATTAATGTTTACAGTAGGAAACGCCGCTCTTCAATACTGAAAAGTCAACGGCCTGCCCGCACACCCTTCTCGGAGCTAGAGTTTAACGTGGCCACCCCCACAGACACGGCTAAGAGTCGACGAGTCAGTTTCTCGCGAAGGACTGGTGTTGCGTAAGTATATCCATGTTATTACCACCGTAAATCTCTTATTAACTTCATCCCAATAAAGAATTAATCTTTTGACTTCGTACGCGTGAAATTTCTTGTTTCCCCGACCCACCCCGTCGCATCGCATCGGCTGCCCGCTATTACTTCGTTATCGCTAGGATTCTTTCTTCGTTTTTCTCCGACTTTTTTCGTTTTGCTTGGCTCCTAAGGGTCCTAGCGAGATGTTAACGAGCCTATAGCTTTCCTCAATAATTGGGCTATACAACACAAAAAGATTTTTTGAAATCTGACTGTTAGTTGCAGAGATTATCACGTTCAAACAAACTCTTAAGATTTATTATTAGTATATGTATAGACTATATAGGTCTGTCAGACCGAGAATACGAATAAGGAACGCAAAGCAGATACATTTTTATGATATTGAATAATACACTTTATTATCAATTCCATAAAGTGTAAAATTGTTAAGTCAGTAACAATTGTATTACGAAAACTGCTTCCTTACTACTATGAAATAAAGACGCTTTCAATTCTAGGCAAAACTATAACCATTGATGTAGGTTTGTCTATACGAATATCGGCACAGCTCCTCGGGCGTCCTCAAACGCACCCGAGGCGTCTAATTTGCCGTTTTTTATTATAATATTAATAATTCCAAAAATATAACTCATTCAACTGTTTCCTCGCCATAATTCGCTAACATTTCTGTCCCCAGCGAATTCGTAACGAACGAAGCAACTACTACGTGGAAAAACTTCTACGAAGAACACAACAAATCTCTAGAATCGTCCAGCAACGATTCCGAAGCAAACGCGTCTCGACAACCGGTCGGCCATCTTGGCAAAAGAATCTTCGACCAACAATTCGAGGAAGTCGAGGCTGTTGACTTTATCAGCGGTCTCGCCAATGGTTCACTAAACGACGTTAATTTCTCCCAGCAACTGGCATCCCTCGAGTGCACAGGAGACGGCAAATTAACGGCACCACACAACAAATTCGAACTAAGTGCCTTTACTGAACAGAGCAAACTATTCGGCAATGATTTCACTGCGCCATCGATCTCTGATAATTCTGGTCGAATCGATGTCAATTTCTCAGCGATACAACAGGTTGAGAAAGACGATTTAGATGAAATTGAAAAGGATTTGGGAAGAGGATCAAATAGCATGGGCTGTCATGGGCCGTTTAGTGATGGACAGAACATGTCAGAGTATATAGAGGTTGATCTGAATATAACGCATGTCGTAAAAAATGATGAGGATATGTCCATTACGGATACCGTGCATAGCCCGCTACAGGATGTGTCTAAAAGTGCATCCATAGACAAGAAAGTTAGCCTAAACAACGATTGGGCGGCTGATAAAGAGAATATAGCTGTCAACCCTTACGCTGCCCCTTCTGAGTCCAATTTCGCCGTAAACGAAGAAACCGATCAAGTGTTAGTCTTCGACGGCAAACGATTAACTTTACAGCCAGATATACCGGAGAAACAGAAAAATTATAGACAGACTCTTTTACCTGATTCTTCAGCAGAAACTCCTCAGAGGAAGACTATTGTTTTAAACGTCAACGATGATTTACCGAACTTTGCCGATGATATGCTGCACTCTAAATGCGAAAATGCTGGCTTTAACGGTTTTCAAGAAATGAAAACGGATGAAGATGAAATATCAGATACTGTACCTGATATTATACCTAAAAGAAAGACAATTCACGATAACACAGGGAATATATCGATGACACAGGCTTTACCCACGAATATTATCTGTCAAACTGCTGTCATGGGCCATGATGTCAATGCTACTAAGAGAAGAACTATGGTGTTTAACGAAAGCACAAGTAACCTATCAGTGACGGATACAGTACCAGTGAAAGATTTGACCAGTAGTGACACCATGCCTGAACGCCGTCGTACTTTAGTGTATGAAGATGATACAGGCGATATTTCAATGACACAGGCAGTGCCTACAAATATACTTGTAAACGAAGATCTGGGATCCAACAACAAACACAGAACTATAGTGTTTGATAGTGATGAAGACAATATATCCGTCACACAAGCTATACAATCGAATATTTTAGATGAACCAAGTAAAAGAAAAACAATAATTTTCGATGTTGATGTGGGCAACGTGTCTTTCACAGAAGCGTTGCCTGCAAACATAATGCTCCCAAACAAGCAAACACAGGAAAAACGGCGAACTATAATATATGAAAATGATACTGGGGACATTTCAGTCACACAGGCGATTCCTACTAATGTTATTCTGCCGAATAATGAAACAAATCCCGAAAGACGACGAACGGTTGTTTACGTAGACGATACTGGTAATATTTCTGTAACACAAGCGTTACCTACAAATATTTTACAGGAAAGAGTTCAATTAGATGATAATAAAGAAAATAATGAAGTTGACAAAATTCCCACACAATCTTTACCTAATAATATCATTGCGAAAGACAGTGATCCTTCTAGACGAAGAACAATTGTCTATGAAGATGATGCTGGGAATATTTCTATGACGCAAACCATACCTACTCAACTTAAACCTGGATATAGCGACGATAAACCTTTCGAAGCCTTTAACACATCTATAAAACCGAGAAATAGAAAACGAACAACAATTGTCTATGATAATGACGAAGGCGATATATCTATGACTGAAGTTATATCCGCTAACATAATAGAAGAGGCAACAAATAAAAGAAAACCTGGTGGTGGGTATGATGAAGACGAGGCTAACATTGCTACGACTCTAGCTATATCTGCAAACGTTTATCTTTTAGACAAACTAGATTCTGCAGTAGACTGTATTAATGAACCTGAAGAGATTCAAGAAAAGGAGGAAGTTATTGATTATAATGTGTATGAACAAGATGCTCACAATCCAACGGCAGAGGCCTTGCAAGACGATCAAAAGTCAATTGTAGTTAATGAAGACGACTGTAATTCTGACATGGCAATACAAAAGACTCTGAGTCTAAGAGAAACAGAGAAAAGAAAAACAGTTATTTTTGATAACGACAACTGTGACATCTCAATGACAAAACCGATTCCTGCTGAACTAATAACTTTTGACAGTGAACTCTTACATAAATCCAAAAACATAATATTAGATCCGTCAGAGACAGGGCAAGAAGCCAATTCGCAGTCAGACGTGATCGTGCTGCAAGTTTCAACGACCAATAGCAAGCCTTCTCTGCACTCCAGCACAACCGAACATGGTGATTTGAAGTACGCCAAGGATATATACAGGAATAAGACCAGTGACTCGAAAGAGGCGTCATCAGTCAACACTACCGACGACAGTATACCTTCGCCCGTAGAAGACGTCAGTGCAAACGTGTCGCTCTTACATCCTAGATTAGAACAGAAATTAAATCAATTGAATTTAATGAGTTCTAGTTCTGAGACGAATGAAGACAAAGTCTCTGGGGGTGAAGACGATGCTCTGATACAGACAGATAGTGAAGTAAAGCCGTCGCTGCTCCCTTCTCTACTCACAATGTCTGCCACAAGCGTAGACAGCGGTACGGCTGATAAAAATTTTATGGTTCGTAGAGAGTCAAATTCTGCTAACAACTTAAAGCAGGACACTAGTGACAAAAGTTCTAACGAGAGTATGTTTTATATTACGAAAGACAATGATTATGATACTCAGACAGACAGAGAGGCGGACAATGAGGGAAAGAGAGCAAAGCCTTTGAAACTAACATACAATAATTCGCCGATACTTCAACTAGAATACAAGGAAGTGGAACCAGTACAAATCAACGGTCTACAAACCAAGCTAGCAGAATTGAAAACTGCTATGTCAGAAAATAATGATTTTTCTAACATATCGTTCGAAGACGTCGTCAGTTCTGACCTGGAAGATGTTGTAGAAAAAGATAAGAATGTTAATGTAAAGAAAGGTCATAACTTCAATGCTAACGATACTCAAGAATTGCTTGAACTGATTAGCAACTTCACTACTAGTGATGACGATGTAGAGCCTGTCAAGCTCATACCTCATAATGATGTTACAGAACACAAGCGACTCAGCTTTGCAACGAATAGACAATCCATAGCTTTAAGTAGAGAGGATTTATTAAGTAACATTTCAATGGCGCAAGCAGCGTTACAGAAGTCCAGGTTAGCGCTAGATGATAGTGACTGTCCCGATGAAGATACAAGGGACTCGTCCATAGATACATCTAAGAAATCAAGACGAACAAGCAATGAAGTCGTCAAAACATTGCAATTTGACGACGAATCGATCAGCGAGACGAGCCTTAAATTCGACAGGAAATATTCCCCGCTGAAGAAAACAGTGTTCGGTGAAACTTCGTACATGAATGAAACCAAAGGAAAAGTCATTCCGACATACTTGAAAGATGTTTCCGACGGAATTAAAGAACTTATGCTAGATCTGGTAAAGCCGATGAACGACAACCTGCCTTTTGAAAGCGTAGTCGACAAAGGCTTGACAAAGATCCCGTCTACGCAAAGCACGCAGATACAGGCTAATTTAGTAACATCTAGTCAAATAGACTTAAATTGCGAGATGTCTTGCGATAATGATACTAATACCGATACAGATAAAGAGACTTCTGTAACCGTTGCCCCTAATAAGTCCAGATCTGGAACTGTGCGAAGCCCGGTCAAGTTTTCTGACACTTCCACTGGAATCTCCTCAGAATTTTACGCCCATGATCCAAAGCTGCACTCGCCCCCACATTCTCCCGTTGAATTAGCTTCGCCTGACGTACTAATTTTCGACCACCTAAATCCTTTAAACAATATTTTGCTTGCGCCAATCAATTATTCTAGTGTGCATAGGTATAATCCGAAAAATTCCGAGGACACGGTCTGTGGTGATGAGCGCAGTCACTCAACTGGGATTCAGTTAAATAAATCTTCTAGAGATAATGATTTTGCGGTGGAAACTGTGACAGCGCAGTTTCGAATGGCGAGACAAACTTCAGCGATACAAGACGATATAAATGTCTACAAAAAACCCGACGACCAATTCAGTATACAATCTACATCATCTAGCAGACCTATTTCTATAGACCAATCGATAGGGGGTTTTTCAACGCAATTAAGGGACGATCAAGTAAACACTTTGATAGCTATGAGAGGGAACAAAGAGTTGCTTGAAGGCAGTTCGTCGCTAACACTGGTAGATGACGCCTTAGACAATGAAGGCAGACCACTTTCACCGGACAATGAATATGAGAACCACAGGATCAAATTCTCGAGATCGAATTTAGTTGATATAGAGGAACAGGCGGCGGAGAACGATAATATATGTAATTCACCAGAAAGCTCCTTGAGTGAGCGAATGGATAATAGTCTTCACTCGATAGCAAACAGAATGAAGGGAAAGAAACGGATTTATAGTCCGGCCGACAAGTACAGACAATATCAGCGCAACGTTGAAATAACTCCGAAGGCAGTTAAGAAAATGCAGAAAATGTCGAGCAGCCCAAATCCAAACAAAGTTACCATAGTGAGCAAAGTATTAAGCAAAGACATCGAACTGCCTTCGCCAGTAAGAAGTAAAGATATCGGAGTACCTTCGCCAGTAAGAAGTAAAGATATCGGAATACCTTCGACAGATGAATCGACACCTATAATGTCGCCTGAGAAAGACATTTCCGAAGCTAGCGAACGAAGTGACGAGCAGAGTGCTCACTCGTCGAAAATCCGCGAAAACAAGTCACCAAAAGCTAAAGACACAAAACAAGGGCAAGCCATAACTGTGCAACAATTACTAACTGACTTCCACAACTTAGATAGTGACTTCAAACATATCTCTGAAAAGCAGTTGTTGGAACACCCACAAATTGGAAGTGTTTCGGCGTTCTCACAATCTGATGTGTCTTTCACGAGCAGTAAAAACTTAAAGGCAATGAAGGATGTCAACAGTGCGTCCACAATGGACTGTCAGTTGTCGCAGCAGTCCTCGGCCACGATGAAGGCTATGCCTTTGCAGATGGACTGGCAACCCGATCAGATATGTCCAATTAGCTCAAATCGATGCGCTTCTGATTCTGGTATCAATGTGGTCGCCAAGATTGATATGTTGCCTTTTATGGGGTAAGTGAAGTCGTTTATTCATTTATTGAATTACTAGCTAACCCGATAAACGTTGTCCTGTTGAAGCGTCATAAAAAAATAAATAGATTCCTCATGCCCCCCATGGGGTATTCGAAAATACCCCATGTATGTTCCGCGATTGTTGATAGTTTTCGAAATACAATTATAAAAAATTAAAAACTTGAACATTAAAAAAAAAAAAATATCTATCGTTGTTTTTACACGGCTTTTACACATTTTTTTTTAATTTTCATTTGATTTCAGTCAACTCCTACCGTAAGCCGCGTTAAATAATTTCGAATACCCTTCAATTAAGTAACCTTCAAACATTACAGGAGCCATGAATGTGAATGGGAGTCATCATCAGCCGATATCTGGTCATTCCGTCTGTTACACGGCCGGCTCAGACTGACGGCTCGACTCGCGCACAGACACGACAACGGGACGAGGACACAAGTTCGCGGGGACACACCCGTGCTGGACATAGCGGTGGAGACTGTGCAGCATGGTATGTATCACGTTTTGGGGTTCTGTAGCCAAAGCTTATAATTTAGTCATATCCATTTACGTCCGTGGAGGAGCTCGTGGCTATCTAATAACAGCCGGGTCGATCTATCAGGTTAAGGTACGCTTGTCGGGGTTGGTCCTTGCATGGATGAACATCTTTACATACCGAGACTCCTCACGTTAAGCCGTTGGTCCCGGCTGTCATTCGTGGATCTTTGACAGTCCTTACGGGTTGTCAGAAGCCCGAAAGTCTGACAACCAGTTTTATCACGGGGTATCGTATTATGCAGTTACTGGGTTGTGGAGGTCAGATAGGCGGTGGCTCCATAGAAAATACTGGTATTCAGCTGCATCTGGTTAGACAGGAAGCCGACCCCAACATGGTTGGAAAAGGCTAAGCAGTTTGATTGATCTATATACGTCTGGCTGACACACAACCATTGTACTCGAAGACTATTGAATGTGTTTGGGCCTCCGCCTAAATCAATTTGCCCAGCCATACTGCTGTTACATGGAGTGACTGCCTATTTGTGTGTGCGCCTCTGTATTTGTATAAATAATAATAATCGCCTCGTTCTAGTGGTCGCAAGCGCTTCTTCTGAGCATGAGGTCCTGGGTTCCATTTCCAGGTCGGGCAAAGTGTTTGTAGGCAACTCACTCGCCTCATGAAAATAAAAATGTTAGATTTAAGTTTTATGACGAATTACGCGCGAACAGAAATGCAATCCCCGCGCCAAAGAAGCATCGTTGTTCATGCTTGCCTTGTACGCATGCGCGGGGCCGCCTTTTTGTTCGCGCGCTCGCGAGCCGACCGGTGGGGACGCCGCTCACGCCGCGCCGCGCTCGGTAGTAGTAGTCGAGGAAGCGCCGTCGAAAGTCCAGTGCGCGCGGACGTACCTATCTCGCTCGGGCGTTCCCGCCAAAATCGGTTTAGTCCTTTAGCTAGTCGTTAGTCGTTAGTTCTTTATAGTTTCTGTGAACTGTCTCTATGTGCGAGTTAAGTATTAAACGTGTACTCAATACCGGTAACTTTGTGTTTTGTTTTGTGTCGTAATCCCGCCCTATCAAGAACATTGGTCCTTCGAGCCGGATCAAAATGGATAGCAAAGTTACTGGCGTCGTCACACGGAGCAAAGCTCACGCTGGAGCTGAGCAACGACCTGAAGCGGATACGATGTGTGTCACTACGATCCCGCGTAGTGAAGTTGTTGCCACGTCGACCGGGTCGCGATCAAGCCGCGAAGCCCTACGCCTCCGTGCCGAGTACAAAGCTGAAGAAGAACTCGTCAAGTTGAAAGAACAGCTTATAAAAAAGAAACTTGCGTTAGACATAGCGGAGATCGAGGACGAAGTATTAGAAAACCGCGCTCACAGTGTTTGTTGTAGCGGTAATAACGTGGATGAGTGGCTAAGCTCAAGTCAAGCCCAATGCGAACACGCGGATATACCGCCAGCGCCCCGTGCGCCGGCCGGCGCGTGCCCGCCTGAAGGCCTATCCCGAGAGAGCGCGCGCGATCCCGCGCATGCGCCGTATGCTACCGGCGTTCGCGCGCTTTTCGAGCCCGCGGCGGCGTCCTCCCCGTCCAATCCGAAATATGCGCCTGGGGCTCCGCCCGAAGTCACCAACACCGGCACCGTCGCAACTGCCGACATCATGCACCTAGCCGACGTTATTATATCGAACATGACGACACGGCCAAAACAAAATTATGATCTCCCAGTGTTTGATGGCAGCCCGGTAGACTGGTTGGCGTATCGACGTACCTACGAAGCTACTGCGTCAAGGTATAGCTTGTTCGAAAACACCGTACGACTACAAGCATCGCTCCGTGGCGCGGCAAAGTGTGCTGTTGAAGGCCTGCTGCGTACCGGGGCCGACCCAACAGACGTAATAAAGGCCCTAGAAGAGGAGTTCGGACACCCAAATTTACTACTGGAAACTGCACTTCATAAAATACGAAATCTACCGCGTGTATCCGACAGTGGCGTCGAGTTGAGAAATATGACGTGCGTTATACGAAATTGCGTATACATTATCAAAAACATAAAAGCGGAAGGTTATATAAGTAACCCGCAAATAACGCACGAATTACTAAGTAAATTGACCCACGTTCAAAGAGCGCAGTACGGCGAGTTTGTTATGAAAATGAACATCAATAGTAAAGAAGATCTTCGTGTATCACCGAACATAAATATTGTCCTCGAGTTCCTGAGTCACTTGTCACGGGCATCAGCTTATTACCTACCCCTGAACATAAGCACCCAGGATAATAATAGTCTTCGTAACCGGCCCACCGCTGCTGCCAACCCCGCTACCGCAGCCGCTGTGAACACACGGCGCGCGGAGCCTGCGCGTCGTCACCAACGGGAACATACTCAACGTGTACACATTACCAGCGAGGAATCTGCGTCATCGAGTACATCACCGTGTACGTCGTCGTCATCCAGTGTGTGTGTGTTGTGTAATAGTGCGGTTCACCGATTACCCGAGTGCGACAAATTTTTAAATAAAACTGAACAAGAAAAGTGGGACTTCGTAAAGGTAAATAAGCTATGTTTTAAATGTTTAGTGCAAAGTCATTCTCGTTATCGTTGTCGCGCAAAACGGTGTGAAAAGTGTCGTTCTCCGCATCATACACTTCTCCACTACGAGAAGTCGAGCGCCCCGGACGCCGCCGGCGCCGGCGCCCCACCTGTGGGTGGCACGGCGCAGGCGGCCGCCGCACAACCGCCGTCGGACGCCGAGTCAGTGACGAGTATGGGTGAGCGATGTCGGAACACAAAAACATTATTAAAAATTGTGCCTGTTACTATAATTGTAAATAATGTCGAATATAATTGTTATGCATTGCTTGATGATGGTGCCACTGTGTCGTTAATTGATTCTAGTGTTTGTAATTTTAGTGGACCATTATCCCCGTTGAAAATTGTTAGTGCACGCGGTCATGTTGTTACTGATAAGAATTCTTGTAGGGTGACTGCACTAATACGCGGACCCAACGGTTTGTGTCATGATATCGCATTACGTACTATCCATAATTTAGACTTACCCACCCAAAGTGTGCCCGCCAGAGTTTTAGTTATGAATAAACATCTACGAGACTTGGATTGTTGTGAGATGTCGTGCGCAAAACCAATGTTATTAATCGGGCAAGATAATTGGCAGTTAATAGTTAACCAGGAAATACGACAGGGTAAATCCGGACAACCCGTAGCGTCGCTTACGAAGTTAGGGTGGGTTGTTCATGGGCCTGTAGGTATTTGTGACGAGTCTGTTCGTGAATCGGTTAATTTAGCATTTGAAAATTTTGATGATTTAAACGAACTTGTGAAGCAGCAGTTTTTGCTCGAGTCAATCGGTATCACAGAAGTGTCACGCAAAAATGTTGAGACTGAACGCGCTTGTAAGATCCTAGATAACACTAGTCGCCGTATTGACGGAGGCTGGGAGGTAGGTTTACTATGGTCACGTGACACTATACACTTACCCGATAATTATGATTATGCTGTGAAACGTTTACGCGGTATAGAAAGTAAGATGGATAAAAACCCCGATTATGCTGAATTGTATTCTCGTCAAATTGAAAGGTTAATTTCTGAGAAATATGCTAGGCGGTTGGATACGCCGCTGAGTGTTAACCCGGTATGGCACCTGCCGCATTTTGGGGTCATTAACCCGAATAAACCAAATAAACTTAGATTAGTTTATGATGCCGCGGCTAAAAGTAAGGGTGCATGTTTAAATGATTATTTGCTAACAGGGCCGGCCTTGTTGAATTCTTTATTAGGCGTACTGTTTAAGTTTCGATCTGGTCCAATAGCTTATACAGCGGATATAGCTGATATGTTCCTCCGTATTAAAATTAGGAAAGAAGATCAGGGCGCGCAGCTCTTTCTTTGGAGAGGCCGAAACCGAGAGCGCGACCCTGATACATACGTCATGGACTCTATGATTTTCGGTGCCAAGTCATCGCCTGCATCAGCCATACATGTCTTGAATAAAAATGCTAGTGAGTTCCGAAATTCGTATCCTGAGGCCGTCAAGGCAATTCACGAAAATCATTATATGGATGATTACCTAGATAGTGTTAATTCAATAGATCGTGCTCGTCAGCTGATTAAAGATGTTTCCATGATACACTCCGCTGGTGGATTCTCTATCAGGGGATGGGTGACTAATTCACCCGAACTTCGAAAAGAGTTACCAGCTGTTGTGCCCGGTACTGTAAATTTTGATAAGCCTCCATATAATGGCGAACGAACTTTAGGTATGATATGGATGCCGGAGTCGGACGAGTTAGCGTTCGACTTATCGTTTAAAAAAGTGCCGCCTGAAGTAGTAGACGGTAGAGTAATTCCTACTAAACGGCAGTTTCTGAAATTTATTATGAGTATCTTTGACCCTTTAGGCTTACTTTATCCTTACACGATAAAGACTAAAATCTTGTTACAGAAAATATGGAAACCTGGTATAAGATGGGGCGTTATTTTTACTTGCCTTGTCACTCGCGGTGTTCATATTGAGCTCGCATCTTCACTATCAGCTGACTCAGCCATAATGGCAATCCGACGCTTGATAGCTCGCCGTGGACAACCGTCTATCATGTTCAGTGATAGAGGCACAATCTTTGTAGGTGCTCACGCAGAGCTGAAAGCTGCCATTCAGGCAATGGAGAGCGATAAAATTCACGATTTCGTCGTTACCAAGGGCATTTCTTGGCAATTTAACCCTCCTGGGGCCCCGCACATGGGTGGGTGCTGGGAGCGGCTTGTCCGCTCAGTAAAGACCGCACTTAGAGTTACTTTGTCGTCGCGGGCGCCTAAAGAGGAGTTGCTAATGACATTGCTGGCTGAGGTAGAGATGACACTGAACAGTAGGCCATTAACTTTTGTGAGTACGGACCCCGATGGGCCCATCGCTCTTACCCCTAATCATTTGTTGTTAGGTACAGCTACCGGTGCATCTACGTTAGGTAGCTTTGATGCATCGGACTTAACCAGTAGAAAGGCTTGGGTAAAGGCTCAGACTCTGGCGGACATGTTTTGGCGACGCTGGCTGAAAGAATATGTCCCCACTCTTCAAAAGCGTCAAAAGTGGCTGCACGAAGTGCCACCCGTGAAGGTGGGAGACATGGTTCTTATTTTAGAAGAGAATCAGTCGCGTAATACGTGGCCTAGGGGCGTGATTAGCGCGGTCCACCCAGGCCGCGATGGCCATATTAGAGTAGTGACTGTTAGAACCTGTAGAGGCTTTATGAAGCGACCGGTTGTAAAGGTCATTGTGTTGCCTACTGACGATTATGTTCAGGAACAAGGGGGTGGAATGTAGACAACTCACTCGCCTCATGAAAATAAAAATGTTAGATTTAAGTTTTATGACGAATTACGCGCGAACAGAAATGCAATCCCCGCGCCAAAGAAGCATCGTTGTTCATGCTTGCCTTGTACGCATGCGCGGGGCCGCCTTTTTGTTCGCGCGCTCGCGAGCCGACCGGTGGGGACGCCGCTCACGCCGCGCCGCGCTCGGTAGTAGTAGTCAAGGAAGCGCCGTCGAAAGTCCAGTGCGCGCGGACGTACCTATCTCGCTCGGGCGTTCCCGCCAAAATCGGTTTAGTCCTTTAGCTAGTCGTTAGTCGTTAGTTCTTTATAGTTTCTGTGAACTGTCTCTATGTGCGAGTTAAGTATTAAACGTGTACTCAATACCGGTAACTTTGTGTTTTGTTTTGTGTCGTAATCCCGCCCTATCAAGAACAGTGTTAATGGGTTTTTACATCTGGAATTTATCAGTAGCAGCTCGGAGTTTGGATGCCGACACACCACCGTTGATGTACAACAGCACGCTTAGTATGACCACAACAGAAACGGGTTTTGTCGACGGAAGAATAGACAAAATGACAGAATCTGTCATTTTGACAAAACCCGTAGAAAACCCGTTTCTATGGTTGTCTTGCTACGCGTGCTGGTGAAATGTGTACTAGGTACACCCCTTACCCCCCCCACCCCCCTACCCCTTTGGTGGGCCTTACTCTTCGCGCTAAAGAGGTGTGAATTAAGTTAACGACAATCGGAGAGTTTATAAAAATAACTTTATTTAACTGACAGAGTCACAGTAAAGATAATAATGTCTTAATCCTAAAGATACAAAGTACTTATAGCTAAATTATGCTAACATAACAGTTGTGGCGTGAACACAATGTCCTACATTATAATATTACTTAGTCACTAGATTTGGAAGAAGCTGCACTGCTGACAAAGCTAATTGTAGTAGGGCTACTACACTTAACTCGTGATGTTATGTATGTATGTGTTATAAAAAAACGAGCAACATCTGACATCTTGGCTGACAGTACCAACCTCTCGGAAAAGGGGTTGGTACCATCTGACAGCCAACTCTAGCACCGCGCGCGCTCATTGGTCAAATCAAATAGCGCTCGTTTCCCCGGCTTCCTGTTACACACTTCCGTCCCCTTTTCACGAAATCACTCCCACAGGTTGCAGGAAAGCGTGAGGAAAGATGTTCCCAGGCAATTACTGTCGAGGCCGGAAACACCGCTTACTGGCTGTTCCAACTTGCCTTACTGTTGCACACTCCAAGTCACCTATTCCTCGGACATTAGCCGCTGTTAACGCTCTCCTGAACTCAAACACAGATATTGATATGTTTGCGGATGAATGGAAGATGACGCTGTCGCTGTCTGAATGTTTGAATTTTTGTGAGAAGAATGCATGACTGTGTTAAAGAAAGAAAGAAAAATAAGTTTATTTGTCACAGAAACACGTGCATAAAAAAAAAAAGATGATAAACTTAAGTAAAAAATAAGAAAAAGAAACAGAATAGATTTAAATACAATAACGAGCACAAAACAGAAATAGTCGGCAGCTGCTGGCACGTCATGACTGTGACAAGAAGGCTTCCACTCAGCATGATGTTAAATAAATTATGTTGAAATAGTGTAATTGGCTTCGGCCGTTCTATTTAAATAAATAAATAAATACACATCAATAATTATATATTTTTGATTCGATCTTAGACCGCAAGAATCCCGTGGCTACAATGACGGTTCGGTTCGCAATTGAAACTATGCGTTGCTTGGTGGCGCGCGCGTTGCTTGTAGCGTGTCACGCAAGCGACATCCCGCCGTTGTTGCGACGTTGCGCGGCTGTTGCGCGCGTCTCGTTGCGTTGGGGACGTGCGATGCATGACGCGAAGCTGCATCTAGCTTATACGCTGGATAACGATGGGAATCTTTCGTTGAAGGTATGTAAATATCAACTTCACATATACTAAGCCGTAATAGTAATTTACGAGGGTGAATCAAAAAATTCTTGGAATCAATATTAAAAAATGCAAAGATTTAAACCCCCTAATGTCTGCTGAATGCCCGAAAAAATACCCGTTGAAGCCGTGGGTGCTGGCTGGCTGTGTGACTCGCCTCACGAAAGCTTGCGGGAGTGACGATGATGATGACGTCACGCTGAAGTAGTTGCACGAAGGCTGCGTTGACGTTCATGCTCGGGGTCACCAATTTAGGGGTATGAGGAACAGGGTGTAAAGTTCACTCATCCCCCATAGAAAAGGGAGGATCCTCCGACCAGACGGGTGTCATGTCTGGCGGGCAATTGCCCAGAGGTTGAAGTCGTGAGCTTGTATATATGTCCACCGCGCGGTAAACTCTAATTGCGCGATGTAGGATTTGAGTGACGTCAGGATGTTGTGTGACGTCAAGTCTTCGATGCGTAGTTCGCATGTGGCGGTGTAGATGCCGCCACACTTCGTAGTTTTTTTTTTCAAACTGAGATATTTTATCACCGCACGTAACTCACTTTTATCCATAATTTTGGGTTTTTAGCAACTCGTTGCACAAAACAATTTATTACGTGCGAACGAACTGACAAAAACAAGTGACAGTTTGCATAAATATTGTGTGATTGACACTCTTTAATTTGAATATCGAACTTCTCCCAAAAAGGTTTTATATATGCAATTCTAAGAACTTTTTGATTCACCCTCGTAATTTTAATGTTTTGAAAGTCAAACTCAAAGCATTTATTTCAATTAAACCATTTACAGGCACTTTTGAACTGTCAAAGAGTCTGTCAGTTAAGTCAGAAAGTTGAAGCTAGTTGCCCATTCCAAAACGTAGATCTCTATGGAGAAGAACGGGCAAGAAACTCCAATTAGACTCTTTTAAATATAGATACATATTACAAAATCCTGGTTACAACATTATTCTTGTTGCTTCTATATGTGAGAAAAAAGTAAGAAAAAAAAAAACAACCGATTAAAAATAAGCCCTGGCAGATAAGAGATGACCAGTCTCATCTGACGGCGCCCGGTCACGAACAAGACGCGTTTGTGTTGAGTTGTGTAAATTATTAATACGTGAAGCAAAAACTTAGTTCCCCCCCTTTTTCGAAAATTACGCGGACGGAGGAGTATGAAATTTGGCACAGGTAAAGTTTATATGGAGATCGAGTGCAGAAAGCTAATATTTATATAACATGCATTAGAAATAAATATAATTATTACAAAAAAAAACATTACGTATATTAGTGCCAAATTAATCAAAACAGCGAAATATTTGACATCTATTTGCAACTTTGCCCACTTTAAGTACTGACTGGTTTCGTGTCCGGAGTCCATAAATGGTAAGAAATTATTTTTACAGTATTTTATCTCTCTTCAGGTCGCAAACATCCCCCTGCGCTCCGTCTGGGAGGTCACCATGCGCATCGAGCTAGTCCTGGACGAGCACCGCGGCGTGCCCTGGCCGAGCGCGTGCGGCGTGCGCGTGGACAGCGTGGTGTCCGACGTGCTCGTGCCCGACGCCGACGTGCAACGCGCGCTGGCCAGCACGCCGCGCGACTGGGGAAACGCGCCCAGGACCATCTGGTGAGATGTGTGGCATTTTTTGTATCAGATATACTTGGGCTTTATGGTGGAACGTTACAGTTTTGATGGGTTTCAGTATAAAAAAGAAAGAAAGAAAGAAAAATGCGTCTATTGGCATTACAAATAAAAAAAATACACCTTGAAACTATAAAAACAGAAAACAAATTATTATAATGCCAAAAGGGCTTCAGCTCAGCATAATGTCAGATGACAACACAAAGGTAACCACCTGACGCTGATTTTCAGCTGCAACCCACGAGTGCCATACGCTTGAATAATAAACATAGAGAAGTGTCTGTCCGTTATAATAAAGAATTTAAAGATAGTATAAAAATAACAGGAAATAAGACCTGTGACACGCGTTTGTTTTTATGTATCTGACTATATGAGAACTTGCTATATTTGAAAGTCGATCAGGAGCCATACCGCAACAAAAAAAAAAAAACTCATAAACTCGAAAATGTATACGCGTTTCAAAACGCGCAATACTATGCTATATCTGTGAGGCGTATAATACGCACAATTGAATAACTCATAGATTAATACAGTTGGGTCACTCATTTTAGAGGTTTGAAGCTACAAGTAGGCACGCGGCAGGCTCGACTTGTCGAATTCAGTGGGCGTAACGTAGTCAGAAGATATAAGGGTTACGCGCTAGAAAGAGAGGCAACTTCTAGGTGAATATCACTGTAGGTGATTAGCGCTGTGCGACCTGAATTGCACTTTATTGTGTCGTAGCCGGAGTCGCTTTTTATTTAAATGATTTTGCGGAGTGAACCATCTGCCGGTCGATTCTGTAAAAATATCACCGTGAAACTTAGGTGAAGTGAGCTATCAATAGTGTTAATCGCAGGCATCCTGCCGGTCGGTCGACAGTGACAGCACAGTTCACGCTCACTTCACCTAAGTTTCATGTTGATATTTTTACAGAATCGACCAACTGTATTCACCTACGGCCGGTACCTCACAAGCAAACAGTACCCTAATTGTGTTACAAACTCACAATCTGAATAATTTTGAAGAATATTGCTAATCCATTGTTCGAAAAAAAAATCGATCGTATAAATCGATAAATAAATTTAAACTTTGTCTGCTCAACAACGTAAATAACACTTGTCTCCAGTTGTTGTTTTTCATTAATTTTTTTTTTTTTTTTTTCATCATGCACACTTGTTTTTCCAATGCACTTTACACATTGGCAGAATATTCGACATCGGCTTTGCTTGACATTTTATAAAAATTGAATAGTATGTTTACGTTCGTTTTCGGCATTCAATGTGTCATAAAATGTTGTTGAACTGTCAAAATGAAAGCCATTGCTACTGTTAGTGTGTTACCCCGCGGACTTAGGGGGGTATTACACTATCAATTATCTAGGATCCTATAAAGGATCCTATCTTCTATCCTACATATTTGACGTCTAGAATCATATCTGTGTATTACATTATCAAGTATCTAGGATCCCATTTTTTTGACATATGTGGTTGCAATCGTCTATTAAAACAAAATACTGAAGCCTTTTCGGCACACAATATAACAAATAGAACGTAGAACACTCAAATGAAGCCAAAACAATGAATTCCCGGCTGCCCGGCAGCAGCTCGATTTTATTTTAGTACAGCAGTGTTGCCAACAAATAATTTTAGAATTCCAAAGCGTATTATGAACTAACGCCAAAATTTCGTTGTGCTTACTTTTTATCCATCAATAAAACCGTCAAATTAGAATGTGGCAGTAGCAAAACTGAAAAGGCAAAATCACATAATTTTATGGACAGATTTTGTATCAGGGAATTATGAAAAGAAATGTGAAAATTCAGTATATAATATTCAATATGGCAAGACCTGTTTCTATGATCCTATCTAACAACAAATGTCAAAAATCTTTGATCAAAGACGATTTGATTCATATGTTTGTATTACATTATCATTTATATATGACTCAGAGATCTGTGATCCTAGATATTTGATAGTGTAATACCCCCCTTAAATGCACTTTTCTTATCAATATATTTCTGTTTGTCCACAGGCGAATGTTCAGATACCTAAAATACAAAACGCGAGACGACGACCTCCTCCTAGCCTGATAAGCTGTCTGTATATACCGTACATGTTTTGTTACTATTCATTGTAATAAATATTTTTAAAAGAACAGCGTATTATTCTCCCACGGCAGCTAACTGTACAGTCACAGGGGTTACCATCGAAGAAGTTCATATCTAACCACCGTAAGGACTATTCTCGCTTGCAGCGCTCGGCGGCTATAGCACCGGGCCGGTAACAGATGTGGTCATCGTGCTCACGGGATTTTGTTTTGAAACTGGTTAGATATGAACTTCTTTGATGGTACATATTGACAAAAAAGAGTATGACGCGGTGACAAATGAAACTAAATATTTTACTTAATGCAGACCTATGATGCACTAATTTGCCGACAAGTGCTAGTTCGTTTTGATTTGAGTCACCCACAAGTAGGGACTGAATTACCCAAAAATTAAGGTACCTTTAAATTTCGTTATGACGTCATACCGTTAAATAAGGGTTACCAAAATATTTCGATATCGTTCTTTTTTTCAGTAGCGGAATTTTGAGGTTGGAAATGCATACCGGTATATTCGCTAGTTTTCCTGTGTACCCTTGGCTGTTCCCTTGATGGTACAGTGGAAGATCAATTTTAACCGCTGTACCCTTGGCCGTGAAACCCGATTAAATTAAACGAACAAGCCCTGTTTTTCCTGTGTACCCTTCGCCGTTCCCTTGATAGTACAGTGGAAAATCAAGAATATATCGGTACCTTTATAAATGTATCGGTAGCAGACCTTAACCTTTATAAATGTATCGGTAGCAGTACCTAAACCTTCATAAATACGCCGCGCCGTCGCACATGTTTTTCGGTACCGAAATCGTGTAAAGGTTAAATAACGGTTTAGCCCAACCTTTATTTAAAAAGGTATCGGTATAGCTCAACCCTTGTTTTAAACCGGTACCGGTATATGTTTGAGGTATCTTAACCTTTAACCGTAACCGCTTTCAGTCCCTGCCCACAAGCAGCGTTTTTTGTTAACATTTATTTTAACAATTTATTTCCCTTTCGAAGTGACCTAAGTGCGATAGTGGCGCCCTCATTTTTTCCAGACTCTTCTTTGCCAAGCTGTAGTAGCACATTAGTGGTAACAATTTGACATTGGAGATGCCTATGTCGAAGATACATACAGACGAAATCAAAACCTCTTTTTAGAAGTCTGTTAAAAAGTAAATCATCATCTGACTATCTGACCTTCAGAACACAGCTCCTGGATAACACGATACTCCGTGGCTAAACTGGTTAAAAAGTTAATAAATATAAATTCCATAATTTATTACCTAACCGAAACGACAATATAACAACAATTAATTAGACATGAGTGTTTTCCTGAGACAAGCCGCCGATCTCTTTGCCAGCACCGTGTTGTGCTCGCCGCTCACCCAGCGACCTTCCATCTTCCTCCGCGTGGACCAGATCTCCACCACCGGCCGGGAATTGAGCGCGTTGCCTAGCTTGCTGATTATATTGTAGGTAGTGCTCGGTCGGATTACCTGATAATATATAAAATTTTAGTAATAGCCTTTTTTAAACAAGCTTTGAATGAAATAAAAAGCCTGCAGCCAATCCTGAGTGCAGCAGCCAGGTCATGGTGAACTTTAGAACGGACGAAAATAATAATAAATGCGTATATTAATGTCTGTACCGTTGACCGTTGAGGAGTTCCTTCGTCTGGAGCCAATCCTAGGTGTAGAATCAGGTCATGTATCATAAAAATGCATTGTCTTCGAAATTGAACCGACATGTAAAATTTCAGCTCCGTAGGATAAGAGGAAGTGGTTTTAATTCAGCTTGCAAGATTTTACCCAAATACTAACTAACTAATAAGGCAAGGTGTAACAGGGATCTTTTGGGGCCTCAATGACATTGACGTTGCTGGTAAACATTTAATTTTGTGAAATTGTCACAGAAATTCTATTGAAAAAAAAAAAGATGGCGAAGTTAGTTCCGATTTTGGCCACGCGCCAACAGATTCTTGTAGCGTTGTATAATGAGATGACGGCTGATAGAAATCTTAGACCATTTAGGATCTAAGATAAGAGATGTATGGAAGGTAAAATATACAAATTTAGACAAAGAGAGGAGTATGAATATTAATTGAAGAAGGAACGTAATTATATAAGGTGGCGATTTAGTAACCTGCATACGTCAAGAATTTTCTAAGGGAAAAACCCAATAACTGTTTTCTCTAAACCCAGGGATCCAACCTAGGACCCCTCTCAGCAGTCACACTTACTATTATTAAACAAACGTGCCAGTCCCAAATTTCTAAGTTTTCTTATGAATTACCAATTTAAACAGGGTGGCGATTTAGTCCTTCAAGGGGCTGATATTACCTGTAAAATTTTCATCGTTAAACACAAAAAAGGATTCGTAAAAACAAAACTTTCCAACTTTGTATAGGAATTTGTTTTCTTTTTCACGAATCGGATTTGAGTTTCATGGTGAAAGTTGTTTAGTAAGACAAGTAGAATCACCCCCTTGACGGATGCAAGTGTTAAAATCGCCACCCTGTACTTAGATACTTAAATAGGCGAGTCAAAAGAAAACTTAGCAATAGTACTGGCACGTTTGTTTAATAGTATTAAGTGTGACTGCTGGGGTCCTAGGTTGGATCGCTGGGTTTAGAGAAAAGAGTTTTTCCCTTATGAAGTTCTAACTACCAGCCCGGAGTCTGGATTCGTGCCCAATCATTACAATGAACTAGCTCCATACATTTTAAACAAGAGAGAATCATTATTTGCCTAGCGTTTTACCAACTGAGTTGGGGTCGGCTTCCAGTCTAACCGAATGCAGCTGAATACCAGTGTTTTACGTAGAGCGACTGCTATCTGACGTCCACAACCCAGTTAGATACTGGGCACATATAAACCCTTTGGTAAGACTGGTTGTCAGACTTTTAGGCTTCTGACTACCCGTAACAAGTGTTTCGTCATTCGTAAAGACGACTGACAGCCGGGACCAACGGCTTAACGTGCTTCTACGGAAATGAATACCGGTATATAATAGACGTGATGTTATATTATAATATGTTAGAATGAACTTCTCACTCTGCCAAAGACAACGTTGCGTAGATCCAGTTGTGGTAACGGCTTGAAAGTGATGTTGAAGATCCCGCACATCTCATTGTCTATTGTTACTCGCATTGACAGCAAACCTGTGGGAAATAAACTTTTTATACGTAGTCACATCTAAAATATGTTCGTCACCTTGGACTATTGTTGGCTGCTCATTGCAGTGACCTTTTTAGTGCATTACTGTTGTAATAAATCTAAAATGTATGCTTAGTGTGTAGTTTAAGGCAGCTTGTAGACGCACGTTTTTTCTATCGGACCACGAACAGTGTTTTTCATATTTGTATGAGTTGGCCACTGTTCCGGCGTCCGCTGAATGTGCACACATTCATTATAAACCACACACCTCCGCAAATCAGGCAAAAAAAACGTTCCGTTGTCCGGTGAAAAAAACGGACGTATACAAGCGGCCTAAAGGTACCATTCCGTAGGCCACGGCAGGCCGCAGCAGCAGGCGAAGTGTCGCCGGACGACACGACTGGTTTCTATGAATTTATATGAAATACCTTCCGTAGCTAGCGACACGTCGCCTTCAAAGAAATACATAGAAACCAGTCGTGTTGCGGCGAAACGTCGCCCGCTGCTGCTACCTGCGGTCGGCTACAGAAATATACCTTAATATTTACTAGATCCGGTTAGACTGGAAGTCGTTCCGAAAGCGCTAGGCAGGTTGATTTTTGTGTAGTTTTATAATACTGCAAACGTAGGTTTTGACCTACGTTTGCAGTATCAAACGTATCAGCAGTAGTCAAAGTCAAATAATAATTTTAATTAGGCACTGAAAAAAATGGAATTGATTCTAGTCGCCCCTTCCAAAAGGTAGTTTTCGTATGGAGAAGAATGGGCAAGAAACTCCACCGTTACTCTTTTATAATGTTTTACAATATTTTATTTACATTAATTATATAGTTATACATGTGAAGACGATGCACCTGGAATAAGATTACTATAAGTACCACAATAGGTAAAAACAATTAAAAATGAAGCAATGACAAATATAAATGGTGTTTAAGCCTTTAACAAGTAATACTAATAATGAGCTCGTGGCTAAGTAATCACTGCCACACAGGTCGATACATCAGGTTAAGCTACACTTGCCGGGGTTGGTCTGTGGATGGGTGACCATCTTTTCATACCGAGACTCCGTGCCTCCGAAAGCACGTTAAGCCCATGGTCTCGGCTGTCATTCGTGGATCTTTGACAGTCGTTACAGGTCGTCAGAAGCTCGAAAGTCTGACAACCAGTCTTACCAAGGGGTATCGTATTACCCAGTTAGTGGGTTGTGGAGGTCAGATAGGCAATCGCTCCATGTAAAATACAGGTATTCAGCTGCATCCGGTTAGACTGGAAGCCGACCCCAATAAAATTGGGAAAAGGCTAGGCAGATTGTCTAATAAGTTAGTGTGTGAGTTCAAGTAATCACAGCATGTAGGGAAGCCGAATGTATAGCCAAAGATTGAGTTAAATATCGTGTGATTTGAGAGGCCTATGTCAAGCAGAGGACTGCTGTAGGTGATGATGATGATGATAAATATTACCCGGCATCGAATGGGGGTAGTGGTAGTTCTCAGCACCGATGGGCATGTCTCGGCCGCCTTGAGCGTAGCAGCCGAAGCCGTTGTTATAGATCACGTCCCCACCGCTCCAGTATAGGTGAGGAACTTTCCTAGGCAGAGTGGTAATGGATTAGTAGGTATTTATTCAGTATCGTAAGTAGGTATATGTAGGTAAATGGTACACCAAATGCGCTAAATGCGGTATTGCCACAGATGAATATTGTTGGTTCACTCAGCAAAATCATTTAAGACGCAGATATATGCCAGTGACCTTAAGAGGGCGCCTAAAGGTCCACTAGCGCCACTCTTTAAAAAACATATTATCTCGTGACTGAGAAGGAATTATGAATAACGGCTAGACAGGACCCTCGGTAAGTGTGTCTAGAATTTTCTAATAGGTACCTTTTATAAAGTTTCATATTGAGACACGGAGCAACAAAATACGATCTAGAGGAATGTGGCCGCTTTTCTTTAGATCGTATTTTGTTGCTTCGAATCGTGTCTCAATATGAAACTTTATAAAAGGTATTAGAAAATTCTAGACACACTTACCGAGGGTCCTGTCTAGCCGTTATTCATAATTCCTTCTCAGTCACGAGATAATATTTTTTTTAAAGAGTGGCGCTAGTGGACCTTTAGGCGCCCTCTTAAGTGGTTAGCTTGCGTGTTCTGTACTGAGCTCACGCAACGCGTCGTACGTCCAGTCGTCGTCTAGTAATAGGACTCGCCCATCAAGGAGCGCTGTCCCCAATTTGGCGCATTATTAATTTATTATACATAAAACAAAAGGTATTTTAATAAAACACTTACACAAAAAAATCATAATTGAATAATCTCTAAAATGGTGAAGGTTCAGAAAAATACGCTTGATAGATTTTCCGTGATTCTCAGTTTTTTATCCGCCTTAGACATAACTTCTAAATTAATTTCAATATGTAATATAAACATAATCTAAAATATTGGTATAAGTATTAAGTTATTAAGAAAATGCTCTAATTTAACATAATATTTTTCCAAATCATTAACACTAGGTACTCGTTTAGACGTGATCTTCAGTATAAAATCATTAAAAGTCGCCTTAAATAAAAAGCGAGCGACTCTTGCTACGACACAATAAACTGCAATTCAGGTCGCACAGCGCAAATTACCTACAGCTATATTCACCTAGAAGTTGCCTCTCTTTCTATCGCGTAACTATTATATCTTCTGACTCGTTACGCTCACTAAATTGGCCTGACAAGACGAGCCCGCCGCGTACTTGTAGCTTTATACTTAAAATGCGGAGAGAACTATCTGTTGACTCTACTTCTCCCTTTAATACATCCGAAGGTTGTCTGTAAAAGAACGCTTTTAGCGATAAGACCACCCTTCTTACGTAAAAAAATCCACATTAATATCTGTAATTCGTTTGGTGTATTATAGAGTATTCTATTGAATAGAATACTCTTGTAAGTAACACCAAATAGAATAGAATCTATTTTATAACTACTTAGTAAATACAAGAACACTTTGTGAAGGAGCTCGTCGGGAAACACTAAGTTACCGTAGAGCATTGTTGTTTTGAATTAAAGAGAATGAATCAAAGAGTAGAAGTAACAGAAAGAAGTATTTAAGGCGAAAGCGTCAAGGTAGCCCGCGAAATTTTAGCAGGTCAGTATCATGTTCTATGTTGTTCTAAATATGATTCGCGGCCGTATCAAATGTTTAATTATAGAATTATAATCGTAAAAATGATCAATACAAGTCTCTAAGTTCATGTAATCCCATTGAATGACTATTTCATGAAATCATGACATTTGACAATTACGAGTATCCTAACTTATGGAGTTGTATTGCTGATTGTAATTATTAAAATTTTTTGAAGCCATATTTGTTACGGTCGCGAATCATATTTTAATCAACATACAACCTGACACTAACCTGCAAAATGGAAAAAAAACTCAAGAAAATTTGAATCTCGCGGGCTACCTTAGCGCATGCCCGTAAGAGGTGTGTAATAATCTATATATATAAAAGAAAGTCGTGTTAGTTACACCACTTATAACTCAAGAACGGCTGAACCGATTTGGCTGAAAATTGGTGGGGAGGTAGCTTAGAACCAGGAGACGGACATAGGAGGACTTTTTAGTAGGGTAGGTAGGGTAGGTAGGGTAGGTAGGGTAGGTAGGGTAGGTAGGGTAGGTAGGGTAGGTAGGGTAGGTAGGGTAGGTAGGGTAGGTAGGGTAGGTAGGGTAGGTAGGGTAGGCAGGTAGGTGCGCCGTAGATACGTACTTAGTGCTACTCGAGCGAAGCCGGGGCGGGCAGCTAGTATACAATAAATACTGTTGTATCCACAATGTTATAAACGTTTGAATGCTACTCTGGGAGATGGCGGATCGTTCTTCACAACTTTGCCTTTAGACTAGGAGTACCCCCCCCCCCCCCTGGTTTGGATGTCTGTATAAAAAGGCATATGAGACAATATTTCGGTTTTGCCTCTGGGAAGAAAACGCATCTGCGATGTCTCTGATATTACGGATGTCCGAAGTGGGAATAGTCAATTACCATTAGAAAGAGCCTACTTCTTCTATTGTTTGTCATCGAATACTTGATAATAATGAAAATGTACCACGTCACCAACCAAAAATTTAATCAAAAACAACAAACCAAATACAACATATAAATTAAAAATCAGTTCCTCTGCCTAGAAGTCGAAGGTACATTTGTGGTATTCTCCCGTCTTTCCTCTGAAAACTGGTTCACAGCTAGGCAGTACTTCTCTGAATGATAGGTCCTAGAAATCTGCGATAGTAAGGGACTTCCATGAGGAGAATTCAACCACAGTGACGCACTGCCCGTCTGCCCAACCATAGCTATAAAAGCTATCAACATTCTTGTGTTCAGTAGACCACGCTGTATATGCGGTTGTTTCAGCAAAGTCTGCAGGATCAAACCGTCAGGTAGACCGTTAACAAGTTCAAATACACTAGAACCTCTTTCGCCGATTAGGTACGAGGCTGCAGCAGGCACATTGCAGCCAGTATAACGCAGCGCTTTATCAGCCTCTTCGTAAGTAAATCCAAGGTCTTTCAACGCCCCAATAGATTCTGGACTTGGTGGTTCGGCAATCTTGTTTCTCCATTCCCGGAATTTCTCCAAAAACTGTTGTAAGTGTCCAGCACGACGGTATAGTTCGTCCCCGTCGGTTTTACCAAGTCCAGGAGTATCATCCAACGCCGTGTAATCTGTAACGTTGAGTCTCGCTGCTATGTCTTCGGGGGTAATGACCTGGATGACGGCCGGAGTGAAGCGTTGCGGTTCGTCCAAAGCCGCCGTCAGTTGGGCCAAAGTCATTTCGTAGTTTCTGCCTGAAGCGGCGAGTCGAGCTCCCGCTTCGATCAAGGATATCAAAATCTTCCTCAATTCATAAGAGAGTTCGTTCGTGGATAAAAGAGATTGAAGATTCGGCTGTCGTATAGTGTTCGTTGGGGTCGGTAAAGAAGCTGTTGCTGCTGCGATGGTCCCATGTTGAGGTGCCCTGACAGTTCCAAGGTCCCATAAAGTCCCAGCTTCGGGGAGACGCCTCTCAACAAGTAAGAGTTCTTCTTGCATCATGACCTGTTCTTGAGACAGTGTTAAGAAATCATGGAGAGTGGTGGTATCGAAGACGCGTACGATCTTGTACCGACTAGCGCCTGTCTCCCCCGTTGGGTAGAAAAAGTCAATGGCGCGGTTCTTCACTTCCTCAATAAGAGTATCTTCGGGGAAAAAGGCTGTAAATGTTTGTCCTTCAGGGCTGACGACTTTGATGAAGATGTCATTAGCCCCGGTTACCCCCGTATCGGATAGCAACATCTTTCAGCGCTTGCTCGTCAAGAAGAAGTGAAAGGTCAATGTACTTCATAGAAATCAGGAGAAGGAATAATATTATGCTGGTAAAAAATGTTGCGAGGCACCAAACGAGTTTGAGCATAATTTTGGCATTTTGTGTACAGGTTTGACAGAATTTTTGACGTTTCTTTAGTTTTTTAAACGTTTTAAACGTCTATGATTTTGAAAAAGATTTTATTAGGTACTAGCGGTCGCCCGCGGCTCCGCCCGCGTGGATGTCGGTTACCGCTGCAAAAAGCCTACCCAGGAAAGACACGGTCAGCAAAATGGTTCCCAGGTCAATTCACAGACACCGACAGTAACATCGACGACGCAGTCATTATCCGCAGGCTGCACAGATTGTCTTTCTGTCTATGTCAAAGTTGTTAATGATGAAAATATTTAAATGTAATTAATACTAAGTTTTCACTTCTGCCGGCAGTCCCGGAGCGCAACCCGTTGTTTTAGGATAGATAACTAAAGCGATTATTGTAGAGCTTCTCTATAAACAACATTTGACGTTAAATTATTTTCAGGTAACAAAATATACTGATGGTCGGGAGCCCCGACCCGTGATAGGGCAACGTAAAGTTGCCCATGCGTAAAACATTCTTTTCGTAAATCAATTCCTGTTGGCGACGAGAAGACGAACTGATTAGTAATTAAGAATTTGATTAAACCAATAAAAACCATTTTACGTAGTCTACCTAGATATAAGTTGTATCCTAATAAGCATAGGTGTGTTTTTGATTTTCCCATACGTATAATTCTGATTGATATACTCATACCTAAATAAAGACGTAGATAGTACCCCAACACTTCCCTAAGGTAAAGGTAAAGGTAATAAGCAATAATGGTATTGCTCACCACACACAGGTAACTCACTAACAGGCACCTAAACACACATAGACAAGGTAATAGCATCACTCACGAACAAGTCACAACTTGTCGACTAAAAGTAAGTCAGATGGCATCGCCCAAAAACAAGTTGCAACTTGTCGAGAAGGAACTAGGCAAAAATACGTCATTCGGGGAGCAGGTTACAACCTGTCGACAATCAAGACCTTGCTTGACCGAAATAACCACGCCCCACTAACCTACCATTGGTTAAACACTGTAAAACTTGTATTATAATTTGTAGAACCACCCGCAACTTGTACTATAGTAGAAAACTACTTAAGCCGAACCGAAATTGTGAAACTCTAGTTTTTTAGTGCGTGATTCAATATACCTTAAAAGTAATTATCAAAGTCGGTGTTTCATTGCAAATCCCCTACAAGAATTGGTCCTTCTGCAGCCAGATTTGAAGAACTGAAGCCTGAGTCTGAAGAATACGTGAAGAATACATAAGCTACGTGAAGATACATCGCTATTTTAAAGGTAAGCAGCGTTATACGAGAAGCTTATGTATTTCGTGAAGACTACATAAGTTACGAGAAGATTATTTCTACGTACCGCGCACTAACTACTCATTATTGCTGGGAATAGGCGACTTGGAAGATCGCTTATTCTCGAAGCCAGGCCCTCTACGGAAGACCTGTTGGGCACACGACCTGCTGGGTGAAGAAAATTGCTGGGAATAGGCGACTTGGAAGATCGCTTATTCTCGAAGCCAGGTGTCACTCGAAGCCTTACGTGTGCCAAGTGAAGATTATTGCTGGGAATAGGCGACTTGGAAGATCGCTTATTCTCGAAGCCAGGCCCTCTACGGAAGACCTGTTGGGCACACGACCTGCTGGGTGAAGAAAATTGCTGGGAATAAGCGACTTGGAAGATCGCTTATTCTCGAAGCCAGGTGTCACTCGAAGCCTTACGTGTGCCAAGTGAAGATTATTGCTGGGAATAGGCGACTTGGAAGATCGCTTATTCTCGAAGCCAGGCCCTCTACGGAAGACCTGTTGGGCACACGACCTGCTGGGTGAAGAAAATTGCTGGGAATAAGCGACTTGGAAGATCGCTTATTCTCGAAGCCAGGTGTCACTCGAAGCCTTACGTGTGCCAAGTGAAGATTATTGCTGGGAATAGGCGACTTGGAAGATCGCTTATTCTAGAAGCCCTGCGTGAGTACATAGTGTTATTGAACAGTGTTTTAGTGAATACATAAGGAACATTGAACGTTGTCAAGTGAGTACATAGTGTTATTGAACGGTGTTTAGTGAGTACATAGGGAACATTGGACATTGTTTAGTGAGTACATAAGAAACATTGAACGGTGTTTAGTGAGTACATAAGGAACATTGGACATTGTTTAGTGAGTAAATAAGGAACATTGGACATTGTTTAGTGAGTACATAAGGAACATCAAACATAGTTCAGTGAAGTGCTAACTGTGTGTGTCGAAGGGTGTGTACACCTACACCTCGACGCACCCTCTGCTGAAGGATTGTAACATAAAAACGGGTAAGTCACTGAACAATATTGACATTAAGTGAAAGTGAATAACATGATGACGCGAAGCCGTAAAGGGGATAGCACGCGCTCGACCACGGAAGAAGAGACTACGGAGACGTCAGCTACCACCTCCGAGGCGGTGACGGATAGCAGCGCGCGTACTGAAGACACAACCGTGGTCGAGGATGGCGATGCTACCTTGGTGGAAAACAAAAAGAAAAAGACAAAATCAATTTCGAATAAAGCAGTGAATAAAAAGAAAGAACTAGAAGCTAGATTGGAATTAGAGAAATTACAATTGGAAGAAATTAAGATGAAATCCAAGTTAGCAAATACCAAGTTGGAATTAACACGTGTCAACGAAGATGACTCGGACTTGAGTGATGATGAAGAGGACGCTGCTACCAAAGCCGCTGCTGAAAAGGCCACTGAAGCTTGGGTGTCAAAGTCAAAAGAAGCAGAGTGCGACGAAGTAGAGATCTCCAAGAAAGCGCCGCCCACTGCAGAAACGATGCCATCCACAACGACTCCCACAAATCAGCTGGCCGAAGCCATATTGGAAGCAGTCAAGTCCGCCACAGACAGCAAGGCAACAGCGATTATGCAACGCGCGCCGAAGTATGTCAGCGAGTTACATCAATTTGACGGCGATGCAAGAGACTGGATGGCCTTTAAAGCAACATACAAAGACTCACAGGCTCTCTTCAGTGGTATCGAAAATATGGGAAGATTAAGAAGAGCAATCAAAGGGAAAGCTAAGGAAGCGGTGAAGTCTCTTCTCTATACACAAGTGGATCCAGAAGAAGTAATAACTGCGTTGGAACGTCGATACGGAAGACCCACTTACCTGATAAGAAGCGAAATAGAAAACATAGAGAAGCTACCTCCCATGTCTGAAGATGCAAGAGAGTTGGTGCGATATGCTGGAGCCGTGGCCAATACAGTCAGTGTTGTAAAGCAAATGAAGAAACAAAGTTATCTACACTCATGTGACATATCGAATCGAATAATTGAGAAGATGTGTATCCTGGTGCGATTCAGGTGGTACGAGTACAGGGCATCCAAAGAAGAAGATGATGAACCAATCCTCATCAGCCTCATGAACTTCTTCAACCAGATGGTGGATCAGTTCGAGATGCACGAGTTCATGGGGACCAAGGTAAAGAAAGAAGGATGGAAAAGCCGCATGCGACCTCCCGGTTCCCGCGGCGTGAACACCACTCGAGCCACACAGCACAATGAGGAAGAATATTCATCGAACGAAGAGGATTCAGATGAAGAGCGAGCCGAACCACAAACAGCAACAGTTTGTTCATGCAAGGATGATGCAAAGAAGCCAGAGAAGATTGCCTGTCCTGAATGTGCAGGGGAACATACACTGTTGAAATGCAAGAAGTTTATCGACTCCTCCATAAATGAAAGATGGGAACAAGCCAAACGAGCCTCCATATGTTTCAAATGCCTGCTGGGGCGACACAGAAGATTCAGTTGCAAAGCAAAGTCGTGTGGAAAATGCAAGAGGGATCATCATGTGATGTTACATTCCGAAGAAAAGACGAAGCCGACCACACAAGAGACTCAAGCCGTAGCATCGACTGTGAACGCAACGCGGGCAATATCAAGAGCCTACTTGAAAATCGTGCCAGTGGAACTATGGGGACCAGATGCCAAAGCCGAAGTCTACGCTCTTATGGACGAGGGATCAACGGTGACACTTATAGAAGATGACATCGTGAACATGATTGGAGCCCAGGGTCCCGAAGAAGAGTTAAGAATTGAGGGTGTGGGAGGACATCGAATGGATCAGAAGTCAAAGAAGATTGACATTAAGATCAGAGGGAAGTTCGAGCGAAACATTGAAAAAATGTCAGGATATACCGTTAAGACATTGAACCTATCCCCCCAAGAGGTCAGCGATAGTGACCTGAAAGATTGCCAGCACCTAGAAAAGATAGCAGAGCAACTGAAATACCCTAACGCTCGTCCTACGGTACTCATTGGGCAGGACAATTGGCATCTCATCGTGTCTCAAGAAGTGAAAACTGGCGACCGAAGCAAGCCAGTAGCCTCCAGAACCCAGTTGGGATGGGTCTTACATGGGACCAAATCAAGCAACAACACTCCGGTACGAATAGTGAATCATCTGGTGACGCAGCCTAATGGAAAAGACGATTACCTCGAGAAGATGATCAGAGACCACTTCGATATCGAAGCCCTAGGAATCGCTGCAAAGAGACCATCCAGCGACATTGACCAGCGGGCCCTCGACGTGCTGCATTCTACGTCGAAAAGATTGCCTGATGGAAGATTCAGCGCAGGCTTGATTTGGAAGACAGACGACGAAAGTCTACCTGAAAGTAAAGTAGCAGCAGCCCGACGACTGAGGGGAATGGAGAAGAAGTTCTTGAAGGACAAAGATTTTGAACAAAAGTACGAAGAACAAATTAAAAACCTGATCAATAGTGGATACGCCGAGGAAGCAACGGACGAACCCACATCTTCAAGAACGTGGTACCTACCTCACTTTGCCGTTATCCACCCTCAGAAGAAGAAGATGAGACTGGTCTTCGACGCCGCAGCTAAATCAAATGGAAAATCGCTGAACGACGCATTGTTAGCTGGACCCGATTTGCTACAATCACTGTTCGGTGTCCTGCTCCGCTTCCGCCAAGAAGCAATAGCTGTCGTCGCAGACATCAAAGAAATGTTCCTGAGGATAAAAATCAACGAAGAAGACAGAGATAGCCTCCGATTTCTCTGGAAGAACAAGGAATACAGAATGACATCCCTAATATTCGGAGCCGCCTGTTCGCCATGTACCGCCATATACGTGAAGAACAGAAATGCAGAAGACTTCGTCAGTCACTGTCCAGAAGCCGTCAGAGCAATAAACCGAAATCATTACATGGATGACTATATTGCAAGTTTCTCCGACGTGACAACAGCTACCAAAGTGTCAAGAGATGTGAACGAAATTCACAAGAAAGGAGGCTTCTTCTTAAGAGGCTGGGCGAGCAACGACCCTTCGGCGATTGAAGAGTTCGCCGACGCAGAAAGCAATACCAACTCCATCGTACTAGGAGAACAGAAGAATCAAGACCAGAAAACCCTGGGACTCAATTGGAACGTCCAAGAAGACAGCCTTCATTTCACTCTGAGTCTGCGCAATACTCCCGACGAAGCCAAAGAAGGAAGACGTGCACCGACGAAGAGAGAAGCAACGAGCGCAGTGATGTCGGTCTTTGACCCCTTAGGATTGGCGTCACCCATAACCATACAAGGAAAAGTAATGCTTCAGAATTTATGGAGGTCCGGCCTAGAATGGGACGAAAGACTGCCTCCACCCAGAGAAGAGGAATGGACAAAGTGGCTTGAGGATCTAAGAAAACTTGAAAATCTTCGAATCCCTCGCTGCCTCACATACGACGCGACTGAGGGGGAGCTGCACACATTCTGCGATGCAAGCGAGAAGGCGTACGCCTGCGCGGTGTACTGGCGCTCCCAACACCCAGATGATCGCGTAGAAGTGAAGCTGCTAACGGCGAAAGCTAGAGTGTCACCTCTCAAGCCAACTTCAATACCTCGACTAGAACTACAAGCGTGTTTACTGGGAAGTCGCTTGGCCAATAGTGCGAGCCAAGAAATGGACTTGACTGCGACACGAAGATACTTCTGGACCGACTCGAGAACAGCACTGACATGGATCAAATCAGACCCGAGGAGATTCAAGCCTTTTGTCGCACATCGTCTCGCCGAGATAGAAGAGCTGACAAAGCATAAGGAATGGCACTGGGTTCCAACTAAACTCAATGTAGCCGACGACGCCACCAGAGAGACCCCATCCAACTTCGATATAACACATAGATGGTTCAAGGGACCGGCCTTCTTGCATGAAGATCAAAGAAATTGGCCTACAGAAGAGAAGAAGGTCTCCATCACCGACACAGGTGAAGAAAAACCTAACGCCATCACTCTCAGCGTTAGAAAAGTAATCCCTGTCATCGTGCCCGATCCAGCAAGGTTCTCCAGTTGGACGCGCCTACTCCACGCAACAGCGAGATACTTGCAAGCCATAGATGTCTTCAAGCGAAAAATGAAGAAAAAGGTGAACATCACGAAACTCATCACCCGAAATACACAAGACCCAGCTTGGAAGAAGACACAGAAACAGAAAGTCCAACCACTAGAAAAGAGGCCAAGCAGAAAAGAAATAGCCTTCCGACCGAAGTCAGCGCTCTACGTTGAAAAGGCGGAACAATTGCTAGTAAGAAGAGCGCAAGAAGACAGCTTTTCAGACGAACTCGCTGCTTTACGAAAGAAAGAAGATCTCAATCCAACATCCAATCTGAAGAATCTAACGATCAAATTAGAAGACGGGTTCATCAGATTATCCACACGCATCGGAGCGGCCAAGTACCTGATGGCCTCATACAAGAATCCGATCCTGATGGATAAATATCACCGAATAACCCAACTGCTAGTGAAGCACATCCATGAAGCCTTCAATCACGGGAACCACAACACCGTGATGAATGAGGTCCGGCAGAAATACTGGATACCATCGCTTCGAAACATGGTGAAGAAAGTAGCACGAGACTGCGGATGGTGTAGAATTCGGAAGAAGACGCCGCAGATCACACCCCAAGGAGATCTGCCACCTGAACGTCTGACGAAGACCAGCCCTCCTTTCACTTGCCTAGGAGTGGACTACTTCGGACCCATGCTCGTCACCATTGGAAGACGTACAGAGAAACGATGGGGAGCGTTGTTCACGTGTCTCACCACAAGAGCAATTCATCTGGAGCTAGCTAACTCCCTATCGACCGACTCCATGATCCTCGCACTACGAAGAATGATCGCCAGAAGAGGAACACCGAAGATCATACTGAGCGACAACGGTACCAACTTCATCGGTGCGAATAGAGAGATCGCTGAAGCCATCGCGAGTCTAGGAGAAGAAGTGAACAAGATGGGCATCGTGTGGAAGTTCATCCCTCCTGGAGCCCCCCACATGGGTGGAGCCTGGGAAAGAATGGTGCGATCTGTAAAAGTCGCTCTCACAGCTACACTACACGAGCGGCAACCTAAAGAAGAGATTCTCCACACATTACTTCTGGAGGCCGAGCACGTCGTGAACTCAAGGCCCCTCTTCTCCGTCAGCACCGACCCAGAAGAAGAAGAAGCTTTGACCCCGAATCACTTTCTCATCGGGCGGTCATGCGGAGCCACACTATTTGGCTCCTTCGACGACACAGAACTCATCGGCTCTCCCAACTGGAAGACATCCCAACGCCTGGCCGATCATTTCTGGTCAAGGTGGTTGCGAGAGTACCTCCCAACTCTCTCGCCTCGCTACAACCAAGGTCCTGACTACCGGGACCCGATATTGGGCGACATAGTCCTAATCGTGGACCACACCTTGCCACGATACTCATGGCCACGCGGCGAAATAGTCGCTACTCATCCCGGACCAGACGGAAGAACCAGGATCGTCAACGTGCGAACAGCAGCGGGTATCCTGCGGCGGCCAGCATCACGCCTAGTCCTGATTGTACCTGCAACGTCGCCCCAACGAGATGGAGTGCAACGCACTGAGAGGGAGACTGTTGGCGACGAGAAGACGAACTGATTAGTAATTAAGAATTTGATTAAACCAATAAAAACCATTTTACGTAGTCTACCTAGATATAAGTTGTATCCTAATAAGCATAGGTGTGTTTTTGATTTTCCCATACGTATAATTCTGATTGATATACTCATACCTAAATAAAGACGTAGATAGTACCCCAACACTTCCCTAAGGTAAAGGTAAAGGTAATAAGCAATAATGGTATTGCTCACCACACACAGGTAACTCACTAACAGGCACCTAAACACACATAGACAAGGTAATAGCATCACTCACGAACAAGTCACAACTTGTCGACTAAAAGTAAGTCAGATGGCATCGCCCAAAAACAAGTTGCAACTTGTCGAGAAGGAACTAGGCAAAAATACGTCATTCGGGGAGCAGGTTACAACCTGTCGACAATCAAGACCTTGCTTGACCGAAATAACCACGCCCCACTAACCTACCATTGGTTAAACACTGTAAAACTTGTATTATAATTTGTAGAACCACCCGCAACTTGTACTATAGTAGAAAACTACTTAAGCCGAACCGAAATTGTGAAACTCTAGTTTTTTAGTGCGTGATTCAATATACCTTAAAAGTAATTATCAAAGTCGGTGTTTCATTGCAAATCCCCTACAATTCCTACTAAGTAATTTGAATGTTTGGCCCTGGGATTTGTTTATCGTTAGTGCGAAATAATTTTTTACTGGAAATTAGAGCCTTTTGAAGGGTATAGGCAAATCAGTAGGGATCATGGGTATTCTTGGTATATGAGCTAATTCACCAGCTGCAGGGCCGGTGATAATCTTCGCTACTATTAAATTATCTTTTAGCTCCTTTATAAGAAGTCTCGTGCCATTATACATGTTGGGGGGGCTTACATTTCTGAGAAGCATTATCGGCGTGCCAACTTTTAACGACAGTTCATGAGGTGGTAGCCCAGCGGGGTTCAGAGAATTTAAAAATTCCTGGGGGTAGTGCACAGCGTCCTCGATGTTAGTGACGGTGTCTATGGATTTATAGCACTTAACTTCACCCGGTACTTTCTGCATAATTAAATTGTTTATTTCGATGACTGTTTCATTCCTGGGAGAAACTATTGCTCTACAACACAGCCAACGAAAATCATTTTGATGTAAGTTTTCGATGTCAGGATCTAAATTATGGACTATTTGGCCTAGAGACTCATCCAGAGTAACCGCATAATCGGTGCCCAAATTTAAAGATGGAAAAATTCCTTCTCCAAGTTTCAGCAGCTGTTGTGGAAAATTGCTATGCGTATTTCCATGTAGATGAGCTCTCTTATTGGTGCGCAAATTCAAATGTTGAACAGATGTCCAAAGGTGAGACGATTTTAAACATGCCTTCATAATATCTGCTCGCGTACCTCTGTTGACGACCGGAAGCGTTTGTCGGAAATCTCCAGCAAATACAAAAGTGATACCACCCATGACATTAGCAGAGCTTCGGAGGTCTTTTAAAGTACGGTCCAAGGCCTCCACATGAGCTCTATGACTCATGGTGCATTCATCCCATATTACCAACGACGCGTCTTGCAGCAACTTACCAAGAGGCCCATTTTTCCGAATAGAGCACGTAGACCGTTGATCTAAAGATGCGGATAGGCGGGAGTTTAAACGTAGCCCTGAAAAAAACTGTTGGTTAGCCCTGAAAAGAACTGTTGTTTAGCTCTGAGAAGAACTTTTGCGTAGGTGTAATTTTAAGAACGAAATCTAAAAAAAATCGCACGAAAATCATTAGACTTTGCGCACGACCGCTGCGTAGGGAGCCGCGCGTGTACCTTACTCATAGATCTAAACTCCTCTCCCGCACGCGCACCCCCGCCTTGGTGACGACCACTTCGCAACGGGCCGTGCAGCAGAAATCGTAATATTTTAATTTCGCCATAACTTCAAAACCAAATTTACAATTTTAATAATTCAAAGACCAAATATTATCTACATAAACTGTACTTAGTGATGAAATAATTTATTTTGATAAGGATTAATAGCATGAGTAAAATAAACGCGTTTAAATGTAGTCCAAAAAAAAATCAAGATTTTTAAATAAAAAAACGGTTGTTGTGCCTCACTCGACATAGATAGGTATAGTGTGTCGCGGACTTTTTTGTAAATATTTATAAGATCTACAATTAATTAGAACATTTTATGGTTCTGTCTTTTATAGTTTAGGCAGCGTACGCAAAATAAGTAACTTTTCTGGTTGATTTTTTACACCTTGTGTCCGAAAAACCCAAATATCTTACGGAACCCTATTTTTTTCCAAAATAAAATATAGCCTATGTTACTCGTGGATAATGTAGCTATCGAATGGTGAAAGAATTTTTAAAATCGGTCCAGTAGTTTTTGAGCCTATTCATTACAACCAAACAAACAAAGTTTTCCTCTTTATAATATTAGTGTAGATAAATAGATTTGAAAAAGAAAAGGTTGTTTAAGATGCTAGAGCCCGCGTTGCTAGGCAAAAAAATGGATCTATTGGGTCTCCGTGGCACTAAGTGCTCATACACACGAGTGGCACGCGTCAACGGCAGAGGCAACTGCAGCCGCGGCGGCCGTCGACGAGTATTGATTATGAGCACTAATTGTCTGTCTGTAAGTCAAAGTAAGTAAGTCTTAGATGCCTAAACGCCTAAAATAACGGGTTGAGGCTAACTGCTGGCGTCGACCAAGAGAGGGCTGAAGGGCTTATGGACTGGCCGAAAGTGCAGTGTGCTGTGCCAACTGCCAAGGTTGCTGATGAGGCTGAGGGTGATGACCAGGAATGCACGTCCGCTATATGCTGGTGGTCAGGATAACCGTTAAAGCCGTGGGTGCTGGCTGACTGCGACTCGCCGCTCGAAAGCTTGAGGAAGTGATGATGATGACGTCACGCTAAAGTAGTTGCATGAAGGCTGCGCTGACATGCATATTTGGGGTCACCGGGTAAGAAACAGGGTGTAAAGTTCACTGATCTTCCATAAAAAAGGGGGTTCCTCCGACCAGACGGGTGTTGTGTTGTGACTGATTGGCTACTGCCCAACGATTGACGGCGGGACGATGTTTATATATCTACGGGTCCTGTACAATAATGGTGTTAGGATGCTGTTAGGCTTGCCTCGTTTTTGCAGTGCATCAGGTTTGTTTGCTAAGGCCAGCACGGACTGCTTCAGGGCAATAGTAAGAAGAAGAGTGTCCTCCCTGATGCGCCGCGTGCGGGGCAGTACCAACAGCCTTCTGAATACTATATTGGGAAAGGTTGATTGCCCTGTTGTGAGGCACTGGAATAACGTTCACATATTTGATGGTGCCCTCTATAATATTAAATAGCATAAATGTAAAGAATAATAATAATTTAAATAAACAAATCAAGTATCTTGACTTGGCTCGCGAGGTTGTCGACATGTGGGATGTGGACTCAGCGATCATTGTGCCGATAGTCGTATCAGCCAATGGCTTAATTGCCAAGAGCCTCGACCAACACCTAAGAAGGCTCTCGTTGGGCAGCTGGATCAAGGGCGCGGAAAGCGGTACTCCTGGCTCGCATTGTCTGAAGGTTCCTCTCTCTGGAGCCCTAACCGCTGGTAGCTTGGACCCTGTTTCCGATTCCAGTGGGCTACTATTTATTTTATTTTTTAATGTTTTATTTTTTTATAATTAAAAAAAAATGTAAATTATAATTATGTATAAAGATAACATAAAGGTATTTACTAACAATGTATGGAATGTAAATTTATTCTGAATTAATTTTTAATAATAATTATTATACTCGTCGCGCGTAAAACTCTGCTTACGCGATGCATGATTTTGCGTGACGTCAATGTGATGCGTAGTTCGCGTGTGGCGTTGTAGATTACACAGTACTTACCTATCTAAAATAAAAGTAACCCTGAACAACAAACTGTTTGAATGGCAGGTATCAACGCACCAACAGTATGATCGACAGTCCTTCTGGAATTCCGCCCCTTTCAGGATCGAAACGGCGGCCTTACCTGAAGAAGCAAGTGTTCACGTAGCCATATCCGTGTGAGTCTCCATCCACGAGCTCCAGGAACAGGCGGCACGTGTTAGGACACGTGTCAGTGAACAGTTCCACGCAAATCTCGCCCATCTCCGCTCCATCTTGCACACCTAGCTTTAGATATACCCTGTATGTATAATGTCTAGGATGTTATAAGGGGTACTTCTAGAATCACGAAGAACTGCCTCGTTGGTCTAGTGGTCGGAAACGCTACTGCTGACCATGAGGCCGTGGGCTTCATTCCCGGGTCGGGCAAAGTGGGGTTTTCCATCTGGATTTTTTTAGTAGCAGACTGGAGTCTCGATTTGTGCCCGGTTGATGGCAATAGGCTCGCTATTACATGGGACTTAAATATTACTGGCGAAATGTGGATGTACTATAGGTACAGTGGTGCACCTCTGCCCAGCCCTTCGGGGTGTACAGGGGTGATGTTATTGTCCATGAATAAATAGTATATTAACGATGAGTACATAGTGCTTAAAGAAGGTCATGAGAAGATCTCCTACCTAAGCTAGTCTAAAAATAACTTACTAAGTAGAATCAAGTAGCGCTCCCCGACCTTCCCTTTTTTTTTTTTTTTGAGTTTGGGATTTTTCAAATAATTTCTCCCGCTCTGGGCGGAGCGGGAGGGCGTGTGTCAGACTCTTACTGACTAAAACCCACCCGTGTTCCTTCAGTTGCCTGTACATTGCCAGGGGCCACGCAGGTCCCCGACTTTGCCTGCCATGAGAACCTGTTGGTCTAACTCTAGGTACATATTATTTTGTAAGCCTGTTCTATCCTATTCCTGGACTATATGCTATTTCTCAAAGGGTAGTAATAAAAGCCCCGAAAAACAATTAAAATATGTAACTGTTTATAGCAATAAGGTTGTATTTGGTTTGATAGGAGTTTTAGAAAAAATAGACGTGTGTTTGTCGCGAAGATTTAATTTCAACTAACTTGACAAATCGTTTGAGTGGACTGTATGTGTGATCATCTACATATCGATAGCTAGCTATAGACACTATCGTTACATTCATTAGTTTGTAACTACTTGCTTGAACAGTAACTAAAAAAATATGAAATTTACTGCTTCAAATACTAATTTTCCGACATATATGTATGCGAATGCAAATAAAGAAACGAACGAATCAAATATTGAAAATTCCGAAAAACCTAACCTAATACAGCATTTGCTGACTGCACCCGAACGCAACTACCGGTAGGGCGGTAGGTAGTTATTTTCATTAAAATTGAGAGTTAAAAAAGTTATTCTATATCCAGTAGTAGAAATGAAGCTGGTTTCTATAGAGCTTAAGAAAACGATTATTTTAACATTTTCGGAAACCTAGTATTTTTTTCGGAAGTATGGTATTTTTTTCGGTAATTCATTATAACACAGCTTAGATAGTATTACAGTCAACCACACATCGCTGGAAGTTAATTTGTTTTTCGGAAGCTTTATTATTTCCCTTTCTCAAGTCCATCCCTTTCCTCCCACCATCGCCTTCTGACCTGCGGCGACCACGCCACTACTATCGACACACCTAGCTTCCTTCTTGAGCAGTGGGTACCTACCTAGGTCGCTTCACGTCCGGCGCAGCTTTGAAAGCCAGGTCTTCTATCTCCTCATGACGAACAGGAGGAAATAAAACGAACTTGGCGGTCGCTTGCTCCACGATCTTACGTTTATTTCGACTCCAGTTGCGATTCAGCTCTGCAGTCGTGTCTACGCGCGCATTCTGTATGGCGGAGACAGAGAGAAAGATAATTGGTCTTCTGGACGAAATGTATTAGGCTTTGGTCTCCTATTTTATGCTATATGCGACGTCTAAGCTAACTTCAGCGTCAACGTTCCGATCGACGTTTGAACGCAAAGCACAGCGTCGGCGGTCAATACCTCTGCAGTGAACGACTGGGTGACGACTCTTCAGTGATTGCTCGCGAGTGGTCGTGTGACACTTGACACGACCTGACGTTGAAATGGTTTGAAATAACTACAGACACGACTCAAAGCGTTTGAATGCCGTGTACGACATCAAGTCGCCGACGTCGCCGTATGAAAAAGACCACAACAGTACATTTCTGTAAGCATCGTGACGCGGCGTACGGCGTGACGCTTGAAGCGGCCGACGGCGTATATAGAAGACCATAGCCTTAACAATACTACGGGAATACCTATATCATCTCATCATCATCTGCCTAGCCTTTTCCTATGTTTGGGGGCTGCTTCCAATCTAACCGGATCCAGTTGAATACCAGAATTTTACATAGAGCGACTGCATTACATGTATCTGACCTCGCCTGCCGGGGTCAAGGGAAAATCAGAAAGGGATACCGTGGCCCCTGGCAACGTACAGGCAACTGAAGGAACACGAGTGGGTTTTATCAGTAAAAGTCTGACACACCTTCCCGTTTCGCCCAGAGCGGGAGAAGTTATTTGATCATTTCCCACCCAAAAATATCTGACCTCCGCAACCAGTTACTGGGTAACATAATACCACTTGGTAAGAATAGTTGTCAGACTTTTGGACTTCTGACTATCCGTAAAGACTGTCAAAGACTACGAAAGGCAGCTTTACAATCAAAATTACAAATTTTTACATGATTTGCGCGGGCACCGGGCAGCGACGTGTGTTTAAGTGCGAGCAAATAATTGTTTACCTTACCGTGCCGTGCTTGTGGCTAAATAATAACAGCTGCACGATTCGATCGATCAGATTAAGCTACGCTTGCCGCGGTCGGTCCGTGGATGGGTGACCATCTTTACACAACAAGACCCCTCCGTGCCTCGGAAAGCACAATAAGTCGTTGGTTCCGGCTGTCATTTGTGGATCTTTGACAGTCGTTATGGGTTGTAAGAAGCCCGAAAGTCTGACAACCAGTCTTACCAAAGGGTATCGATAACCCAGTAACTGGGTTGTGGAGGTCAGATGGGCAGTCGGTCCATGTAAAATACTGGTATTCAGCTGTATCCGGTTAGACTGGAAGCTGACCCTAACATAGTTGGGAAAAGGCCAGCGCGGATGATGACACTAACGAGCTCACTTACCGTGCCCAGTATTCGTTTATACAGCGCAAGATTTTCTCTCCGCGTTATCTTGAAGAAGTGAACTCTTTGCTGGTAGTATTGCATGGTGGAAATCGGCTTCTTGTGCCAGTGACAGTCCACACGCCCCTGTGGTAAATTTAATGATAGTTAATTGATTCAGGTTTAACCTTATTGGCATCCATTATAAAATACAATAGACGTGGATATATTTAGTAACCTATTCCGCTTAACTATTCCTGAGGAGTCATAAAAAAAACCTGTAAGAAATCGACAAGGGTTTCACCACTAAACGAGGTATCTTCAGGATGACGATTGACTTGTCGCGAACCAGCCGGTCGATTCTGTAAAAATAAAAATATCACCGTGTAACTTAGGTGAAGTGAGCTGTCAATATTGCTAATCCCTAGCATCCTGCCGGTCGATTTGTGACAGTGACAGCTCACTTCACCTAAGTTTCACGTTGATATTTTTACAGAATCGACGGACAGAACACGGCGTGACACGTGACGCGGCGGAGAGGTGAAACACGTGTCGAAACTTGCCAGTCGAGTTTTTTATAACTCTTTAGGAATAGTTAAGCGGAATAAGTTAATACTAAATATATCTACGTCTATTGTATTTGAACCTAAATGAGTGGTGATTACTTAAATGTGCGTCAGCGCTCTCTGCAATGGGCAGTCAGCACAGCTTCCACCCTAGCTCTTTGGCTAATCATGACCGAATTTTGGATACAGCAAAGCTTAGGTCCTCATTTCCTCAATCATGCTTTTTCTTACTACATTTCTTGGGGTCTGCGCAGCATGTCAGCCCAGGTATTTACGAATAGCAGGTTCAAGCCGGTAATTTCCATACTTTTTAACCCTGAGACTGTCGGTGCAATTTTTTATGGTTCACAAGCTATGCCCAATTTTTGATCACTTCGCATAGTGCTCAAAGAAAAAAATTATTAAAAAAAATATATCAGGGCTGTCAATTACATTTTTATTTCAGGACGTTGCAGAAGAGTGGGCTTGTCCTGTGGTAATGCGTTTAGGCAGCTACAAAACATGTGTTCAATAAGAAAAAAAATTACTGCAAAGGCTTCGATCTGGTAAAAATTTTATTCAATTTTCGAGCGATTTTCATGGGAAAAAGTTACACTAGCAAAAGCTGACCACTTATTAGAAAACCCAAGTCATAGAGGTTCTTTGGAGGTATGAATCACTGGGATATTCTTATTAGTTTAAAAGTTAGAGAATTTTAGTAACAACGAGGTCCTAATATTTTTTTGAATTTTTAGGTCAAACATAACTTTTTTGTTTTCAGTTTTCTCGATTTAATTTCAGGCTCTAGGCATTGGTTGCCTATCTGAACGGTATTGTGATGTGGTTTAGGAATAAATATTTAAAAAAAACGAAAAGTTTTTGCGTGTTGAGTGTCCCGTCTGTATTCATCTGTGGTAATAGGCAATAAAGTAATCGGCGTGGCCAGGGCCGGATTTAAGGCAGGGCAACAGCGGCCATGGCCCCGGGCCTCCACAAAATAGGGCCCTGTACAATTCGATTTTTTTTGATAAAAAAAAGTTTAGTTTGTCCAATACGCTAAATTTACCGTTTTATATAAAAACGATTATCAATATAAGGAAATCTTCTATTAGCAAATACACGAAAATTCAGAGCTACATTTCCAAATTTTGAAATTACGTTGAGAATGTACTTGGTGTTGATGGCGTCGAACTGCACTGGAGAATGCTCATTATCGAAGATGAAATTAAAAATAGACTTCGGACTACAATGACACAGAATCGCCTATGAAAGTTATCCCTACTTAGTATTGAAAGCGATTTACTCCGAGAACTGGATTTCACCAAAATTATCAATGATTTTTCGACGAAAAAAGCTCGCAAAGTTCCATTCGCCTAACATTTATCTTTTTTTCATTTGTATATTTTTAGTACCTACCACAAACAAAATTGGTACTTCTTGGTTGCCCCAGGGCCTCCACACCTTTCAATCCGGCCCTGGGCGTGGCGTGTGTGGTGGTACAATATGTAATAAATATGTCATCACTTACCCCCATGTTTTGTGCGCGCTTGATACAAATCAACAGCTGTAAATTCTGTACAAACAGAGCATCGAGGTGACGCCGCCATTCTTCTAACTTGCGAACCTTTGTTCCATGGTCGTACTGTGGCGGGGATGAGTCTACCCTCGCTGGGACGTGGGCGTACTAGAATGTTACCAAGTCATACAGTCGTACAATAGGTCGAATTAAATAGATTTGTCAAACAACACAGACGTACCGAGGTGTCGATACATCAAATAAAGCAAAATAAAAAGAAAATATAAGTTTTTCGCGAATCATTTGAGATTTATGGCTTTTTAGGATTCTGTACCCAAACGGTGCCAAACGGAACCCTGTTACTAAGCCTCCGCTGTCCGTCTGTCTGTCAACGGGCTGTATCTCATGAACCGTAATAGGTAGACAGTTGCAGGGCCGGATCTAGGGGGGGGGGCAAACCGGGGCACGTGCCCCGGGCGCCAAATTCAACTGTAGCAGACAAGTGCACCACCCAGCACATCGCAACTTTGCAATGACGCGCAGCACATATAATCTTTGTAATTCTTTCTTTTTTACAACAGTTTTGGCACTCCTGTTGGATTGGTTCATTATCGATCGATTTAATGTGATTAATATGTTGCAGCCAAAATTTTCATTGAGGGACTGGACAGTTGAAATTTGTGTTGTTCACAGATAGTGCATTTCTACACGAAAATAAAATCTGCTCGTCAAAATGTAGGGAACAGGAGATTATGTTTTTAGCGATTTTAAGGTTGATCCCATAGTGAAATTTATTCATAATAATAAGTACAATGGCCCCTTAAGAGGATGCCCATGAATTCAATTTCACCTGTATATACCGTACGGTACGTTCGGCGCACCCTGTACAGTCAGTCTTACTACTGCTGATTGGTTAATATATTTACCTCGACCACGTCATGAAATATTTACAATTCATGCCGATACGAGAACCTATCACACTTTTCAATCAATCTGCTAACTGGAAGCCGACCACAACATAATTGGGATAAGGCTCAACTATGTTGGGGTCGGCTTCCAATCTAACCGGATGCAGCTGAATACCAGCAGTGCTATTCTGTAACCATCTCACCGTGAAAACTTAGGTGAAGTGAGCGTGGAGTGAGCTGTCATTCCACCTAATGCTAGAGATTGACACTATTGACAGCTATTGAAGTTTTCACGGTGAGATGGTTACAGAATAGCACTGCTGTATTTTACATGGAGCGACTGCCTATCTGACCTCCACAATCATACCTTATGTACTCGTTCTATTTTAATTTCATGAACAGAATCAACTTCAGGTGGCGGAGAAGAATATTTTCCTTCATCGTGAGGTTTTGCTTTTAACATAGCGTCTAACAGAGTCATTTTTCTCCAGGAATTTTGCAGAAAAATATCAAAGAAAATGAAAAATAATACGGGAATCTTGATAATTGATTTGAATTTGAAATCTATGTGGCTTTATTATTTGTCATAGTGACAAATTACAGGGGAGAAATGTATAAGCTCTAGAGGAACACGTGGCTCCTAATAACAACTGCTTAGATTTAAAACCGTTAATAAACATTGTCAACATTTTAGAATTACACTTTTGTATTAATAGGTATAATGGCTGTTGCCTATACTACTGTTATTATTGATGCTAGTTGCATAATTTTTAGGAAGTTCTTTTCCTAAAAAGTCAGCGCTGGATCAAATTACTTTCCGTCAACGTCGTGTTAATTATCTATAATAATATGTGTTTTATTATTTGTAATGTATTGGAAATTAAATTAAAAACAGACATTTTCGTACAAAAGTGTATTTATTTAAATCAAATAAAACATTGCACAAATACAAGTTATCACAATAAATACATAGCGTCGATCTTTGTGCTTCATTCATAATACTGAAGGAATTAGCTAAATCAACATAAAATTAATAATATAAAACATCACTGGAATGCGACTAGCTAGATCAGCCGATCGATTCTGTAAAAATATCACCGTGAAACTTAGGTGAAGTGAGCGTGAAGTGAGCTGTCAATAGTGTTAATCCCTATCATCCTGCCGGTCGATTTGTGACAGTGACAGCTCACTTCACCTAAGTTTCACGTTGATATTTTTACAGAATCGACCGATAGTACTCTAAATACATAATGTTTTTGCTGCCATTTACTCTATTTAAATATAAATCAATATTTAAATGGAGATCTATATTTTAACTTTTATTAAGCTTTAATTTCGCGTTTCGTGAACCAATATAAAATACATTGAAAATATTATCACAATCAAACATGCATAAAATCATGGAATTTCATTTAAAATAATAATTCATAATATAATATACAAAATAATTTCATTATAATGTTAAATTAAAAAATAATAGGTAATTTAATCACAATTTTGAGAGCCATTAATTAATATAAAAAATAATTCCTATTTTTTTTTTTCGGCAATGAATGCATTCTTTTGTTTTTTGTTTTAATTATATTTCGTATCGTAGCTACATAATCAAGAAGAATACATTTAATAATATTAATTTCTTATTATGCTGTTAATACTTTAAATTAGTATAAAAATACCCATTTCTACTACTAGCCTGTTTCATTCGCCTCCAAATAATTATCCCGATAATTTATCTGTCAGATAATTTTATACAAATTTTGGTCCAATTTGTAATTTATCTGGCAGATACCGGCTATCTGTACACCCAAAAAACAGACCCAAAAAGTCTTCTAACTTTTTTTTGTATAAAACTTTATTTAAATAGATGCGCTAATATGAGATCGGTACATACCAAGGACTACAACAATAATATGATAATTATTATGTATGTAATATGATAGTTTTTTTTTCTACATTTTTTTAGTTACTTTTCCTTTTATTATATTAATTCATACTTGATTCCGTGCTTCAAATACCAGGCAAACAAGGCAGACAAAAACTTTTTTTTATTGTCCGTCATGTATTGAAAAATATTTGACAAGTATTTTTCTTTTTTTACGTAATCAAAAGATTACGGCAATACATTGACTTAAAATGTGGCATGACGTCACTCCCCGGTAGATTTTATACTGACTTGTGACGTAGCGAGCCCCCACTCCCCAACTTTAATGCGTTTTATCAAAATCATTTTTTATTAATATGATAAAGCAAAAAATACGTGTCTAATATTTTTTTATAATGTGACTGACGGACTCAATAGTTATTTTTTTTCCCGATTCAACATCCCTATTACAAAACAGAAACGACGTAAATCTGCAAAGTACACTTTGAACTTCATTTAAGTGAACGCACACAACTGGAAAGAGAACCTGTTTGTCTTCAAATTACAGGTTTATTTACACGAGGAGAGCCACTCGACCTTCGAAAGACGGGATGTCTGCGAGATTAGCCAATCAACTGTGTGATTAGAGAATAACACTATGTAGCTTTGGAAATGGTCCCTCCTTTGACGCGGAGAACCGCGTAAGCGTAAGACCGTGCGCACTTTTGACGCGTTTTCGTACGAATTTTATGCAAACACATACGAACACGCACGAACGATCCTAACCTTCCAAGTACTTAGGGAGTGCGCAGGCTGAGTGCGAGTTAGTCGTACGCATACGTACGTTGAGTTCCGACGTCCGAAAACAATCCGATTTTTTTGGGATTTTTCGTGCGTTCAGTACGATATCACCGGAAAACTACCTACTTGACAGAGAAGAACGTATTCAGTGTGCGCACTCAATTCCTACGAGCACGATCATTCGTTTACATACGATACAAATTCGGGTCCACAGTGCGCGCGGCGTAATGTGGAACGGAGTTGCGAACTGTGTCTGTCAATTGATGCGAAGCGAGGTATTGCGGAGTGGAGTTGAGTTGCGGAGTGTGCGGAGCTAGGTCTACTTCACATGACGAGTAATTTGAGCAGGGTGCAATACCCCGCGGCCGATTTTTTTCCAGTTCCCCGCTCCGCTTCCTCGCTTTGTAAGAATTTTGAAACTAGTTCGTAAATCCCTGTCCACTGAAGTGGAATGGAGATTTTATACAATTCTTTAGAGCTATGAGGAACAGGGTGTAAAGTTCACTCATCCTCTTTTGAAAAGGGAGGATCCTCCGACCTGACGGGTGTCGTGTCTGGCGGGCAACTGCCCGACAATTGATATCGGATAGTCTTATATATGTCGTTCGCGCAGTAAACTCTAATTGCGCGATGCAGGATTTATGTGACGTCAGGTCTTTAATGCGTAATTCACATGTGGCGATGTAGATGCCGCCACCATTCCATTGGTTAATATTGGCACAGCTCCGCTCCTCTCCTCTCCTCTCCACTAACCAGTTATTGCCAAAATGCGGGTATACTGAGGAGTATTCCATCTACATAATATTTTTCTCTTTAGTAGTTCCTACTGTCGCTGCCGCAGCGCTGTGTGCGGGCGCGGCACTGCGGACGTGTGCGGGCGGGCGAGGCGCGTGGCCGGCCGACTGCTCACGTTGCCGTACGACAGGTAGCGGTCGGACAGGTCTGGGGGCTCCACCTGGAAGAGAATTAAGATTTATTTAATTCTACGCCTCATTAGTTTGTACTCATCATGTGCCTAGGGGGTCAGCTTCCAGTCTAACTATTATTTTTATTTGTCGAATACTAGGCTTTTGGCTACTTTGTATTAGTGTGTGTATTTATGTTTATTTTTTGCTCTTTTGAGGAGCTCGTTGCTAAGTAATAACAGCAGCACGGTCGATGCATCAGGTTAAGCTACGCTTGCCGGGCTTGGTTCATGGATGGGTGACCATCTTTACATACCGAGACTCTTCCGTGCCTCGGAAAGCACGTTAAGCCGTTGGTCCCGGTTGTCATTCGTGGATCTTTGACAGTCTGGTCTCGTTCAGTTCCATTGGTGAAATCAACCCTTAGTCAGTGAAAGTCTGACACGCCCTCCCGCTCGAAAGCTTGTTTCATAGAAAAGTGCAATACCTACGCGGTTATAATGTATGGAACAGCTGTTTTTTTTTTAGTAACTCATGTTATTTTCTTTATAAGCAAGCACCTGACTTGTCTGTCGCCTAGCTGTTCTAGAGCCTTATGTCATTGGCATAAGGTTCAAATTGCAGTGATACGTACCACTAGCCTAGCTACTCCAGAGCCTTGTGTCATTGACGTAAGGTTCAAATTGCTATGATACGTACGTGTTTGGTGTGAGTGTGCTATGTCACGTTGTGATACTATTCTATTAGAGCCCTAAGTCATTAGCATAAGGTTCAAATTGCAGTATTACGTACGTGTTTAGTATGAGTGTGCTGCGACACGTTGTGATGGGGCGCACTCATATTGTTGCCGGTGTATGCCACGCACTTGACTTGCCACTCGCCTAGCTGCTCGTTCCAGTGCACGTACTGTTCTATTAGGGCCTGGAAGTAAAATAAATTAAGTTGTTAACTAAGGAATGTACAAAAGCCATTCGAAATCTAGATTGTAAGTTCGTCAATCTAGGGCAAAGGCCTGACAGTTGGCTATTGCCGATTACAGACCCGGAAGTCCAGGTTTCTGTCACGATGTTCACAACCGAGGAAGTTTTTATTAATTCTAACAAAGTCACATTATTTTCTCAGTCAAAATGCGTGTACGCACGAACGAACAAAACATGGTGAATCAAAGTCAAATCATTTATTTCAAATAGGCCCTTGTAAGGCACTTTTGAACGTCAAAGTTTACAAAAAATTGAATTGATTCTAGTCGCCCCTTCCAAAAGGTAGTTTTCGTATGGAGAAGAATGGGCAAGAAACTACACCGTTACTCTTTTAAAAAGTGTTAATATATTTTGTATATGTAGGTACATAATTATATGTGAAGATGATGCACATAAAAAAAAAAAAAACACGAACACGAACATCGAACACGGAACATTTAGTTCGTACGTGTGCACGTAAAATTAGCGAACACGAACACAGTTCGACTTGTGTTCACGCTCAACCACCCCGATCTCTTTAGTAGCCATAGATTCCCCATTGTTCGCAATGTTGCATCAAACTTCTCCGAACACCGTCCACACAGAATAACGAAAATGGATCGTCACGATCGTATTTTAGCGAACACAGTGTTTAATATTCGTTAGTACGCACGCACATGCGAACAAAGTGTGATGTTGTTCGTTCGTGCGTACACGCTTAAAGGAATTACTATTATTACTTAATTCGTAGATGTAATATTAAAATTCGTTCGCAAGTTATAAAACGATTAACACCCTTTTCATGCATTCCTAGGGAATCATTAAAAACTTAACGTTACATTTTCTTTTTAGGAAATGTTGCCAAAACAAATATTTTCTTGGAAAACCAAACCAATATTGTTTATTGTTTTCAACACTTAAACAAGGTGTTCCTTTTGATATTCTATAACTCTAGGGTATTAATGAGACCGTGTCAAAGAATCAACTGGCATGTGAATTAATAAAAAAGATTATTTTTTCAATTTTTATTCAGAATAATTTGACAAAGTCACCAAAGCCACCACAAGACAGGTACTTAAGCTCAATTATAATATTAATAAAAACTCAGCTGAATATTGTGGATGTTTTAATCTTGCCTAATCACCCAGCATCAATCTGCCTATAATTGTGCCCAATTTCGATTAGCTAGGGCGCCGAGACAAAATACTAAACCTGTAAGTGCTCCGCGAAAATTTTGGGAGCCCCTGCCCTAGAGTAATAGGAATATCAAAGGAACAACTTGTATAATCAACAAATTGGCTTAAGATTGAATAAAAATTAAATTACCATAATTATTGTTTGAATAGAATAGAAATAATTTATTTTGCTTATAATGTAGGTATACAGATGAGATGCAACTGAGACTATGAGACTCCCTCATGGTCTAGGTTATATCTTATCTGTAACTCTGTATTTATCTGTGGGGGCTTGTAATTAGCAATTTAGTTTAAATATTATTGTTACTATAATGTTATTAGTCTGTAAGCCTTCCGAAAACAAATAAATAATAAATAAATAATTCACTATTCTTGCCGGTGTTTTTTACTTGCTGGAAACAAAAATGTTGAACAAAAATCGGGCTTCATTCACTTTACCTGATACTCCTTCGGTATATAAGAGTCCAGCACAAGATCAGCCAACTGGATCTCCCTCTTCAGCGCCCTCACACTGTCGAGAATCCCCTCCATCTCCCTCTGCTGTTCGCGCTGCTGGTCAGCCAACTCTGCCTTGGCCGAGTTCAGGAGTTGTACTGCGCGCTTAAGCTTTCGCGTCTTGGCTGCGTTCTCTTCTTGGAGACTGGAGTAACGTTCTTCTAGGTCTAAGCGTTCAGCCTGTGGAAGTTGGGGTGATATTTCATTGGAATATAATTATCAAAATCAGTGCCAGTTTTGCACGATTTGATGGGAGAAAAATCTTGAAAAACTGTAAAATTCAGTCAAAAGTATGAATAAACTTTGCAAATATTGTCAAATTTTGCATAATCAGCCTATAATGTTCCCACTGCTGGGACACAGGCCTCCTCTGTGTGAGAGGCAGTGGGCCGTAATCCACCACGCGGGCCCGGTGCGGGTTGGTAGATGTCCCATGTCTTCGGATTTTAGGTTCTAGGACATGCCGGTTACCTCACGATGTTTCCCTTCACCGTTTTGAGAGCAGTGGTTATGAAATAATTAACACAAAGTAAAGCGCCTGTCAGGGTTCGAACCTACGACCTACAACTCGTAAGCCGCGGCCGTTACTACTGCTCTCAAATTCAAGAAGTAAAATATTAGTTTAGCGTATTTATTCGCTGTGTGCGAGTTGCTTGATGACAAGTTGCAAAACATGTATCACAACTTGTGCAACAGTACAAACAGTCAGATTTTTCTCCTAAAATATTGATTACAATTTAAAGTGCTTTGATTCAACATCTGCCTAGCCTTTTTCCAACTATGTTAGGGTCAGCTTCCAGTCTAACCGGATGCAGCTGAATACCAGTTTTTTTTTTGTTTAATTTTTAATGAAGTCCAGTGTAGGTATAGCAGTATGACACAATCAATCCTAAATAATTTTATAAATGCGAAAGTGGGTTTGTTTGTCTGTTTGTTACGCTTACACGCTAAAACGGCTAAACGGATTTGGATGAAATTTGGTCCGTGCGTAGACCATGGCCTGGGCGGCTCGATCCCATAGGAATATCGCGAGAATATCGGGATAAAAAGTATCCTATGTCCTAACCCAGGTCATGGTCATCTACCCATGCACCAAATTTCATCCAAATCCGTTCAGCCGTTTTACCGTGAAAGCGTAACAAACAAACTAACTTTCGCATTTATAATATAAGTTAGGATTCCACGAAACTACAGATTTAACTGAATACTTCTTGTAAATGACTGTGCAAAGCTTTTGAGACCCTTCTGCAACTGACCTCTTTCTTCTGGAGGTCTTCTTGCAGCCTCAGTTCATTGAGCTTCCTTAACTCGAGCTCCCTGGCCGCCTGTTCCAGAAGTCTTCTCTGAGCATCAGCCTTGTCCAGAAGGTTCTCTCCGCCAACCAGCACCTTGGACTCCAGGCGTTGGAGTTTGTCTTTAAGTTCCTCTTGTTGTTTTCTAGAAGCAAAGATTAATCATTTTAAAATGGCCCCACACAACGAATGGTTGCATTTTTACAAATCAAATACCCAATGTGAGTGATATACGAGTATATCCTAGCTGCCACGGATTATTTTAATTTATTTTAATCTTTAAATTGTTTATGTTTTAATCTTTTTATTACTGGCGGTTTTAACGTGCATGTCTTTCTAGATTGTTCTCACATGTATAATTTCAACATGAATGATGTAACCAATATTTTGTAACAATATTTTGATTAAAAAGAGTCAAACTCAAAACTCAAACACAAACCATTTATTTCAATTAAACCAATTACAGGCACTTTTGAATTGTCAAGGGGCCGGTCAGTCAGAAAGATGAAGCTAGTTGCCCATTCCAAAGCGTAGTAGGTTCCTATGGAGAAGAACGGGCAAGAAACCACGGACACTCTTTTAAATCAAAATATTGGTTACATCAATCATGTTGAAATTATACATGTGAGAACAGTGTAGAAAGACATGCACGTTAAAAGCGTCCGCAATGAAAAGATAATAAACAAATTAAAATACATTAAAATAAGCCGTAGCAGCTAAGAGATGACCAGTTGGCAACATCGCAAATAGCTATCAAATATTTGCCTGTTTTGATTAATTTGGCAATATTACTGTATAGTGTATGTGTTCTAGTGAACTAGAATATTAACAATGAATTGCAATTATAACACTGAATTTGATATTGTAACCGTTTTAGATGTAAAGAGGAACGAGGATTTGGGAAGTCTCCAAATACTTTTTTACAACTAAAACTAAATATTCGGTGTTACGATATTGCATTTCATAATCAACATTTTAGTTCACTAATTATCGATATTTTATTATTTCCATATAGTAATATTGCCACATTAATCAAAACAGCGAAATATTTGACATCTATTTGTGACGTTGCCCACTTTCAGAATGCACGCCCTTAATAGCGTGCATTTTTACAGTGGGCAACGACAAAACACTAGCAAGTGGTGAGGGTCTGATGTTTATAGAGGTATTAGGCACAGGGTGTAAAGTTCAATGACTCCATAGAAAAGGGAGGGTCCTACGACCAAACGAGTGTTGTGTCTGGTGGGCTACTGCCCGACAATTAATGTCGGGACGTTATATATATGGTAGTTGCGCGGTAAAGTCTGCTTGCCCGATGCAGGCTTTTCCGTGACGTTAGTGGGATGCGTAGTTCGCATGTGGCGTTGTAGATGGCGCCACATGTTTTACCTTTGACTTTCAAAAAGTGCTAATTGATAAGATTTATAATTTTATTAAAAAAATATTTCGAATTCAAACGTACAAGCCCACATTTGAATATGACGACTATCCGTTATCACAACATAAGGAACACTGGGTAAATTAAATTCCACCTATTACTGTGCGTTTGCACTGGCGAAACATCACAAAAAAACATGTAGAAATCTTAATTCCTGTCAAACATTGTATGGAACATCCATCTGCGTAGCCTTTTCCCAACTATGTTGGAATCGGCTTCCAGTCTAACCGGATGCAGCTTAATACCAGTATTTTACATGGAGCGACTGCCTATCTGACCTCCACAACCCAGATACTGGATAACACGATACCCCTTGGTAAGACTGGTTGTCAGACTTTCGGGCTTCTGACGACCCGTAACGACTGTCAAAGACTCACGAATGACAGCCGGGACCAACGGCTGAACGTGCTTTCCGAGGCACGGAAGCGTCTCGGTACGTAAAGATGGTCACCCATCCACGGACCAACCCCGGCAAGCGCCGCTTAACCTGATGGATTGACCCGTGCGGCTATTATTACTTAGGTGTGACAGAAAATAGAGATTCCAACATGTTTTGTTGTGAATGTTTCGCCAGTGCTCACGCACAGTTAGTCTCTAAGACACGATGGAAACTCACTTGGTCCTCTGCAGCTCCGCCTTTTTCTCCTCCAGGACCTTGCGCGCCAGATGAGCCTTCTCTCGATTCAGCTTCTCCTGGACGACAACGACTTCACTACAGATTTTGTTACATCTACAGTTATCCTATAGAATTTTATTTAAATGCGCACTTGGCTATGCGAAGAGATATTATTATCTATACAAACAAATAAATAAAATTGAAGTGTCTGTTTGTAATATCAAAATAACAGCTTTTTACTAAATGCATATATTATGAAAGTATGTACGTTGCTACAAACAATTGTAAAAAAAATTGTCAGTCTTGTTTGTTCCAGCTAATCTCCAAAACGGCTGGACCGATTTTGACGGGACTTTCACTGACAGATAATATGTAGAAAACCCTTGTGTTATAAAAGGCACAGTTTGATAATTTAATCACTTCTATTACCTTCTCCTCTCTTCTGAGTTTCCTTCTCAACTTCTTCTCTAACGGGTCGAGCGCGTCTGACTCGGGTTCTGTTAGAGTGTCGTCCGATAATTCCTCTTCTGATAGTTCCTCTTCCTCGCCTTCTTCTTCAACCTCTTCTGTTGAGCGTAATATGCAATTATTATAAAGTCAAAGTCAAATAATTTATTTCAATTAGGCACATGAAAGGCACTTTTGAATGTCAAAATAAACAAAAAAATTGAATTGATTCTAGTCGCCCCTACCAAAAGATAGTTTTCGTATGGAGAAGAATGGACAAAAAACTCCACCGTTACTCTTTTAAAATGTTTTACAATATTTTGTATACATTAATTATACAGGGTGGCAGGGACATCAACGCGAAAACTGTTACCATGGTTTCAGTATATGATTCTGAACGTTCCTGCGTTGAAAATTTTCGTCGGTTATTTAAAAAAATAATTGTTATCTACCCAGCATAATTCTTCAATTAATCAAAATAATTTGACTCTTATTGAATTTGACCTTTTATTTTAATATCATGATGACTATTTGTAATGGATTGACTATCAATGTATAATTTATATTTTGAAGGATATGATCTAATTGTTTACATATTATGACACTATATTATAATTTGCATGCTAACACGCTGAATATGGTGTGTAAAATCTTTGTAAACCCAAATTATGCAAATAAACTGATTGATTGATTGACGGTCAAAATGCTGTATTTTTTTTCCATCATATGCGTCTAATGTAAGGCGAGCTTGTCTATTTCCAATAGGTAAGTGAAGCTATTCATTAGAGAAGTTTTGAACTCAGTATTAATTTAATTTCTTACCATTGGTGCATTCATCCAATTGTTTCTTGAGCTGATCAATTTCTTGTTGGAATCTGTAATAAAAGTAAAACAATGGTGTTGTAATTAGTAGTGTAAAGGAGATTTACAATTCGACTCGCATGTTTTTTTTTTTTTTTGGCAAAGGTACTCCATAATACCGTGCTTATTTTTGTTATTTTTAGGAGTGTAGTTTGAAGATGGTCCCCTTGTGGATCTGATAAAGAGTTTCAAAAATAGAACCCAGAATAATGTAAAAACACTTCGAGGGAGGATATTCATACTTTTAACCTTTTATAAGTTAACTAGCGACCCGCCCCGGCTTCGCACGGGTATGTATTCTGCCCTGCTAAGCCGAAAGGCGCTATCTCTGAGATACGCCCTTTTAGTTTTTTTATATCATTTAATAGCTATAACAATGTTGCATCTAATGGTATAAGCCAAATACCGCTACACTCAGAAGATTTTTATATCCATATGTTTCCTTAAATTACAATTTACAAAATGTAAATTTTCTCAAAACTTACTCCGATTGAGATAGCGCCTTTCGGCTTAGCAGGGCAGAATTATACATATAACCCTTCCTCTTGAATCACTATCTATTGCTGAAAACTGCATTAAAATCCGTTGAGTAGTTTAAAGAACTAAGCGAACAGACAGCGGAAGCGACTTCATTTTATACTATGTAAAGAAGATTTGGACTTAGTTAAGGAGAAAGGATCCAACCCACACTATGGGCGAAAATTAGTTATGTATACCAAAACACTCTTTGTAGTCAAAAATTTAATATCACAAAAACAATCCCAACGCATCACGTCATTATGAGCATACGTTACCAACCCGTATGTATGGCAGGTCATACGATCACATAACACGATCAGATCTTAAAACATGAATATCTCAAAACTAACTCTGTGTGGGTTGGATCCTTTCTGTTTAACTACGTCCATTTATATTCTAGTCTAGATCTAGTGGACGCAAGCGCTACTGCAGTGCATGAGGTTCTGGGTTCGATTCCCAGGTTGGGCAAAAGTGTCATTGGGTTTTTCCATCAGCAATTTCTCAGTAGCAGCCCGGAGATTTGTGCCCGGTTTATGGTAAGCTCGCCCCCTATTACATGAGACTTAAACATAACTGGCGAAATGTGGGTGTACCATCAAAGAAGGTCATATCTAACCAGTTTCAAATCCCGTGAACACGATGACCACATCTGTTACCGGCCCGGTGCTATAACCGCCGGGCGCTGCAAGCAAGAATAGTCCTTACGGTGGTTAGATATGAACTTCTTCGATGGTGCCCAACCCTTCGAGGAGAAAAAGTGTGATGTAATGCTATGTTTATAATATAAAATACCTAGTCAGCAGCGCGTCTCCAGGCTCGCTGTTAACATGCGTCTTGTTCTCGATGTTCTTGGCGCGGTTGGCGTAGCGTAGAGTACTGATCGTCTCCACGTAGTTCGTGTCAGCAGGTCCGATTGTTGCTATCTGTGGACGAATGAGATGATTACTCCGGTCATTAACGGCACTTGAAACATAAATTTCACAATAGTATTTTATTTTCTCGAAGTTATTTAGCAATATTTCTTAGATTTTTTTTCTAGAGCGTCTTTGGTCACTGTTTTATTTGATAACATGGATTCAGAGTACATGATTCTGAACCTGCGTTGAAAATTTTCGTCGTTTATTTAAAAAAAAATCTGCTGTTTCATAGAAAAGTGCAATACCTATGCGGTCAAAATGTATGGAGCAGCTGTTTGTTTTTTCCTGTCCCTGACACCCTGTATATTTCTTTTAGAGCAGTAATGCAGTATTTCTAAATTTAAGACTATCGAAGTGGCTAAAAGTAAGATTGATCCATTTACGACATAAGTATCCAACTAACCACAGGATAGTATATCTGACCTAACCCAATAACTTGCTAACTCGATGGTTATCTCGATTATGAAGTACTAGCTCACTGGTCTAATGTTATTCTCCCCTTTTCAACAGGCTGGGAGTAGGGAGCAACATTAATTCTTACTCCACCGCTCTTTCGCTCTCGAGTCTGTTCTGGCTAAACCCACCCGAACCTCCCGAGTATTTTCGCGCGATGGACTCCCTTGTATTCAGACTATTTTCTCGCGGTGGACTCCCGAGTCTTCAAGTGTTTTCGGGCGAGTGTTTCCCGTCCCGAATCTGAGACTGTTTTTGGGGTACGTACTCCTGAATCTTCGAGTGTTTTCGAGCAACGGACTCGCGAGCCTTTACCTATCATAGAGCAATCGATTCCCGAATCGTCGAGTGTTTTCGGGTGGCTGACTAGTGACTTGCCAAATCTATTGTTCGTAGGCTATATCCTATGGTAACCAGATACTGTTAAGCACCCGACACTTCGGCTGTTGGAGAGAGAAAGTAGTCTATATGTCTCCCTTTCCAACATAGAACAAAAATCTTAATAGTTCCTACCATGACGGTCTTGGAGTTGCCGCCGAGCGAGTCCTGCAGCAGCCTGGTGAGCTTGGAGTTCCTGTACGGGATGTGTGTGGACTTGCCGTCCACCAGCGCGGAGATCACGTTGCCCAGAACTGAGAGGGACTGGTTTATCTTCGTCGCTTCTTTCAGACGGGTCCCTGTGGCTTGTGTCTTGCTTTGGCGTTCTGAACCCTGTGGAAATGAGATAAGATTGGAATTGAGATGGTATGAAAAGGCGATGGAACCTATTGGCCCAATATTTTATAAACGCGGCCCAGAGATGAGACTAATGTCAATTGATTTTTTTAATGTTCATTACAATGGCGACAAAAAAGCTAACGATCATTAGAGGAACGTAAATTATTTAAAGTAAATCGGTAAAAGTTGTTTTCGATACAATTGTGTGTGCTTTTAGTGTGCGTCTAAAAATATATATTTTGGTTGATGTCATTTATGAGACATTTGCAAGATGTTTTTATGACTATACAAGGCGTTTTTTTTTATATCCCAAGGTCTTAATGAGACTATGTCAAAGAATCAACTGGCATATAAATTATTTTTTAAGAAAACTTACCACTTGACTCTAATACGATGTGTGTATCTAAGTTTCATTGATAAGTACGAGTAAATCATTTTCATTCAAACCAATCATTCATATTTAAAGCTAAGAAAATGCGACGTTGTATTTTTTTTTTAATGAACATAGACAGTCTGAATTAAATGTTTTTTTATTTCATCTAAGGGTTTTTTACATAAATAATCGTGACTTTGTTGAATTAATTTGAATGAAAAAAATAATAAAAAAAACATGCCAGTTGATTCTTTGATATGGTCCCATTCATACCCTTGATTGGGGTACAAAAAAAAACCTTGTAAAGCTTCGAACAAATTAAAAAGATGGAATGTTCCAGAAACAAACCCGTTCCTTTTCTCAAAGAGAAGTCCTGAGTCCCAGCAATAGGAAAATTAAGGGCAACAGAACAACTATCTGTGCATACCACGTTTGTCATTCAAAAAAGAACCTTACCGCCAAATCAACAAGGTGCAGTTTCCCCATCTTGACATGCATCTTGTTGTCGTTCCCTCGCTTGCTACTCTCCACCGTTATGGAGAATATCGCGTGAGATCGTGAACTCTCGGTGTTCATCGCCGTGGCTCCGATGTGACGGTTCTTATTGCCGACCGCCATGATCTTTTCGAGTTCGTCTGCGTTATGGACTACGTAGCCTGGGGGAGGTGATTTTTAAATATTAAGACTGTGTTTGGCAAAGCCGCATTTAGCCAGAACGAGTAAAAAAGTCCCAAGTTATAAAGGGCTAGACTTTGCGCACTTTGAGACCGGGCTGCTATTGAGAATGTCCTGATGAAAATCATAATATTATTCATTTTCCAGACACGCAGTTCAGCAGTCGAGTTTGTGACCAATAGATCAACTTGGCAGTAATTAGGATTCAAAGAAAGTTTATGTATGACTTACAAAATGACATAACTACCAACTAGGTACCTATAATTGTAAAATTAATTTGCATGCCCTAGACAGGCAAAATATGGACTGTACATTAACCACCAACTTTTACAACTGGTAACACCTGTATTTTCTGCAGATAATGATTTTTATTCTAAACTCTTTTCAGGTTTTTCTTCAGAAAGTTCATGTATGCCAGTTACCTACTGACATAACTACTAACTCTTCAAGTTTTTCTTCAGAAAGTTCATGTATGCCAGTTACCTACTGACATAACTACTAACTCTTCAAGTTTTCTTCAGAAAGTTCATGTATGACAGTTACAAAATGACATAATTACTAACTCTTCAAGTTTTTCTTCAGAAAGTTCATGTATGACAGTTACAAAATGACATAACTACGAACTCTTCAAGTTTTTCTTCAGAAAGTTCATGTGTGACAGTTACAAAATGACATAACTATTAACTCTTTTCAAGTATTTCTCCAATATTGTAAGAATTATACCTGTCAAGTCCTTAACGAACACGCCGATATCAGGCCGCTCCTTGACTTCGAGGCTCTGATGAGGGTTGTTGCCGAGGAGGTCGCGTACCTCCTCATTGTAGATCTCCAGGTAAGTCACGCATACCAAGAACCTGATCAACAAGATATTATAGATTATTAAGGTTAATCAAGGAAATGATATAAAACTGCTTGATTGAAAACTGTACTTGACATAGTGAAGTATTGTGAGAAAGTTCCCGTATTTAAAGTTTTAGCTAGGATCTCGCGTTCCCGATACAGGAACCCTAATTTTATATGCACCGTTAGTTTTTATTTATTTCACCGACTTCAAAAAAAGGAGGAGATTCTCAATTTGGATGTTTATATTATTTTTTTAAATATATTTTCGGGTATAACTCCGTCATATTATATAAACGGATTAGTAAAATTATTTTTTTTTGTTTGAAAGGGTACGCTCTTGAGGCCATATACATTTTATTAACTTTGCTTGGGTACTTTTTGAGTTAGCTTCAATAACACGTATATTAAATATACGTCCGTATAATTATAGAATAAGTGAGAAATTTTCTCACTTATTCTATAATTATACGGACGATTTTATAATAACTTCCTGTCACTGTTATTTACATATTAGGTAGTGAGGTTTGGGATAGGTACCACAACTAAAAAGTGAAAAATAAAAACATTTTTGTTTTGTAAAAAAATATTTTTAAATTTTTGTTTCCCCAAGTCGGATATGAGTTTCATAGGGAGAGTTGATTAGCCTGACGGGTAGAATCACCCCCTTGATGAATGCAGGTGACTAAATCGCCATCTTGTATTGTAGGGGACAGCCAATTTTTTTTCGTGACTCCAATGCTGGTCCCATTGTAAGAGTTGTTCATAATGATGACCACAACGACGCCTTGATTTAGGGTGAACAGAAACTTATGTTGTTTAATGGAATCTCCGCTAAAGACCAATGAAAATGATAACTGCCATGTTTAAAAATTGAGATAGCGACATAAGTAGTTCCTTTATATTTCGCTTTACTGTCTTTTGTCCTTCTTTTATTTGCTACAAGCTAACCCGACAGAAGTTGTCATATAAATTTTATTAACTTTGCTTGGATAGTTTTTGAGTAAGCTTCAATCATACGTATTTTTCCCACTTAGTATATGTGGATGATATGATATAGTTAATTGATTTGGGCGTGACTTTGCGGGAATCCATTATAAAATACAATAGACGACGTATACGTACTCTATAAGAACAATTACTCCGATTAGGTTACTAAATATACGTCGTCTATTGTATGTTGGATGATATGATGATAACTTCCTGTCACTGTTATTTACATAGCAGGTAGTGGTATTCGAATTTGTGTGGGGTAGGTACCACAACTAAAAAGTGAAAAACAAGAACTGTTTACATAAAAATAACAACTGACTTCAAATAAAAAGTACAAAGTGAAAAATAACTTTAACTTCGGAAATCGGTCGGCCGTTAGTTTTAAATTTTCGTTTGTTGCCACCAACTTCTGAAATTAGTTTTTTGTGTTTTTTTGGAAGTCGGTTTTCATTTTTGTAAAAAGTTTTTATTTATATAGATAGGTGAACACGTATACAAAAACAAAAAAACTTCTATTCAAATCCGCCATATCTACACCTCTATTCAAACTACATGCAAGTATTCTCGCTTGCAATATCAGTTCTGAGATACAGTACGGAGTTCATCAGTTCTGTAACTAGGTCACGACTAGGTCACCTCGCCGACAAGACGACGGCGATCGCCCATCGATCCGGAGAATTATTAAGGGAGGCGGGGGTGAGGGCTTTACTTTGTGCTATTTAGGGCACATTCCTTTGTTTTTACGTGTTAAAAATACATTGTTATTGGACTGGGCAGAGCTGTACCAGTACAGTACATACAACTATTCTCTTAATGTGTACAGTTCTCTGTTCCGTGTGTTTACAGCTCTAATCTCGCGACAATCTCAGAAGCCCGATTTGACATCCGTCAAAATATTTTGTATAGTGACGGGAAAAAAAAAATCGGTTGATTTAAAAACCGATTCTCGAGACATATCGATTCATCATACTTAGAGTTTGTAACTTATCAACTTTGCTTAAAACTGATTCTCGAGGCATATCGTTTTATTACACGTCATCATCATCAGTACCCTAATTACGTAATACACGATCAATCAGAATCTGAATCGTTTTGAAACAGATTGCTAATCCATTGCTTCGTACGTTCGAAAAAAAAATCTGCTCAACAACGTAAATAACACAATGAATGTTGTTGACCTATCAAATTGAAACCGATCAGTCGGAATCGTCAACGAAAATGTGTTGCGTAATTAGATAGTAGGTAAATAAATAAATTCACTAAACATTTGTAACATTTTTATTAATTTTCGTCGAACTGTCCTCGTCGGATATCTTCAAAATAAATTAACATCAATTATGTATTCAAAATTTACGTCTCTTCTAAAGTATTCTGTCATATAAATTTCCTTTCGATCGATTTTGTTTTTATATGTTAAAATATTTAATAATACAATAATTAAGTATACGTTTCTCACTTTTCTAAATGTAATGTTTGTAAAAGCATCGATTTTTCAGAATATCGATTTTATTCAGTTAAAATACGGTTTAAAACGGTCACAACACTACGGCAACGCACCCAAAGACATGACATTGTAAAAACGTACTGTCGGAATATTAAACAACGATTAATTCGCGTGCATTTTTCCAATATAAAGTAAAACTTGGTGCTTACGAATGATACTCATTGTTATAGTGTATGGATAACATAGTAATTAATTAGGATTATGAATTAGATTTTTAGATTTCTTACGTAGACGCTCATACAAAGCTATCGCGTCATGTATAATGAGAAACGTCAAATAGGGCTTCTTAGATTGTCGCGAGATTATATACATAGTTCAGACCGACGGCAGAACGTATAAAACAACAATAAAGTACTTAGTTCTGAATTCAAATGATTATACACGATCTAATAATTGATGGACATGGAAATTAGCATTTGTCTGTAGGTACTTGGAAATGCGATGATTCCCGTGGGACATTAAGAAATCAGTTATATATAAGTCCCATGTAATAGGGGGCAGTATATTGCTCTCAACCGGGCACAAATCTAGACTCAGGGCTGCTACTGAGATATTCTTGATTTAACATTCAATTGCACTTTGTCCGACGTGGGAGTCGAACCCAGGAACTCACGCTTAGCAGGTCTGGTGGTCACGAACGACGTCCTTAGTTTTTATGCTATAAATGCATAACTTTAGGCCATATGGGAAATATGGGGTAGGAAAAGTCAGTCACACTATTTACAATCACTGTAACTGCAGAAAGTCAGAATCTTTAGTGACGACCACTAGAAAAGCGCCGAGACAATGAAACTCGACTGTCTTCCAAGACAGTCAATACCCGCCTTTATATAATACCCGAGCAGTGATAGCCTAGTGGTGTGACCTTCGGACTGCCAATTCTTAGGTCTCGTGTTCAAATCCAAGGCACGCACCTCTGACTTTTCGGATTCATGTGCGTATTATATAATTATCACTTGCTTCAAAAACGGTAAAGGAAAACATCGTGAGGAAAATGCCTGAGAGATATTTCTCGACGGCATGTGAAGCCAAGTCAGAGGCCCAAGGGCGGCTTTAAAACTCTGACAACAGGTTAGTCACTAACCACACGAAAAGAAGATGAATATCCGCCTTTATACATACGCTCTTTAAAACGCGTGAATCAGCTTTCGTGAGAGAAAAAGCGCGCGTGTAAAGATAGAAATGGAGAACGCGAATGCACGCGCGCGCCGCCCGCTCGCGCGTCCCCTCAGTACCTGCTTTCTATGTATCATTTGATCATGTATGTATCATTTCATCTCGTAGGAGTAATTTCTAGGAAGAGGTCTTCCTGGAAGCTACTAGATTTATTGGAAATTCTCAGTAGCTGTCTGCAACGTCTGGCTTTGTGGCCGGTAAATGGCGTGCGTGGTTTTTGTGACATGGGTCAGAAAAAGGGAGGCATTTACTTTGAGCTACCTTTATGAAAGATGGCGGGACTAGCTGGGCAAAACAAACGCGCAGTGGTCCACATTAGCACTGGAAGTCATAGGGAGAGGCTTTTGCCCAGCAGTAGGATGAGACAAGCAACGTAATCTTTATTATTTACGAACCTACTACGCTTTGTAATGGGCAACTAGCTTCATCTTTCTGACTGATCGACTCCTTGAAAATTCAAAAGTAATGGAATAAATGGTTTCAGTTTACAGTTAGGTATACTTACTTCTCATCCTCTTTGGCCTGAGCAATATGGCTAAAGATATGCGCGAAGGAGTTCGGAATGATGCCCCGCAACTCAGGCGCAGTGTTGCTACCGGCCATAGTGTACGTCTTGCCGGTACCGGTCTGTCCGTACGCGAAGATGGTACCGTTGTAGCCTTTGAGCACTTGTTCTACGATTGGCGACGCTGTTTGTACGTAGATGTCCATCTGAGGAGAGAAAGACGGGGTTTCTGTTAAAGGTACAGAGATTTTGAGATATTCATCAAGCTATATATTTCCAGTATAAGCGATCCTCCCGTTTTACGAAAAGCCTATAATTATAATTCAATGCGAGGTCAACTTATACTGGACATGTTTAGCTTGATACCAGCAGTGCTATTCTGTAAGCATCTCACCGTGAAAACTTAGGTGAAGTGAGCGTGGAGTGAGCTGTCATTCTACAGGGATTGACACTATTGACAGCTCACTTCACCCAAGTTTACAGAATAGCATGGCTGTATGTCGCCGTACTATTTATATTACGATGCAGTTTTTAGCCCTGCAGCATTTTATCACTAAACTGTTGAAGACGATATGAAAAACCACGAATTATTTCAGCCATATCTCTACGGAATGCTTTTCAAGGAAAGCATAGTCTTCAGAATTCAGTGATGATTCTGTATCTCGGTTGAGGATGCAGTCAACTATACTCGAACTAAATGCAACGAAATTTAATAATAATATTGTTGGAGCTTCTGAAGATTGTATAAATTCAATGTCTTCGTATTATATCATCACATCACCTTTATACAGGGTGTTTGGCGCATGGACCGACACAATTTTTTCAGGAATTTGGGAGGTCATTAGCTAGGTTCTACCCATACACCCTTTGTCCCAAATGTCACGGTTGGTTACATATGATTATTTTTTTAAAATGAAAAAAGTTCCCAAAATGTGTCCTTTAATTTGAAATAACTTTTTTGTTTGTGGGTGTAGTGGCACAAAACAAATTTTGTTGCATTCTCCAAAGTCCTTTAAATCTAAAAACATCTTTGTTTTATACAACTGGTTTCAAGAAAATTCCTTACAAGCTTCCAAAGTTAATTTTTGTATTTAATGAATGAAATTTTACAACTTCTAAATTAATTATAAAAAAAAAAAGGGACAAAGGGTGTATGGGTAGAACCTAGCTAATGACCTCCCAAATCCCTGAAAAAATTGTGTCGGTCCATGCGCCAAACACCCTGTATACCATTTTTTTTTTTATTGCATCACCTTTGTACGTATTTTTCTGTTCCTTTCTTCATTTCTATTTATATGTGTTTACATAGTGTACATAAATAAACTGATAAATAAATAAGAAAAACAATAAAAAACAAAGTAAAATTTAAAGCAGTCCTGTACGAGGCCTATCTCAGCATAACGCTGAGTAATTAAAAAAAATGTCGCAGCGCTGGTATTATGATAGGGCTCGCAGTGATGACACGGATAGATAAATACAGAATTATATAAGTATTAAATAAAATAAAATAAATAAAAATTGTGTGTGAAATACAATTTTACAAAAAATCTAGTCCTCGTGTCTGGATCCGACGTAACATCAGTTGCTTGTCTATGCCGTAGTAGAGAAGTAAAATTCAAAGTTTATTTGCCAGAAACACGGTATTTGGAATTTCATACATATGAAGCCTGTTTTCGTACAAAGAAACAACATAATCAATATTTAATTCACACTTGCTTGCTGTTGAGCTAGAGGCCCTTGGTGCGATCCTCAAGTCTGACAGTGTTATTCAAATCTATTAGGACCTCTCCCCCCTGCATCTATATCATATATAAATCTACATGTAATAAACCCTAACATTTGTAACTAGGGGAAGTTGTAGTGTTGTTGACAATACACCTCTCACCTCTGCCTACTCATTCACAGAGTGCAGGCGCAATATTATGATATTTTAATGAGCGGAGCAACTGAAATAGATTGTATTTCATTGACAGCACCCACGCCGGTCGTTATAATGTCTGAACCGGGTCACTGGGTCAACCATCTGAGGGGACCAACGCCCCTCTGTACACTAGGATAGTTGTGAACGACGGTTTTTTATTTTATTTTTTTATTTGTTATTATTTATCGCATTTATTTGTAAACGACAGATCAGAGACAGTTGTGAACGGCAGCTTGGTAAATAAAAAATATATTATAAAATATTAATTCTGAGGTCTGTATTGTTTAAAGATGGCAAAGGATTTATCTTGATTTCAAAACTTATTGTTTTTAGGCAGTGTATGGAGTGCAGCTAGCGGCACTCTATACCTATCGGATAAAGTGCCGCTAGCGGCGGCATAATAGTGGTGCTGCCTCGGCCCGACTAAAGTGACGTATGCATTGCATTGTCATTGTCACTGTCACTTGTTATTTTGTTTGATTGTTGAGGTTAGTTTGCTGTAAAACACCACATTACCAAAACATTTAATTCTCTTGTGCCTAAACGGACCCTGGAGTTGTGTGTTCACAGTTCTAACCTAACGTTGTAGCGTTGAGCTCCTTAAATTCTGAGTTGAGCTGCACGGTCACTGACAAATGCGTGCACTGACGGGACAGGTCCACTCAATCTGTGTGGTACTTTCCTCAAAAGACCATTTTTAGACACCAATCTACATGATCTTCACATGATCTGACCAAGATTATGTCTGGACTTTAAAAGAGACTGTGACCTCTGAGTTTGTTTCGGCCTTTCTTCTCGGAGTAGTCAGATAGGAAACGCCGACCTCATCTAGTTTAAAAATAATATGTTTGACGTGTAAAAGTGTTTTGTACAACCTATTTACAGAAATAAAAATCATTTATCATTTAACGTACCTTTCAGCCATTTTCAATTTGCTACTTCATTTTTCGTAAATTCAGCCATTGTAGTGACTGTGATATAATTATCAAAAACAAATACGATCAATCAATACAAAGGGCGCCGAACAAAGTGACAGTGACAATGCAACTACTTCTTATCTTCATTCTATACTCCGTGACTACGTCCCGACACCGATCGTTGGGCAGTAGCCCACCAGACACGACACCGTCTGGTCGGCGGATCCTCCCCTTTTCTATAGAGGATGAGTGAGCTTTACACCCTGTTCCTCATACCTCTTATCTACCACCTGCAGTTAGCAGGTATCTGCCTAGCCTTTTCTCGACTATGTTGGTTCGGGTCAGTTTCCAGTCCAACCGGATGCAGCTAAATAACAAGGCAGCTTATTTCTATTAAATTATTTTTATTTATCTGTTAGGTAGTGCCTGTCCGGAGATTTTAAAAGAACTTAGATCGATCCATTTTAAAATAAATTAGGATTTTATTTTGTAATAGGATCGACTAAATGACGCAAGAGTTTTATTTTAATATTTTTTAAATGAATTCTATTTTAGAATTAGATCGATCATTGCATGAGTTCCGGTTTTTAAATGATTCACGACTGAGTCATTGTCGTTTTGATGGTTTTGACAGTCTTTCAGTTTTTCTTGGATATCACTGACATCGGTGAAGGCAAAACATCGTAAGGAAACCTGTACCCTAATTACGTAATACACGATCAATCAGAATCTGAATCGTTTTGAAACAGATTGCTAATCCATTGCTTCGTACGTTCGAAAAAAATATCTGTTCAACAACGTAAATAACACAATGAATGTTGTTGAACTGTCAAATTGATACAGATTAGTCGGAATTGTCAACGAAAATGTGTCGCGTAATTAGATAGCTGGACTTATATTCCATATAGGTATAGTCTAAAATCGCCAATCCGCCTAGAGCAAGCGTGGTGATCGGAACGTTTTGAGAGACTCGTATGTAATTTTGACGTTCAAAAACTGCTGATTCTCAGCCTTTGTTGAATAAATGACTTTTTTATTTTGAATGCTCATGCCTTCTCTGTATGAGAAAAGGCGTTACGTACAAAGGGCCTGCGCTGCGCACACTGGCGGACGGCAGGGGAGAGCATCGAGGAGGATTCCTCTATCCGCCAGCGCACACTGACAAGAAAAATCCTCTGCGATGCCGCGACGGTCCGCCAGCTTACCGGAGCATCCGCCAGTATGCCGCGGCATCCGCCGTATAGCCACCGCTCGCCGGGATTTGATTATTCCACTAGCAACTACGTAGTCGAAAAGTTGCTTTGAAAACTGCGCTGCGATGCTCCAAGGTCGATCACCGAGCATTGAAATATATACCTTATTTCGATTGGATAAGTATTGAATTCAATTGATAAATTTAACAACCCGTCCAACATTCTGCGCAGGCCCTAATAGGCTGGTATTATTATTTGTCTGGATGTAAATATATATCTACATGTGTTTAATTTATCCAAAACACAGAAACCTATATTCCCACACCAGTACACAGTGCTGTATTGATCATAGATATATATGTGGGTAGGTTGTCTAAGCAAATATGTATGTATGCAGTACGTACATTATTCATTGCCACGCTATGTAAAAAGATATGTACTCGAAAACGCGGAAATAACAATCTGATTATTATTCAATTTCACACTTCCTGAAGCCGTAAACAAACGCTATCCATTTTAAGTTAGATAGCATAACATTACGACTGTTTTAAGGCGACGATAACCGACTTTTAATGATTTTATAAGTACTGAAGATCACGTCTAAACGAGTAGTGTTAATGATTTGGAAAAAATATATGTTAAATTAGAGCATTTTCTTAATAATTTGATCTATGAATATTTTAGTTTATGTTTATATTACATAGTGAAATTAATTTGTAAAATTATGTATAACGCGGATAAAAATTGAGAATCACGCAAAATCTATCAAGCGTACTTTTTCTGAAACCTTCACCATTTTAAAGATAATTTAATTATTGATCTTTTAGTATACGTATTTTATTAAAATACCTTTTGTTTTATGTATAATAAATTAATAATGCGTCTAACTTGGGAAAGCGCTCCTGGATGGGCGATTCCTATTACTGGCTGGACGTACGACGCGTTCCGTGAGCTCAGTACAGAACACGCAAGCTAACCACTCAAGGTCACTGGCATATATCTGCGTCTTAACCGACAAAGCCAGAGGAATTGCCAAAATTAAGTGGCAATGGGCAGGGCACTTATAGTAGGTACCTACATTATCATTTCGCCAGTTATACTCGTAGTTTAAGTCCCATGTAAAAGGTATTGCCATTAACTGGGTACAAATCCAGACTCCCGAGCTGTTTCTGAGAAAATTCCGACTCAAAAACCAAATAAGACTTTACCAGACCTAGGAATCGAACCCAGGATTTCTTGTAAACATTGCACTTGCGAGCACTAGACCAACGAAGTCTTATAACTGGAAGTTAGGTATAGTACATTACTGTTGCGGCCTGCAACAGGGGCATTGATGGACGAACTTGAAAATGTGGGCCGAGGCTCACATACGTGAGTCTATCAATGCCTGGTTGCGTCCAAGGCTTGTACCTATAGTAACTTTCTCAAATAATGCGCGGAAATTCAAACTAAGTTTTATAAATTCCAGAATCAATGACGAAATTTTCCACGTGCCAATATGTTCTTCATTTGTTTATTCTTGTACTATTTGCAAGCCAAATCGAAATTCAAACAAAATCTTTGTTAAGTTACAGTAGGTACCTCCTTGGTTGTCACGTGTCGAAGTAAAAAGTTCGTTCCATTTTTAAATTATACGACATATGAGTTTACATAGTAATTTATTCGTCCGCTAAATATGCCAAAATATTATAGATTTTCATAGTGACTCGCAAGTCTTTGACCAGTACAGCATTTTCGATTAATCTCGAAGAAAGTTGTCAAAATAATCCTAGAATTTTCAAGCATGGTTCGAGAAAAAGTAATAGGTATAAGTAATTCGAAATATTCTCAACGTAAAACCAGATCATATTTTATTGATTTTCCTGCAGTTAAATTTAATTCATCATAATAAAACAAAAACGTCTACATATTCTAGTCTTCAAACAAACATTAAAATTATTTCTATCATAAAACACTAATGTCCTTGAGAGTAGCATTGGCAACTGTTTCTGACGAAACGATGACAGGAACGCGACGTTGCCGCTCCATCGTATTACGTTGTAGCTAACGTAAGCCGCGGGACGGCAACGGTGCTCGATGGCGCCAATTTTCCTTCATTTTTCAGCTAAGGTTTTCGTTCGACGACGAATTGTACAAATTCTATTTTTGATGCAATTTTGGCGTAGATTGGCAGAAATTTATGTTTACTGAAAAAATTAAGTAATTTAGCGTTGATATTTTGTTATTTAATTTTAACTAAATGTAATTCTGGAACCACTTTACTAAGTGTTCTGTTACTAATTAAGTAGTACGTAAGTTGTGTAATTTTAGATACATTTACGTTTATAGATATTTTTACGCCGTCAACGGCAAAACATAGTCTATATTTTTATTTACAACACCTATTTTTTACCCACACCTACTTATGTTTTAAATATTTTGATTTTGACGTAAGTAGATTTTTTTTTTTACAAAAAAACAATCGACTTCCAAAAAAACACTACAAAGTGCAAAATAATTTTAATTTAAGAAGTCGGTGGCAAAAAAAAAGATTTTTCACCCTGTGGTGTCGTTTTTAGAAGTCGTATGATTTTTTAAATGTGGTACCTAGTACCTACCCCACACAAATTTGAACACCACTACCAGCTATCTAAATAACAGCGACAGAAACTTATTATAACTTCATCCACATAGACTGAGTGAGAAAATATGTATTATTGAAGCTAACTCAAAAACTACCCAAGCAAAGTTAATAAAATTTATATGGATCACCCATGGGAAGTGTGCCCTTTCAAACAAAAAAAGAATTTTCTAAATCGGTCCAGCCGTCTTCGAGTAATCGGGGAACAAACATAATTTGTTACAAAGATTCCGACTAACAGAGAACCCTTTTTGAAGTCGGAAAAAAAATTGCTAAAGAGTAGTTAACGTTGTAATAATTCTGTTATCAGAAGTGCAAAATTGGGTTATTTTTATCAGCAAACTGTAGTTACGATTATGACTAACTGAACTTCCCGTTGTTAACTGAATATTTCCGCATCAATTTTGTAATTTGTTACTCATCTAAGTATAATTCATTTATGACAGCCAAAGGGAAAACGGCTATTAACGGCGCCCTTGGCCCATTAATAAGTGATTTCTGTTTGTTTTTATTACCAGACAGGAAAATGCTGCTCCTCACTACTACCTAAAACATTTGTATGTTACATTCCCGTAGCCATCTAAAGTAGGTCATCTTTTTGTTACTCCAGTGAGGAAAGTAGGAACATCATTACCTTTTTAATCGAATTCAAAAATAGGAGGAGGTGATATTATGTTCGTCTGTATGTATTTTTCTTTTTAACCGACTTCCAAAAAGGAGGAGGTTCTATTTTCGTGGCGTATGCTATAAAGTTGGTCCCATATACATTTTATTAACTTTGCTTAACCGGTAAAGTTCCAGCGGCCGAATCGGTGCCAGCGCGCCACAACCGTCAAGCCCAAAAAAACGAAACTTGACACTCATAGTGTCGCCTTTTCGGTGCCAGCGAGGCAAGTTCATCTGCATAAAATTATACTTTATAAAGATTATCCTCCATAGAAGATACCAACACACTTGTTACAGCTTATTACTGTATAGTTGAATCGCAACTGCGTTACGGTGTCATTTTCTGGGCGAACTCAACCGATAAAGTCATAGATTTTAAGGACCAAAAAAGATTGTATCCGGTCAATGTTTAAACTTAAAACTATAAACAGTTTCAAGCCTTATTTTATAATATATTGACACTTCCTTCTATATATATTTTGGAAGTAGCTATGTTTGTCAAGCAAAATCCAAGTCGTTTTGAACGTCAAGCTGATGTATTTATTCCCAAGAAATAGGCGTGACAATAGTAAATTGTGTCAATTACCGTGTCAAACTACTTTGGTGCACAGTTAAGTGTCTACTACATGGCCCCAATAATTTACAATAAATTACCAAGTGGTTGGAAAGACTTGACAACAGTGCTTTTTGAGAGTAAACTACGTAATTTTTTAAAGGATAAGACGTACTAGTGTGACTGAGTATTTATCAGAGATTTTTTTTTGCTGAAACGTTGGTCCCTTATTCTTAATTGCAAAAAAAAAAAAAAATATATATATATATATATGTATACAACCTTAGTTTTTGTTTAAACCTCTTAAGAGGGCGCCTAAAGGTCCACTAGCGCCACTCTTTAAAAAAAATATTATCTCGTGACTGAGAAGGAATTATGAATAACGGCTAGTAAGGACCCTCGGTAAGTGTGTCTAGAATTTTCTAATACCTTTTATAAAGTTTCATATTGAGACACGGAGCAACAAAATAAGATCTAGAGGAATGTGGCCGCTTTTCTTTAGATCGTATTTTGTTGCTTCGTGTCTCAATATAAAGCTTGAATATATCAGGAATAGTCATTGAGCATATCAATGAGAATAGTGCGACTAGTTGCTCTGAAATAACAATAAAAATATTGTTACTACATTCTATAATAGGAATAGTGTGGCTGGATGCTCTAAAAAAACAATAAAAATATTGTTGCTACATTATATAATAGTAATAATGCGGCTAGTTGCTCTGAAATAACAATAAAAATATTGTTGCTACATTCTATATCAGGAATATTGCGGCTGCTACCCATTACAAAAGTAATCATTTACCCATTTACAGCTACAAACTATGTCATATCAGGTCGCGGCCTTACACCCCCCACTCCTACCCCCAGGGGGGTGTAGGTGCGGGGCGCGGGGTTGCAGTGAATCCACTTGGGCATTCAGGTTATTAGGTCATCCTGGTGTTAGCGCATTTTACCCATAGCCACAATCGTGGTAGATCGTGGAATGATATTTGTAACATAACACCACCCCTATAAGGCCCGAAGGGTTCTTCAGAGGGGTACCTATAAGTAATACAACCACATTTCACCACTTATGTTTAAGTCCCATGTAATAGGGGACGAGCCTATTGCCATCAACCGGGCACAAATCCAGACGTGTGCGTAATCGCAGAGGAAAAATTTTGAATTTCTTAATTCCAGTTTAGCAGATATTTTGAGTATAGGAAAAAAAAAGTTCCGCTGGGTTGACGTAGTTCCGGCGGAAACAGTTTTTGTTGAATAGCTCACCATTGGTTGCATGTACAAATTTGTACTTACTATACACAATTATACGACGTCATACACTAAATATCTGCTAAACTGAAATGAAGAAATTCTACATTTTTCCGCTGCGACTACGCACACAATCCAGACTTCGGGCTGCTACAGAACAATTCCTAATGGGACAAAACCCAATAACACTCCCCGATCTGTGAATCGAACCCAGGAGGACCTCATGCTCAGCGATAGCGCTTGCGACCACTGGACCAACGAGACAGTCTATGGCTATTTGTAATGCCAAGTAAATCATCATCATAGAAATATTTTGTTGGCAGTCAGCTTATTTTTTTAAAGAACGAGCTTATTTAGGACCAGATTCAACAACGATGGCAAAATTACTTTTGAAATACTACTAACAAAATATAAAGTCTTGAATTTTTTACATTTGGGGAGCAATTTTTAACTCAAATTGCTTTAGCCCCCAATCCTGGTAGGTAGTCTTCTTCTTTTCGTGAGGTTAGTGACTAACCTTTTTTTTTTTTTTTTTTTGGATGGGAAATTATCAAATAACTTCTCCCGCTCTGGGTGGAGCGGGAGGGCGTGTCAGACTTTTACTGACTAAAACCCACCCGTGTTCCTTCCGATGCCTGTGTGCCGAGGTCGCGATATCCCTTTCAGACAAACCCGCAACCCCGGCAGTAGTGACTAACCTGGTGTCAGTTTTAAAGCCGCCCATGAATGAGCCTCTGACTCGGCTTCAAATGCCATCGAGAAATATCTCTCAGGCATGCCGGTTTCCTCACGATGTTTTCCTTCGCCGTTTTTGAAGCAAGTGATAATTATACAATACGCACATGAATCCGAAAAGTCAGAGGTGCGTGCCTTGGGTTCGAACTCGAGACCTATAACTTGGCAGTCCGACGGTCACACTACTAGGCTATGTGTAATGTTATTCAAGTAACTCTGCATCACTGAAATCTTTTGTTGGCTTTCATTCTATCTTGTAAATAGTGAGGACCTTAGGTGGTCCTAAGGTCCTCCGGTCCTAAGGTCCGTGGGGTTGTTGCGTAACATACCGTAGCAATGGCTTCCATTTCTTCGAGCTTCGAGCGGGTGGTAGAGTTTCATTCGCTTTTATAATATTAGTATGGAAGTAGAAATAGGTACATACCTTGCACCTGGTCCTTTATCATGCCAAATGACCCAGTCACATAACTAACAGACTAACAAATAAGATCCTAAGACCCTGGACTAGTTTCCACAGCTCAAAGGTGTCTCCAGATTGTTTACTTCAGCATAGTACATAAGAGACATGGCAACTCAAAATCAATAGGGCTGACCTAATAACCTACTTGTCTACTACAACAATTTGTTCACAATTTAGTGGTTTTCGTGAGGGCAACAATAAACAAAGAATTATGAGAGTAATTTGAAATAAGTGAAGGGAATTTCTCAGCGGCTCCCTTCATTCGTACTCGGTTGATGGCATTGCCCTATTACATGAAGATGATTACATAATGAAGATTTTTCGTAAACTCTTCGATCTAGCTCTTGGACGATACCTTATAAATTGAACTCATTATATCTTCTAAACTAAGACCCGTCTAAATCTGTGACTTGGCGAAAAATTGGGACTAATTAGCGACAAAATTTGGGAGAAAACAGATCTTCGCTAGGTGCCTTAGCTTTTGAGATTCAATTGGACCAAGCTGGGGAAATGCTCCCCAGATCGTATAATATATACGTATAACTTTTGAACCAGTGACCAACAAATTCTGATATTTGGCAACAAATTGCGACAATTTTTTTGTATTATGACTATTAAAATCCCTGATGGTGTCTATGCCAGTGTCAGTCACACGATTTAAACATAACTGGTGAAATGAGATGTACAGACGCCAGCAGGTCAAGCTACCCGAAACTGTCAAATTTTCCCAATCAACCTTGAACCTTATACAATAGGAATAAAGTTCAAAATCTATTGAAGAAATCTGACAGATTGTAGTAGCTTGATGTGCTGGCGTCTGTACATGGGTACACCTCTGCCAAATCCCTCAAGGTAATAACGCGTTATGATATGTAAATAAAAGAAGCAGTACAGTATCCGATGAAAATGTAGGAAGGTAGTGTTTTAACTGCTATTTCATAGTTGGTCTTATATAAGTTTTATGTTTTAATTCAGGAGTAATTATTACACTCCCTCAGGGGCTCGTGGCTAAGTAATAACAGCCGCACGGGTCGATCGATCAGGTTAAACAATGCTTGCCGCAGTCAGTACGTGGATGGGTGACTATGTTAACATATCGCCACTCCTCCTTGCGGCTCTCATTCTTGGATTTTTGAAAGTCGTTACGGGTCGTCAGAAGCCCGAAAGTCTAACAACCAGTCTTACCAAGGGGTATCGTGTTACCCAATAACTGGGTTGTGGAGGACAGATGGACAGTCGCTCCATGTAAAGTACTGGTATTCATCTGCATCCGGTTCGACTGGAAGACGACCCCGAGATAGTTGGGAAAAGGCTAGGCAGATTGATTTTTATTACAGTCCCTGAAATATTGCCAATGAATTCTGACACTATATGAGTTATTTTTTAAGGGCTTGATTGGACATTGTCTTCATGTTGTGATCAAACAATGCCTTCTAGTACTTCTGACTAATTTACTTTTTTTTTTACTTGCCTGAACTGTCCCACTTTTGGGCAAAGGCCTCCCTCCACTCCTTATTAAAGGAACTTAAAATAATTAACAATGTTTCAACATGTTTGGATTTTAACGTTATAATAGGCGTCAAAACCCTCATGTAAGTATATATTTATTTTATGTGAGGTCTTCGGTCTTCCGATTCCCACGTCAGGCAAAGTGTTAAGGGTTATCTATCAGGAATTTCTCAGTAGCATCAGGAGTCTAGATTGGTGCCCGGTTGATGGCAATAGGTTCGCCCCTATTACATGGGACTTAAACATAACTAGCGAATGTGGGTGTACTATAGGTACACCTCTGTTTAACCCTTCTGGGATTACAGGGTTGATGTTATGCTTATCTGATTGATGTATCTATTTTTAGGAGACACACCGCTGCTGTGCCTGCTGACGTCACAAGTCACTTACGAGACCCACGAGAGGAGTACTATACTACCTCATCTGTACTCATACTGTCAATACAATAGAACTTATTTATAAAAAGTGTAGGTACTGAACTGTCCTTTGAGCATTTAGCGTATTGCACCAATGAAACTAAACGCAACTTTCAAATCTAAACCACGTGAACGAGCTGTCAATATCCAGATTCCACATTAATTATGACACTGACGGCTCTTGAACGCGGTTTAGGGATCTCGCGCACTAGACAGTCTCGACTCCGGCCAGTCTAATTCGTGGCCCGCTCTGCGGCTAGTTGGCCGGTTGGCCGTTGCGACCAAGTGCGCGATTCGTATCGGTTTTTATTATAGTTTACCAGGTCGTGGTCATGGGCGGATCCAGGATTGCTGGGAGTGGCACATGGGCCAGACAGATAAGCGTCTCCCATATCTTGTATTGCACAGTGCACTGGTGTTTTTGGGATTAATTCTTTTTCAATGAAGATACGAGTATAGACTACTTCTTCAGCGTTCATTATTGAAGCAATTTCTTGATAGAGATGCATACAGGCCAGTCCATTCAGACGATTCGATTTTATTTTACTTCAACCGGGGGGGGGGGGGGGGGGCACCGCCCTTTATCGTGGCCCTCTAGTGTGCGAGATTCCTTATATGTGCTGATCGCGTTGAGTAATTGCTGAAATTCGCCATCAGTGTAAAATGATTCAACAAGACATGCTGTCCTATCAACAATTTTACTAGCAAACGTCAGAAGCCCTCAAACACTACATAATATTACAATCGATATACTAGTATCCGCAACTCTTCAATAATTCAGCGACAACTGCAGTACTCGCCGAGGTTCTTTGTTCGAGGCTCCTCGAGGCCTCGTAGGTAGAAGTGCATGGCGCCATTATTGCTTAGAAGCAATTAGTGCTAGGAATTATTCAGTTGCGGCGGCAGTTTAGGTCTTGTGGAGAGAATATTGTGAATTGTTACATTATTATAATATGGTCTTATAGTTTTTTATTTTACCCTCAACAGTCATCTCAGTTTCTCACCATAACGTTCACACAATTCACTGAATTAAATAGTAACGAAAAACTAGTTCCTTCACAGACTTACACAAAAACATCTTCAATGTTTTGAATTCAAAACCATCTTCAATGCTAAAGAAAGGGTACAAACGAGACAGCACGCACTACTGGCTTTGTCTGCATACTCACCTACCAATACTACTGAAAAACTAATTCTTTCACAAACTAATAAGTCTGTGAAGGAATTAGTTTTTCAGTAACTGAGTAGGGTTTTGAATACAAAACCATCTTCAATACTAAAGGGTACAAAGGAGACAGCAAACACAACGGCTTCGGCTGCAGACATCCTAGGTCTGTGTGGATTACTCTTACAAATGGTATGCTGTTCCTATAGGGTTCTATACTATAGATAATTTCCTCTATAGGTCTCTATACAGTTTTGAATAAAAGAAACAATGCAGAGAGATTTCTATCAACCTTCATCTCAGGATTCACCCTTTCTCAACATATCTTTCACACAATTCACAGAATTAAATTCTACTGAATAACTAGTTCTTTCAAAGACTTGTTCAAAACCATCGTCAATGCTAAAGAAAGGGTACAAACGAGACAGCAAGCACCACTGACTTCGTCTGCAGACACCCTAATAGTTCTATGAAACTAGATTACTTTTACAAAGAAGATACTGTTCCTATAGAGCTCTAAATAAATTATTTAAAACTCTATAGAGCTCTATAGATTTTAGAATAAAAGAAACATTGTTTGAGAGAATCAGCTGCTTTTATCCTGCGAGACGGAGGGGGCTACACAAAGGGTGGTCTGAACTATAAACGGCCTGTTTGATTTTGGCGAATCAAAACTAGTATGCTATTCTTGCGGAGATTCAACTGTTAAATTTGATGTCGTGTTATTAACAGCAAGTTTTAAATTGATATAGGGTTGTGCAGTCAAGTTTTATGTTTTCAAATTCTTTCCTTCATCAAGTCAGGACACATAATAAATCCTATTTAATATTAAAAATGCGAAAGTGAGTTTGTTTGTTACGCTTTCACGTTTAAACGGCTCAACGGATTTGGATGAAATTTGGCACATGGGTAGACCATGGTATGACCTTGAGAAGGACAGGCTACTTTTCATCCTGGATTGCAGATGGAGTCGCGGGCAACAGCTCGTAATGCTGAGTTGGTTAAGCAGATTCTACCGTGCAATGAGCAAAAATAGCCCTTAAGGTGATGAACATGTTTTGGCTGTGACTGTACTGACTGCAGGAGTGCATTCCAAGCTCGATCTAAATAATAATAAACGGTGTTACTTTCTGATCGACAACTATTTAGAAGATAAACGCCATTACCTCCAAAAGAAGTAGTAGTAGGTATAACCCCAGTTTTTAAGTGTTTTCTACTTTAATCTGTGATTAACCAACACATGTGCCTTATATTATTGTGGTTTGTCAATTAATTAGATATATTACCTAAGCTGAGATCTAACGATAATTTGACCGTAGAATTTACTGATTTAAGACTTGATCTTGATCTTCTTGGTTACCAATGAATTTAACTCCTAACCGCTGCTGCACGGATCCTAGGACCAGAACCAAACACAAGGACCAAAACGTCCTTTGTTGTTATATTTCTGTTTTCTTCCCTTCCCTCATAAGATTCCTCCATCTCACACACTGACTTATTAATTCTTTGTTTTTTTTTGGAATATCGTCTACTTTTACAATGTTTGTAAATGTGTGAGCACCATGTATCTATCACATAATTAATTTATCTGTCGTTGCTTCATTTTTAATTCTTTTTACCTGTTGTGGTGTATAGTCATTTTATTCTAGGTGCATCGTCTTCACAATTATAATTATGAAACTGATGTACCTACACAAAATATTGTAAAACATTTTAAAACAGTAACGGTGGAGTTTCTTTCCCATTCTTTTTGATACGAAAACTACCTTTTGGAAGGGGTGTCTAGAATCAATTCAATTTTTTTTTTTGACAAATTTTAACTTTCAAAAGTGCCGCCGTTTTGAAATAAATGATTTGAGTTTGACTTTGATTACATCCATTTAAATATTATTTATTATAACAGGATGTAATTAAAACCATTATTAGCATACTTCCCGAGGGTGAAACCACTGATGAATTTGAACAACATTTTACGATGAAATATGGAGAAAAAAGAAACATATTTCATAGGTTTTGATTGGATGTGCGGCAGAAGGTAGTATTTATTACATAATTATGAAACAGACAATATTTTTTTATACAGGGTTAGTGGTTATATGTGGACAATCCATTAAGGATATGAAGGAGAGGTCATTTGCAACCAAATGCCCCCTTTTGACACCAATGCAAATGTAAAAAAAAAACAGTCTTTTGACAATTTTATTTCATTCATTTTAAATATATTTTAAAATGAATGAAATAAAATGTGTAATTACACGAAAATGGTTGGCATTGGCATAGGGGTCATTGGGTTGCAAATTACCTCACCAATAACCCTGTATATTTTAGAATTAGTCTCCTGTTAAAGTTGTTCACTATTCATGAGCACTTTATTATCCCCTGAATGATGTCAATAAAATATATAAGAAAAAATAAAAATAATAGACCCCCTTTTAAAGTTAATTTTCGATACTTTTTCAAGACTACGGGCGGTCACATGGCCATGGGCGGCATTGTATAGGTAGGTAACCCGCTAGTATTTTACAGCAAGTCTTGTTAATCCTTCCCGAACAAGCAATATGAGGGCCTCCTCATATTGCTTGTCCGGGAAGGGTTAACACTGGCGAAGGCGAATGGTTCATAATTCACTTGTATCTCGCTCGCACAATATTGCTCGCGGACTGAGTGAGAGCGAAACTGAGCGGCGCGGCGGGGAGAAGGCTCCAAGGCGCCAACAGTTTAGGTAATTTCTTTTTACGGCGAAAATAATGGTAATAAAAAAATAAGTATCTGCTTTAAAGTTAGTTCAATTATTATGCTAAGTTTCATGATCTAATTTGAATTATTTTTTAAATACCAGCGTGTTATTGTTCGGTTTGGAGGAAACTTTGGATAATTTTTCTATAGAGAAATTTTTATGGAATCGTGTTTTCGTCAAACATTAACATTAATCTTCAACTTTATATTTATTTCAAAATTATTGCAGCAGTATTTTCGATATAACTGAGGATCATGCTAACCAATTTGAGGTATTATAGACTCTATATCGATGTTAGTATCGATATTCATGGTAGTGCCGCAGACGTCAATGTAAAATCTAGAATGTTAGTATCAATTTCTGCCTATCTGCAAAACGCGAATACAAGCAGTTCTTTATTCAGTCTGTGAATCCACACCCTTAACACACTTTGAATTACAATCAGAGAGTTTTGAAGGATAGTGCTAATCCATTGCTTCATAGGTTTGAAAAATTCGTATGCTCAACAACTGAAATAACGCAATGAGCGTCGGTGAACTGAAAAATGAAACCCATCGCGATCAATTGTCATTTTATGTGTGTTACGCAATCACCCCGCTGATCCTAGTCCAAGGGTACTTATAGTTCATTGATTAAGTTTGTAAGTATTTCAGTGTATTTTCCCCCATTTTACGAAGATCCTTCCCTAAAATTAATACTGCAGCATACTCATTTGTTCCTCCACAATCAAACCATCAAAACAAATCCATATCCTTAAAATCCAACTAGATATACCAATAAACTAATTGAATATATTCGAAGCCATTTCTAGGCGTGGCAAGGGCGCGTTGTCTAAATGGGGCAGTGGGGCCGCGCGCATGCGTACTCCGCACTGCGCTATTGATCCACTGCAAGGTACGCCACGGAGTAACGTGACTGTACCAGACTATGTTGGTCCTAGGGGGCGGAGAGTACCTACCTACCGTCTGGACGTGGATGTATTTTTGTTCTACTTTTCTTTTCAGAGGGCTGATTTTAGAGTGTGCGCACGGATCGGAGTCCGTTTTGGAAATGCGTTAATTTTAGTCGCGATTTTCTTTGTTAAGGCGCTGTTTATCAGCTTTTAATTGATGATAAATTTGAGGGTAGGTTTAAACTGTTGAGTGTAGCAACGGAACACAAAGTAAAATATGCGTGAAATTTTCTTTATTAGGGCCGTAGGGCGCTTCAAAAAAATACAGTATTTATTTTTTTTCGTCCCTACCCCTTGACAATCGAATGCTCTAATGCACCTAATTATAGGAACACTTTCCAGACCATTGTTTTATGATAACACGCACAAATTGTTGTCATTTCAAGGCAGCAGACAGGCGCAACGTTACTCTAGATAAACATTTGTATGAAAACTTAATGAAAATTGATCTACTAGATTCGCGTCGCGCCTTTCTGTGGGCCTTCAGTGTATCAAATATGATAAGGTGTGTTTTATTACGACTACTCTGTAATTACTGGTACGCTATAGATTTCGATGTAGGTGACAATTCGTTTTTTGTTCCAATGAAAATAGATAGATATTGCTATATTTATTTAATTTGCCTGAGAGATATTGCTCGACAGTATGTGAGACCAAGTCAGAGGCCCGGGGGCGGCATAAAAACTTTAGGAAACCAAGTTAGTAAAAAAAAAAATAGATAACCGATATCTGGACTGGAGACATGGATGAATTTCATATTTTTTTTACTGGTAAATAGCTACTCTATTGCCATGCCATATAGTATATTTGACTACAACGTGGGCGAAGTTGCGGGCAGAAGCTACTTACGTGATATATATTTAAAAAAAAAAACAGAAGTTTATTGACTTACGCTTGTCACGAAGGTGTCAAAATCTCCTGCTTTGTCTTTTCCTCTCTATGATGGGGTTAGTTTCCAGTCTAGCAGGATGCAGCTAAATACCAGTATTTTACATGGAGCGACTGTATTATAACAAAAAGACTGGAAATTCGAGAGTTCATCCCACAAAAAAAACCACAGTTATAAAATCTGCCTATCAAAAAAAACTACATCCGTTCCAATTAAATAATGTAACAACAAATTATTAGGAACATAATATCATACACATTAAACGGGAACGTGTAATAAAATAACTAAACGCAGCATACTCAGCAGTGTCGCGTTTCGTTCAACCTCGGGTTTCGCTCGATATGCAATATGATTACACAAACTGACCATGTACATATTTTGTTTTTAAGTATTTTACGAATATTATTAGAATATATTATATCTGTATGGTTTTATGGATAAATTAGTGACCACCAGATTTTCATGTATTTTTTTTACTATTTTAGGACTGTTGCTTGCGGACCTTAGGACCAAAAAATGCGAAGACGCAGGACCAGATAATTTGGTCATTTATTATTAAAGTATTATAATTTGGACATAATGACGACCTTTTGAGAGTTGATCTTTTGGCGAGTTCTTTATTTGTAAATGTATGTACTTACATAATATGTAAGTATTCGAGTTTTGTTATGAAAATTAACCCGACTAAGAATGGAGTTTCACCCCTGTGAATATTAAGAGCATTTTTGTGTATACCTTGTATTAATTTATTCGCATCTGGTCAAACTGGAAGCTGACCCCGTATATATTTCAGAGACGACTAGTTCTTTATACTAAAATTTTACTATTTGCACAGCAGTGGCGATTTGATTCGTGCGTCTGCGTCATGCATAATATGAAACCTACCTACATACCGACTATTCTTTGAATCCAACTTAGTACATGAATAAACGATTTAATATTGATAGGAACAAAGGACCAAAGAATGTCGCAGTCGTATCACACACAAAATGGCGGACCTTGTCCACAAGCAATGTTTGTGCCACAAGATATTATGAAGAACGCAAGAAATTGAAAGGAAACTGTTATGGTTCTAAACTTTCAAATTAAACTGCATAAATCCACCCCTTATTTGAAGCCTTAAAGTTTGATGAAAAATAACATAAATGGAAGATAATGAAGATCACCATGCAACCTGTTACCAGTAATTTTGTACATATATCCAACCTACCTATTTATACTAAATATCAGAAAAAGCAGCTCTGCTCACCTCTGCGTACAGATTAAATATTTAATAAATCAGCAATCCACATCTCCACTGCAATCTACAAAAGAAAAGTGCATCCATTCATACAGAAGAGTTCTGTTGAGCATTGGTGGTGCTTGTCCTCCAGTCCGAGAAGCATACATACATGGCATAACACAGGAACAAAGCTAAAAATAGAACGACATACAAAGGAAATGTGACCTATTTACAGTAATTAAAAAACCTTTGTTTACTATACAATGGTAGGTTGTAAATTACTACAAAAATGTGCTGTTTGTTTTCACAACAGACTACATCTGTATATTAGTCCAAACAGTTTACATAACCTTGAAAGAAGACAAAGAAAAATAAAATTTCGAGACACCAATCTTCAGGTCTTCATCCAGCCGATGCCATCAACTCCCCGATGCACTACATTATATTTCTTAACGTCTTCTAATACAGCCAGCGCGGTATAAACAGACAAAGTCTACGCGCGACGTACTACAAGATACATTAAGAATGTTACGTCACAGAAACAGCTCTGATATATTCCAGAACTGTAAGAAACGTTACAACATCATTCGGGTTACGTTTTCATTCTATTTTAGTTTTCCGAAATTATTGCGACGTTGACAGAGTAAAATGAAAATTGACGTGAAGGAAGAACGCGATGGTGTTGAAATTGTAACCCGAATTTTGTTTTTCTTCTTTGTGTGCGATAGATTCTTTTGTTGTTCAATCTTCTATCCATCATACTTCGAAGTCAAAGCCTAACAATTATTGTCATTCGTAAAAGCCCTTCAAAGCCGTCGCTCGGTCGAGGAATATTGGAAATCAATGATTGGTAAGTAGGTCAACTCATAAAAAAACTAGGACACGGCACGTGCGGCATAATATTCCACAAGAGAGGCGACTATAAAAGATTCTTTCAAGAATGACCTAAATACAGACACTTATGAATACACTTCTCGTTACACAAAACAAAAATTTTTGCGAAAATATTGAAATACCACAGTTTCCCAAGAAACGGGTTTTATTTTATCCATCTAAACGCGATATTTTGTTTTGTCAAAAACACGGTAAAAATGTTACAACAAAGAAGTCTTCTTCATCTTCTTGCGTCGATTCTTCTTTCATGATGTTAAAACACAGATTTAACCCACCATTCGACAAGACTGAGGCGATAAACAGCGCCAGTCAAGACGAAAGATGGACTAGACCCACGAAATAGTAAAAAATCTTCTTTTCTTGCTGTTATTTTTAATACACGTTAAAAATCACTGTAATACTAAAACTAGAGACTTATCACGGGAATATTGTACGGAATTATTTCGTTTTATTTTGTCGGAACCGCTCCCGACGAGCTCGCGGTGCGACTAGGGTTAAGAGCGCAATAGGACTGGTAACAGGTTGCACGTTGATCGGCAGCACTCGGATTTTTATGTGGCGTTCGGGCTCGGGTCGTGGCCTAGTTTCGCGGTACCCGCCCCGGGAGCTTCTCCACCCCGTTGCATGAGATATTCACGTTATAGAATACTACAGTACTATATTGTACGATACAAATGGCAACTGGAGGGGTTAATACATTTTTTTCCATAGTCAGACATCTTTTATTCAAGGAATAATATGGACGTTTGGGTGTTTTGCTATAGAAAAAACTGTTAAAAATTATTTTCCCCCATTTAGTTTTCAGAAGATTGAAATATCAGTCCTTAGAAAGTTACTTAGGGTCCTAAAATGGTAATTTTAATCGCTAACAGCAAACATTTTGGAAGAGAAAGAGAAACAGCTGCTTTAGTTTTACCGTGAACACTGCTTTAGTTTTACCGTGTGTGAGTACGTAAATTACGTTAGTGGAAAAACGTTTCATGAACAGCTGTTTAGACCAGTACTAAAGAGAACTACTAATTGTAGTATAAATTAACTACAGCCTTGATAATTAATTATCACAATAATGACGACAATGTTGGCGTATTTCACTACCGTACTAAGTTCCGGTTGAATTATCTGCCAGTTTTATACAAATTCTGTTTCATTATTGAATTAGCGACCCGCCCTCTGTTTCGCACGATGTTTTAGACTTGACAAAAGATCTAGATTTCTTTATTCTACAACGTTTTCCTTTTAATATTCCATAACTCTAGAGTATGTTCATGTCAAAGAATCAACTGGCATATGAATTAATTTTTAATTTTTCATACGAAATAATTTGACAGTCACGATTATTTATGTAAAATATTACAACTTCACATTTTCTTAGCTTTAAATATGAATGATAGGTTTGAATGAAAATGTTTAACTCGTACTTATCAATGAAACTTATGTTAGTTATGATTGATGCTATCTTCGAAACTATGTATTTTTGGAACAGTTGTTCTAGGATTTTTTTTATTGTTTTTACTTATAATATTATAACCTTTGAGTTATGGGACATGAAAAGGAACACGTTATATATAATTTAATATTTATGCATTATACACAAACATTCATGAATAAATTCTTTAAATGATGGTGAAACCAGCATCAAAATCCGTTGCGTAGTTTAGAAGAACAACGCAGTACACAGACAGACACAAAAAGCAACTTTAATTTAAGCTTTGTGCAGACTAGCGCGACGCGACAACGGTTATTGTTATACCGTGAAGTTTTCTTAGAAATTGTATTGTTCAAGTCGCGTCACGCCGCGGCCGTCGCGTCGCGTTGGTCTGAATGAGCCTTTATAATATGTATAGATTTGTTTGGTAGATAGTATTGTGTCTTTCCGTACACCAGCAGAGATCCTACAAAAAGTTGTTAAAACCATATCTAATAAAACGATTTACAGTACACACATGATCGATCTGACCAAGATTATGTCTGGACTTTAAAAGAGACTGATCTCTTAGTTTGTTTCGGTTTTTCTTAGAGCGAAACAAACAGCGGGGTGATTGCGTAACACACTAACAGAAGAAATGTCTTTCATTTTAACAGTTCAACAACATTATTTACGTTGTTGAGCAGATTTTTCGAACATATGAAGCAATGGATTAGCAATATCCTTCAAAATCGTTCAGATTATGATTGAAAATGTCTAACGCAATTATGGTGAGATAGGAAACACCGAACTCATCTAGTTTTAAAAACAACATTTATTTGTGACGTGTTTGTACTGATCTAGTTACAGAAATAAAATCATTTATTATTTACACACTGAAATAGACCCGTGAAAGATTCCCATTTCCCTTAAGCCCACTTTCTTTCCCGGATAGAAACAAAAGAATCGTAACATCTATCACTTAGTTACTCATCGACGGAAATAGAACTGACGTCATTATTATAAAGCTAATGTTACAGACAAAGTGACTTTCTTTTATTGCTTGCCTAGTCTATGGGTGCGTTTCCACTGAAGCGGAGACGTACGGAGCTGAGCGCAGACGTGCAGGAATCGTCCAATCACAGACGAGACGAGAGACGCGATGAAGATTTCAACCATTGTGATTGCACGTCTCCGCTCAGCTTCGCTCGTCTCCGCTTCAGTGGAAACGCACCCTAATGACGCCATGGCGTGTAATTGAAACTATGTAGATTCTTGTTGTATAGCGTATTTCTCTTTTATTGTCTCATTAAATCTTATATCGTTTTTTTATTAAATATCTTATATTTTTTTATATATTTTAGTGACTTTCTTTTATTGCTTGCCTACAGTCTAATGACGATGGCTTGTAAATTGAAACTATGTAGATTCTTGTTGTATAGCGTATTTCTCTTTTATTGTCTCATTTAATATTATATCGCTACAATTTTTTTTTTAAATTAAATATATTATAATTTTTTTTTATATTTTAGTAACTTTCTTTTATTGCTTGCCTACAGTTTAATGACACCCTGGCTTGTAATTGAAACTATGTACATAGATACTTGTTGTATAGCGTATATTTCTCTTTACTTGTCTCATTTAATATTATATCGATATTATATTATTTTTTATAATTAAATATCTTATAATATTTTTTAATGATTAAATAATTGTTTTAATTTGGCAGTAGCAGCCCGGAGTCAGGATTTGTGCACGGTTGATGGCAATAGGCTCGTCCCCTATTTCGCCAGTTATATTTAAGTCCCATGTAGACTTAAATATAACTGGCGAAATGTGGGTGTTACTATAGGTACACTTTCTGCCCAACCCTTCGAAAAATAGAGGCGGGGTGTTATGTGAATTATTTCGCATAATCGAATAAGTTACTAATGCTATTATGAAACAAGGTATGTTCCGTTATAATACGCAATTGAATGATAATTTTGTAAGTGTTGAACTGCCTGCCTAGTAATGCATTGTTCGCTATTTCTATTTTTATTTGTCTGTAAGTACAATTTTTTTCTAATATGTGTTCGTTGCTTTTTAATCTTTATTTTTATTCAATTTAAATTCAGATTACCAAATTTAATAATGTACTAGTATAATCTATATATATAAAAGAAAGTCGTTTGTTACAACACTTATAACTCGAGATCTGCTGGACCAATTTTCATGATTTTTGATTCGTTGGATTTGTCTCCGCCCCGAATAGCAGAATACATCTTAAAAACAATTAAAAGGTAGGGTAGTAGGGTAGGTAGGGTAGGTAGGGTAGGCAGGTAGGTGCGCCGTAGATAAGTACTTAGTCCTACTCGAGCGAAGCCGGGGCGGGCAGTTAGTAATATATATAATTGCTTGTTTTTATTGCATGATGTGGTCTCCTATAATTGAGGGAGCACATATATTGTTGTTCTTGTCTTTATATTATAGCATGTAAGGTGTATTCTTTGTTGGAGATCCTAATAAAATAAAATAATCAAGTTAGAACGGACAAATCTAGATAGGAATGTCAAAGTCAAACGTTTTATTTCAAATAGGCACATATAAGGCATTTTTAAATGTCAAAATTTACAAGAAAATAGAAATAGAATTCTAGTCGCCTCTTCCAAAAGGTAGTTTCGTATGGAAAGGAATGGGCAAGAAATTCCACAGTTCCTCTTTTAAAATGTTTTTTATAGTTTCATTACATTATTATAATTATGTGAAAACTTTGTACCTACCGAGAATAAAATTACTATACCACAATAGGTATGCTACGCTATGCAACTAGGTTGGGGAGGTCAGATAAGTCGCTCCATGTAAAATACTGGTATTCAGCTGTATCCGGTTAGACTGGAAGCTAACCCCAAAACAGTTGGGAAAAGGCTAGGCAGATGAACACAATGGGTATGATGTGTTATGTAAAATTGCTAGCGATGGGAGGTATTCGAGTACATAGTCATACTTCTACCACAGATAAATACAGTTGCAACAAGCCGCAAAATTATTTAAAAAAATGCGACTGTCGCTACGACACAATAAAGTGCAATTCAGGTCGCACAGCGCTAATCACCTACAGCTATATTCACCTAGAAGTTGCCTCTTGCTATCGCGTAACTCTTAGAACTTCTGACTACGTTACACTCACTAAATTGGCCCAGCAAGACGGGTCCGCCGCGTACTTGTAGATTCATACCTAAACTGCGGAGTATCCCATCTGTACTTCTACCGAAAGATAGTATTGTACGCGAGGGGGAGGGAGATCAAATCGATCAATCAACCAACCTCTTCTAATATTAAAAGTGGTTGTACTGCAGTCAGTAACCACGATTATTATAAAATAGTAATGCGCCACTAGTCGGCCTTACGAGTCTACGGATATCGATTGGTCCTTGGTACGGAACGATAGAGGTCTTATTACTCTTTGTTGGGTGATTGAATAGAACGAAGAATGTTTTCTACTATTATCTTAAGACTGTAAATGGGTGATCAACGCATGTTAGAATTTAGGGAAAGGCTGTCTAAAGTAATTTATCAATTGACTTATCTTGAGATACAATAAAAAAGTAATCAAACCAAAATTTTACATATTTCATATTGTTACATTGAATTCATTTTACTGTTTCTAGCACTGAAATATACCTACACCGCGTCATTTTAGTCGTCTTACAAATACAGGCCACTTCATGTATCCAATGGTGCCGATTCTCTTGTACACCGAACTAAACTAACAAAACTATTACTAAAATTCTTTACTTTTGGCTATGAGAATTTTGAAGCTATTCTGCAACAATAAATCTCTAAATTTAATAATAGTTTTGACACAACTAAAATCGAATTTGATAATCGCGAATCCACGTGGTACCCGTGGTTTGCCCTAACCCGTGATTTTTTTTTTTAGAGCCGGAGGCACGCAGGTTTTGTTTTGTAGCTTTTAATTTTTCATTTTTTGTATGGAAAATATGACCTACATGTTGAGTGTTACGGGTTTACGGGCTTTATAAAGGGGGTTGAAGTTTCCATTATTTTTACGATAGGACGCACCATTTTCGAGGAAAAAGCAAAAGAAAAATTAATACAGTACTGTTTTTGCACGTGAAGTCGAGATGTTGATGTGAATTTTAGTTCATGACAACGTATTTTATCACACACCTTTTTAGTCGCGATTAAAATTTGTCAGGTTTAGTTTGGTTTGGTTTTTTACAATCAAAATTTTGGTGAAAAACGTCAAATTCAGAATAGCAAAATTGTCATTTTCACAAAATTAAAAACTCAGTACTATCTTAGTGCTGTCAAACTAAAATATAGTTAAGTTGCGTCACTTTAGTCTAGTTTAGAGGCATTTGTGACAAGAGAATCGGCAACATTGTCTAATAAACATTCATTAAAAAATAAATTATATACACCGTGACATTTTAGTCGTCTTACAAAGGGCCTCTCAATGTACCCGACCATGGCCCAGATATGACTAATCTGTATTTAGGGTACGATGGGACTGACATACGCTTTGCGATTATAAATGTCCCTAAATAATAAATTACATAAAAAATAAACCCGACATAAAATATCTCTAGAAGCAATAAAAAATTGTTACAATTTATCAAAGTGGGATATTTTCCAACATCCACGCGGGCGAAGGCGCGGGCAACAGTTAGCAAGTCATAAATTCGACTTAAGGAGGCGAGTTCGCGATGACCTTTTGTTATCTACGTTTTGAGAATCTATTACCATTTTAGAGTGTGAATTAGCAGTTTATTAATACTAACTTTGGCCTTGAAAAAAGTTCTAGTAATCCTAAGCGTGATCTTACGTTACGAGAAGGTACCTAACGATTTTAGACAGTAAAAAAAAACTATGCTAAATGCTGCACGGGTTAAAACTGCAAATTCTAGATTTAAACATTGATGCTAAAATGCTGAAACCGCATTACCAAAGGTATTTCGGCTTAACAATACATTCAAGAGCGGGTTACACACGACACCTTTTGCAGAGATATAACTGCGACGTCTGCGTCAGCATCAGAACACCTAGACATAAGCAAGTAAGGTAAAGGTAGCAACAACTGTAACGCTACTGCGTCGCTGCAAAAAGTTGCCGTATACAACCTCCCAAACATGACGTCATGGCTTCTCTGATCCTAAGGACCAAAAATCATACCTGGCTAGTATTGCTGTCGAAGACCGCATCGTAAGCGTAAACCCTCGGAGGCTCAGCAGCTGTAACGTTGTTCTTCGTCACGGCTACAGTATTGTTCTGCCCATCGACGGAGACGCAGCTGTAGGAACCGTCCAGTTTCTCTCGCTGGTCCATCGGACGGACGCGCACGACCACGCGTACATTCTCGACGGTTGGAGCTGCTAGCTCCGCGTCCTGTGGTACAAGAAGAAAAATTGCTGTTTAGAAAAAAGTTGTTGCATCCCTGAGTCTTAGGATTATTGGCTTGCCCCCTATTACAGTGGGACTTTCAGGACTGCCTAGCCTTTTCCAAACTATGTTGGGGTTGACATCCAGTCTAACCGGATGTAGCTGAATACTAGAATTTTACATGGAGTGACTGTCTATCCGACCTCCACAACCCAGTTACTGGGTAACACGATACCCCTTAGCAAGACGAATTTTTTAAGACTGTTCTTTCGCGAAGTGTTGGCTCACTATTCACCTCTTCCTCGACAGAGTATGTAGGCGCGATGTTTAGTAATAGAGAGCTCCTATAGGTGAACGAGCATTCGACCTCGCAGACTAGTGTGAAATATTTGATACTGTTCAACAAGTATTGCACCATTTAAGAAGTAAATTTGTTCTTATGAAAGCAAGGATGCCTCTTTTCAAGAAGCTACATGTTTATTCAAATGAAGCCAACGTATTTTGTAGAGGTATGCTTCTTCGGTCAGTGTAGAACTTCTATTTGATGATCCTATGCAACTTCGCACATATCAAGGTCGTGTTAGCCGCAATGCGGAATATGGACTGTTAAATTGTATTGCAGTTACATACTCTTCCCGAGTTGACCGACTGCGAGTAAACCTATGACAGCCGGGACCAACGGCTTAACGTGCTTTTCGAGGCACGGAGAAGTCACGGTATGTAAAGATGGTCCCACCCATCCACGGACCAACCCTGGCAAGCGTAGCTTAAAACCTGATGGATCGACCCGTGCGGCTGTTACTACTGGACTGGAAATAAAACCGACTAATAGGACCAAAAAATTTACTCGGTAAGGTTACCCAATCCTAATGGCAAAGACTTTTTTTTCTCTTTGTGTCTGAATGCAGTTTTTATATTTCGTATATGCTGCAGTTATTATTTTCTTGGTAAGAAACTGCGCATGCGATGATGAGATAATAATATGCACACAAATACAACAAAATATTCAAATGTTTTCAAGGTTGTATGTTTTTGCTTTTGAATTGTGCCTACCTAAAAGTACCTACTTGATATGTTTGTCGTCTAACTGTGAACAATGTAATTATTGTGAGCACAGTGACCGAGTTACTGACGTAGACATGAAAGAAGCCATCCAAGGTCCAAGGTTCCGACTTGGTGAAGATGGCGGAATTAGTGGAACAATTAACGAAATGAATGGAAATAACTTGGGACTGGAATAGATTCGAAAGGACTAAATCAACACAATTGATCAAAGGACCAAAAATTATGTAATGAAACGTAAGATTGGTAGAGATGTATCCCCCCCCCAAAGCATCTGAATTCCTCCGTGACAAATCTTAAAGTGAAGACGTGATGCCTATAGCAAGTATCGTTTTTAGTGTTTTTTTTGTGTTAACTTTGCTAAAACCTATCTTCAGCGGGGTCAAGCCAAGCCCCTTCGAAACGGCAATCCTGGATCCGCCACTTAGCACTTACTATTAATGTTATTATCAAACAAATCGAATCTCAGATGATCAGGAAAATTGCAGAGCCTCAGGAGAACATGAACAATAGAATTAGGACCACTAGCACTGCTAATCATTAAATACGTTTAGTACTAAATTAATTTGAGGAGGAATCATTATCCTGCCCTTATTTCAATTTATTTGGAGTCGACGCAACAAGTATTTTTCTTCCATACTTCTCTATTAGTCGTCATCTCGGTAGTCACCCCCTTTCTAGCCATATCATCTTTCCTACAGTCCATCCATCGTTTCTTTGGTCTTCCCCTACTCGTATAGCCATACACATTCACATTCAAAACTTTCCTCATGACGTTTCCCTCATTCCTCCGCATTACATGCCCATACCATGACAACCTATTTCCACACAACTTTTCAGTCACCGGTGTCACTTTCAGACTTCCTCTTGTATACTCATTTCTTATTTTATCCATTTGTGTAATCCCACACATCGCTCTGAGCATTCTCATTTCAGCTGCATGCATTTGCCTTAATAGGTAATATGGGCTGGTATCCGCAACTCCACGTCAAAGTGCGTATTTTGGGAAATATAATGCGCAATAAGACTAGTGCCCTTTATGAGAGCATGCCTGGCCTTTAGATAAGTTCCTAAAGGATGGAGGGAATTACAAACGCCAAATGCCAGCGACCTATCAGCCTGACATCCTTTCTATTAAAGATTGGGAAGGCTATGTGATAGGGAACTGAGGGAGATGATGCTCTGAAAACGATACCGCTATATCAGCATGCATACAGCTCAGGTAAGTTGATCGAATCTGCTCTTCATCTAGTGGTCAGCCAGATAGAGGAAGCGATCCATGCATTTGCCTTTCATTCATTCCTTAATCAGAAATACATAGTGATTCACAACCATTGTCCAAGTCAACAATTACACTTACTTAAAGTGTTAAACCTAGGTGTTGTCCGACTCACTTATTTAACTAATTCCTAATCTTATTTGTGTTGGAATTTAGGAATTGATTAAGCATAGCAGCCTATAATGTTCGTACTGCTGGGATTCAAGTCTCAGCGAGAGGGCGAGAGGGCTGTAAACTACTAGGGGGACTACTGCAGGTTGGTTAGAAACTTCATATTACAAAGTTGTTGATTGTTATATTACATTTTTACTGCAACAAACAAAGTTATCTGTGCATTTGCACTGGCGAAACATTCACAACAAAACATGTTGAAATCTTTACTTTCTGTCAATGCTCCTTACAATGTCTGACAGGAACCAGAGATTTCAACATGTTCTGTAGTGAATGTTTCGCCAGTGCAAACGTCAGTAACAAATAATGTTGTTTGGTCCAAACATTGGTAGTCATGTGACCCAACAATTTAAACATAGATTTTGTCTGACCGCAATTGGTGATTGAAAACATGTATTTATAAAAGGTAGTTTACACTTTCCGGGACACTAAGGGACTTGTCGCACTGGATGCATTCTGCTTCCTATGGTCCGATCAAGTAATGTTATGTTCGATTTGACCAGACCGTAGGACACAGAACCCATACAGTGTGACAAGTCCCTGAACAAGACACAGTAAATGTTTTATTGTTATGATGCCTATGGGCGTTTAATGTCCCAGAAAGTGTTAATGCTATGCTTAGGGGAAGCCTATGTCCAGCAGTGGTTATTTTCCCACTGATGCCGATAGATAAAACTTGTAAATGCAAATATATTCAGGAGCAATCTACCTATAACCCAAATACAGACATACTAGGATGATTTAAATATTCTACATGTACTACATGATGGCTAGACCCTTGAGGAGATTGGCGTGCTATTTAAAACGCGAACGCTCAGCTTTGAGTTAAGGGAGTAGATATAAGGGCTAATACTACATAGCATTTTTTTAATAATTTATGAATCCCAATTAAATCAAAAGAATTTTACCAAGCGATTTTTTTATTTCATGGCGAACAATAGGTAGATAAAAAAAATTGTAAGTAGGTAAGTACCTACTTTAAAAGGTGACGCGGGCGTCTAATAATATCGAATCGACAAAACGCGGGCGGTAACCACGTTTGGTTGCGCGTCAAAAAATACCTAAAAAGAGTTCTTAGTAGTTTTCTCTACGAACTTGTGAAAAATTCAAACACCCATAAATTGAAAGTACAAAGCAGATGGCATTACGAAACGGCTAATGCGTAATTTCGTAGGTACCTAGACACACCACTCGAATTGAAGTTGAAATGACCCTGACATAAATTTAAATATGACTCACCATCCCAACTAGCACGATTGAACTAAAATACGAATAGATAAAAACTAATTTAGGAAAAGGGACGAGGAAAAATTTGTCGAAACCAAAAAATATTCAAAATCGATAAGATCGGAGTTCCAATAGGAATCCATATCAAATTCCGGAAATCACATGATAACGTGGTACTCACGGGCATTTTTCTTGAATTCAGGCACCGCTATCAGGAATACATGTAGTTTGTTGCGTTGAACAGGGGAGAGCTGCGTCTTTTGTTTGTCGAATATTGCAAAAATCAATACTGACGACCTACTTTTCCGTTTCAATTTCTTTGGCGAACGAAATGGAAATGACATGACGTTTTCTTCTAATGTTGCCAGTAGCATCGGTAGAATTAACTACCATTCTTACAATCAATGAAGCACTTCCGGTTGAAGATGTTTCTCTTTTCCTCAGAAAATTACGATACTAAAAACAATTTAATTTGCGGTGTACATTTTGTCCTTTTTCCACTGTTAGATTATTTCATTGAACAATGATGAACACAGATATTTGATTTTTTATCGCGCACTGGTTTTCAACTGAAGTTGAGCAGTGCGTTGAAAATCAAGTGCCTATAAAAATTCGCCCGTTTGTACGAGAACTAAATTTCATATGGTTTACCGTTTCGATTTGGGACCCATTGACTCACACTCTAACAACCTCAATGTGCGCACACGATTGGTCGTGACAAGTTCATGGGTCTGTGCTCCAAAGACGCGTGGATCGTGTTTCGACTCTGCGTCATACAGGTACACACGGCTGTACATCAAGTTATTAAATACATTTCCAGTATGCTGATCTCCCATTGTATAGGATATCCGTATGAGTAGCCGTGTGTACAGATTTGCATGAGACCGTTTTTGAGCTTGATGCACGGTATTACACCTATGGTTTATGTTAAAGAAATGTAACTTTCTTCACATGTCATTTATAAATCATAGGTGTATTCCGTGCATTGCAAATTGAATTTAGCAAGTATCGTTTTGTTAAACTAATTGATAAAGAAAAATGTAAACATTTAAAAATTACGTCTTTGTAACGAACTTGGTAGTAAATTCACATTCTACTAAAACATTTTGATTGTAGCAATATTGAGATTTCTGTGGAAGACAAAAAATCCAGTACTTTTTTCTAGAATATTGTTTTTATAATTTGCTAACATTTATTATTTGCATGAATAAACAAGAATAATTGATAAACTTTTATAATGAAAGTCTGTAGTTTTGGCAAATTTATAATTTGCAACATTTATACTTTGAAAAAAAGAATTGCAGAATTTGCAGAGCTGGCCACCCACAATCAACTGAATCAACAAGGAACGTCAAACGCTGCTGATGTTTATTTTTATAAAAAAAATAACAATTTTAGTTTCTTCATGGCTTATTTGTTCATGAATAAAAAATTAAATAGATCAGATGATAAATAACAAGTGGTATAACCAATAATGTCGACGGAATTGGAAGAAAACGGGATCCATATTGAGTCTGTTGACGTCAGTGAAAAAGTGAAAGAAATTCAAGAAAATGGATCAATGGTTGAAACTATTTGTGATTCCGGGCTGGACACGTTAGATTCGTGTTCTGCCGCGTTCCCAGCCTCTGATTCCGAAGTATCCCCAATTAAAAATACAATAAGCGATGATTTTCGCAATGGATCGTCGACAGACAGCCTTTCGAATGAAAGTAGTTTATCCAGTCCAGGGTCTGAGGATGGCGTTACTGATAATTTAAACTTCGAATTTCCGCAAAAAACTGATATCGATTTAGCCAAAGAATTGATCATAAATTGTATAGAGACTATGAATGTAAGTGATACAGAAGGAAAAAATGACCAAAATGGTGAAATTACTGATTATAAACAAGCAGAATATAATAATATGAATAGGCCTCTTACTACGTCGACCGTAAGCTTGAACGAACATAAGTTAACTGAAAACAATGTCATCTGTAAATCACCTTTCAGCAAAAGTGCTGAAAATATTTCAAACATATCATTTATCAAACCAAATGAAAATGCTAGTTTAAATTCTAGTGATAAAGAATTAAATGCTGACAAGATTCTCTCACAATTTGCCAGCCAGAAATCAAAAGCTAGAGCCGTACAGAAAATACCAGAAAATGCAGCGCATATAGATCCAAAATACACAAGGATACCGAAAGAATTGCTATCACAAGATATTGGTAGCATAGTGAAAAATGTTCATGGAATATTTTCCTCTGTAAGCGGTAGCTTAAAAAGTGCTTACACGCATAGAACAGCATACACACAAAAACCAGTAAAAAATTCCAAAAATCTACCCAACGGTAAAGTTATGAATGATATATTTGAGGATGAGAATACGGACCCAAAAGCCAAAGTCACTGATAAGCAGGAAACAATCGACCATCAAGAAATAATTCCAAATTCAATTGCCGAACTTGTGGTAACAAAATCCATGGATTTGGAAAGTTCAGAGCCTAATGATGCCAAAAAGGATGGATTGCGGTTTCAAATAGAAACATTGGAACGGGTACTGGCTGAACAGAGAAAGGAAAATGTGTCTTTGAGGGATAGAGTCAAACAGCAGTCTGATGATCTGCAGCAAAAAGATCTGACTTTTAAAGACTTGGAGATAAAATTGGATATGGTGAGTGTCTTTTTATCTATTTAGCCTGTATTATCTTATTGCAGAGCAAACGCTCTCCATACCTTTTGCATGCTGTTTACTGCTAATGCAGACCAGTCCCTTTCTGAAGGATTTAACGCTTTTACATCTAAATTAACTACTTTTAAACTAACACGGCACTGACATCAGTGAAGAAAAACTCATCAGGAAACCTGGACTTATAATTTAATGCCCAATTTAAATAACATATTTTATTGGATGAGGATAAATAATATCGGTCAAAATTGCTTCAGAAATAACAATGAAATTTTTATCAAATTCTGAAAAATATAAATGGTTATTGTGGGTCATCCATAGAAGATAGACATTTGCCATCCCGGGCTTTTTTATTGAATATTTTTAAGATGAACAACATGTAGAACATAAATTTTATCTATCTCTCACGGTTTACGTGGCGCACGCCAATAAAGCTCCCAGTCGGCATGATTTTTTCCGACACCTCCAACAATGAACGTCATATTTCAGCCAATTTACAGAAAAAGTTAATGAATTATACACCAAAACCTTCCTCATGAATCACTCCGTCCATTGGTGAAAACCGTTTGAAAATCCGTTTGGTGGTTTTTGAGTTTATCGCGTTCAGACAGATAGACGCGGCGGACTTTGTTTTATAATATGTAAGGATTATAAACTATTATCGGACACAACATAACAAAAAAGGGTCAAAGACAGTAGCTAGTAGGTACTGGTAAAAAAAAAACAATCATTATGAGTCAACATTCAACAGTATCTTTTATTGTGGAATTATCTTATAGAAATCAACCATAAACATTATCTTGTAACTTTTTATTTGAAATGTTCGTTTTATCAACTATGAAGAGTCTAATGCTATCTCTAAGTTATCATTATAAACAATACAGAATGGAAGACTCTTTACATGTACTTATGTACCTAATAGTGCTGCTTATGAAATAAAAATAACAGAAGATGGCTGGTCATAAGTCTACCCCACCCCGATGGTACATGCATGGAACGCAAGGCTGCAACAATATAAAAACATCCAAATTTTAATCTACAATTCTATATACAAAGTTTTGTGCCTGCCAGCAGCTAAAAAAACCCATATCGTCGCTGCGCTTTCCATAATCGCTATGTGTTTTTTTTTACACACTTTACCGGAGACGCAAAAAACTGATTTTCTCAAAAAATACCCAGAGTATTCAAATAATTTACTTTTACTTTAATACATATTTAGCGTGTTTATAATGAAACTTTCGATGTATGAATGTCACATAGCTACATTCCGTAACTCTTTAAATATTGCATTTATCACATAGCTGTTTTTACAGTATGTGTGTATTGAAATAACGGAACTGCATAAAAAATCGAAAATCATGAAATAACACGTAGCGACTTTTGCACGCGCAACGACGATATAAAATATGTAACAAAAAATAGTATATTATGCAATTAGTGAATAAAGGACGGATTTAAAGCGAGGGCCATAGATGAATCACGAGCAAGTGAAGGATTCTAACGACTGAATCACGACCGAAGGGAGTGATTCATGATGATTGAATCACGAGCGTAGCGAGTGATTCAAGTGTTAGAATCCTGAACGACGCGAGTGATTCATGGCCCTCGATATAAATCCGTTTTATTCATGAGTTGCATACTATACTTTATACCATGACTACGAGAAAAAGAAAGATTTAAGCAAAAATAGACATTTAATTAAGAAAAAAACTGGCCAAGTGCATGTCGTACCACGCACATTGAAGGGTTCCGTAGTTGAAATGAATTTATCCCAAGAAAAAACTTAACAATGTAAGTAGTTGAAAAACATTTTCTCCCATACGGAATGTATGGGAAGATCATGTTTACCAAACTGCAAATTGAAGTTGGTCGATTATTACTCGTTAACCTATAAAGCCTAATTAGCAGTGATAGTTTTCCTTTTAATTTCGTTATATATACTACTGCTATGATTTTTTTCACAAATCCAAGTACAACCATTTAGCTGGCAGGGGGGGGGGACTTGACTCTAACAAAAAAATTCAGTTAAAACCTTACTATTTCGCAAACGGATCCCTTAATTAAAAAATGATTTTCACAAACTTACAATATTTTTGAACGACCTTTCCAACAATACCCCATACCACGGGGTAAATGAGAAAAAAAATATATCTCCACTTTACGTGTAGGGGAGGTACCTTAAAAAAATCTTTTTTTTCTTGATTTTATTTCACCACTTTCTTGGCGTGATTAATATGTATACATATGCCAAATTACAGCTTTCTAGTACTAACCGTCTCCGAGCTAAGCCGCAGACAGACAGGCGGACATGGCGAAACTATAAGGGTTCCTTGTTTACTACGGAACCCTAAAAAAAAGGTTAAATTAATTAAAATGTACATTACAATTGAAACAATTACTAAAATTAAGAGTAATTTTCTTATTATTGTTATTCGGCTGGTCAACTTGTGAAGCGCTATAAATATATTTCCTGTGTATCGAGTATTTTTTCGCAAGGAGGTTGTATAGCATTTAGATGGAGGTCGAATATATTGGTGTGTTCTAAATTCAAACACCAAAACAGTGATTAAAAGAGCTTTTTATTCACTGTTTTCAGTGAATAAAATAAGCTTTTTAGAGGGGGAATGGTATAAAACGTATTTATATAGTCAATTTTAGAAGGAGTAAAAAATACATATAGCTCTCTTTTTTTAAATAGGGAATTTTAACTTGATAAATACATCGGCGAGGGCGGCCGTCGTGCAGAGGGTGTGTCTACAAGGCATAACTGAACCCCTGTTGATTTTTATAAATTTTTAATAAAATTAGGGTAATTTTGGTACTATCATCGGCATCGTGAACTTTAAATTTAAATAGTAACAACTTTTTGTTTTTCAATAATAATAAAAGTGTTTTTATAAACTTTTGACAATGTCATTGCAATACCTAGACTCCGCGCCACCATCGAAGTCCGGCGGAAAATTGTGGTACTACATTTTTTTAATGCAATTTGACGCAATGACATAGACACTAGCGCCGCGTCTATCGGACTTAAGTGGTGGCGCGGACTTTATGTGCCTTTTGAATCGGACATTTTTAATTTTACACATTAACTCCATCACCATACTTCTTTCATACTAACCTCTTTACACAAACCTTAATTCTTAGATGGGCAAACGCGTAGACCATGCAGAACGTGAGAAAGACGCTGCAGTTATGCGATACGCTAGCGTTGAATGTGCTGCTATAGAGGCTAAGCGGGCGGCTGAGAATGCAGCCAAGGCAGAGAAGGCTGCTCAGGTCGAGGTGGAACTCTTGAACGGCAAGCTTAGGTCGGCACATGCCGAGAAGCAGAGAATCTGTCAGTTGTATGATGATAAGGTGAGTTTTCCTTTTCGTTATGTTGAACTTCGCACATTATATAAATTTCTGAAATATTCTTTATAATTTTTTGTTTATTGGACTTCTTGAAAAAATAGTGCGGTATTTTTAGTGTAACTAAGAAAAAACATTTAAACAAACAATTTAGTTTAAATTAACAATATCATCGAACATCAAATATTTCTGTCGGTAATGATTAGCATAGCTTCCATAGTTATCTCTGTTCAAAACTCATTTTGTTTAATATTTAGCTCTGGAACAAAAAGAGCTGCTTAGCAATAGTTTAGGTGTGTACAGTACAGACACAACACTGATTACCTAGCCCACCCTCTACCCTTTTGAAAAAAAATATGAAGTCAAACTGGGCGTATCATACGCCCCAAAAAATATATGCATAAACTGCCCAAGTGCGTGTCGGACCACAATGAAGGGTTCCGTAGTTGGGATGAATTTATCCCAAGAACAAACTTAACATTGTAGTTGAAACACATGTTCTACCATACATCCCAACTGCAAATGTAAGTTGGTCTATTACTACTCGTAACTTGTAGAGCCTACTTAGCTATGATAGTTTTCCTTTTAACTTCGTTATATAAACTACTGCCGTAACTTTTTTTGATATATCCAAAGACAACCATTTAGCTGGGCGGGGGGGACACTTGACTCTAACAAACATGAAAGCTTAATATTTCGCAAACGAATCCCTGAATCCAAAAATGGTTTCCACACACTCATAATATTTTGAACGACCTTTCCAACGACACCCCACACCATGTGATAAACGAAGAAAAGGGGAGGAACCCTAAAACATTTTTTTATTCATGATTTTATTTTACCACATTGTCGGCGTGATTAATATGTATACCCATGTCAAATTACAGCTCTCTAGTACTAAGCCCACGTTCGCACGCACGTAAAAAATATCGCGGCTCGATTTTATCGCCTACTAGATTTTCAACTCTAGGTCTTGAGCAGAGCGTTGAGAATCCAACGCGCTGGGACGCACTGTCGTCCCAGCGCGTTGAAAAAACATACTGTTGGATTTTCAACTCTCGACGGTAAGCAGAACGTTGAAAATCCAGTGCGAGAAAAAAAAAATCGCCGTGCGAACCTGGGCTAAGAGTCTCTGGGCTAAAACTTCTCCTTAAATAGGTATTATTTCTGTTTATACAGTGCCATGAACTAATGAACAGCGAACGCGAACTAGCGAAGTTTCGAGAAGACATGCGCGAACTAGACAGTCGGCTGAAATGGACGCAGAGCAAGCTGCGTGTTGAAATGGATGCATACAAGGTAAGAGATTTAATTGGAACATAACATTACGCATATATATTCCGCAAAGGAACCGCCTCTGTGGTCTCGTGTACCACCTGTCTCAGATCCAAAAAAAATACATTTTAATTTCATATCACATGTCTTTACAAGGTGTTAATAATAATGGTAGAGTTCACATAGACCCTGTCGGCCACAACAATTTCATAAAATATGAGTAGTAGCATGATTCTAAATTAAAACAAAATTGTTATCATTAAAAAAATACAATAAATAATATCACATTTAAAGTTGTGATATACGTTTTAGTGGGGGCAATATCCTGCTCGGTTTGGTTGGTGGTAGGTCCTGTTCTAACAGCCTGGCTAGCTACCACCATCTTATCTAAATCTGTCGCCATAACAACAATGTTAACAGCATGGTTGTGTTTCGGCAGTTAGAGGTAAGATAGCCAGTTCCTCTGTGGTTGAGGATTCCGGGTGAAGCTCGCTTCCACCTTCGGCCTGATCATCGCTTACCATCAGGTGAGATGCAGGCCAAGAGCTTCCCCATCTTGGTAAAAAAAATACAGAAGGTTGAAGGCAGAAATCCACATTTCAACAGTAATGTTTAAATCTCATTTAATAGGAGGTACCAGCAACCGGGTACAAACCCAGATTCCCGGTTACTACTGAGAGCAATGCAAAAGAATTAGGTAGGAAATGAAATAAAATTGTTTAATCGGATATCGGAATCACTTTTACACATCATATTAAAAAAATATTAGAAATAAGCTAGATGAGTTCTGCGGGTCCTATCTGAGAAGAAATGCCGAAGCAAACTCAGAGGTCGCAGTTTCTTTTAAACTCCAGACATAATCTTGGTCAGGCCATATGATGTATCTCTTTAGGTATCCAATAACAGACCAGTATATACCCCCCACTTGTGACCGCCCGATCTAAGAGGCAGATATCCAGTACCGACAACATCACAGTTCAAATGTTACAATGTCTGTAAATCTACCTTTATTTTCATGTCATCATCAGCCCGGAATCACCCACTGCTGGTTATAGGCCTCCCCTTTATTCCGCCATACTTCCCGGTTCCGTCCGTTCTTCGCCCAGGTGTTTCTGACGTTATCATCAACGCAACGCGCTTTTGGACGGCACTGGTTTCTTTTGCCTAACCTTGGCCACCATTCTGTCGCAGCTTTACTCCATCTGCAATCTCCGCGTCTGACTAGATGTCCTGCCCAACTCCACTTGAGGCGCATCGCCCTGTGTCCGACGTCGTAGACTTTAGACCGACGTCGGATTTCGGTGTTACACACTCGGTGTAGTAGGGTTATGCCAAGCATGGCTCGCTCCATGGCCCTTTGAGCTACTCGTATGTGGTGGACAGTTTACTTTGTGAGCGTTCATGTCTGGCCATTTTCATCAAAAGGGATAATAATTATAATGCAGGCACCCATAAGTACCTACTCATGTGCGTGTGCTGAGTCGTAATGGCTTTGGCATTGCTTGGCTCTGTCCTATATTTCAAAGAATACACGCACGCAATAATAATTAATATCTAGTATCCGACCGCAAATGAATTTTTCGCCGAAAATGAAAAAATGGCTCCGGCTTTAGCCTTATTTTTGGCCTAAAACGAAAATGATTAAGACATAAAAAATATTAATATTTCCGATTTACACTGAAATCTTGTTGGTTTTTTTTTATACCTAGGAAGAGAAAGAGTTAATAGAACCCTCAATGCTGCAGTAATGATGGGACGATCTTTATAAGAAACTGAGCTCAAAAATTCAAGTAGTTTGTCTGTGTCGTATTGGAGCGGCTGGAGCCACTGGAAAATCGCCTCGCGACGCCCCAGGGCGTCGAGACGCACAGTTAGGGAAGCCCTGCTCTAGGCTATCTTCTTCGGCTGTATGAATTATTATAAATTTCTTTGGCAGGATGCTTCAGAACGAGCAGAGAAACTTACTCAGCAGGTGACTGAATTAGAAGCGGCAAAGGAAGCCGCTACTGTTAACGCTACCGACTCCGCAAGAGCCAAGCAACTGGGTAAGTCTGTTAACTGAATAAGAATAATTTATTGGTCCATTGTTACAAATTAAATGTCAATTAAAAAAAAAAAAAATTGTATGCTTACTGTAACTAGAATATTTAACATAGTATTAAAACAGTGGTCCCCAAACTAGGCAGCGCCTGCATCTTGGGGGCCTGAGTCGCGTGATCTTGAATTTTAATTCGAAACATACTACTATTAACTACTTGCCTCGTAGCTGTTATCTACGATTTTAACGATTACGACTAATCTGTTTCATTTTGACAGATCAACAACATTCATTGCGTTATTTACGTTGTCGAGCAGATTTTTTTTTCGTACTTATGAAGCAATGGATTAGCAATCTGTTTCAAAACGATTCAGATTCTGATTGATCGTGTATTACGCAATTAGATTACTGGTGTAAAAATAGTGGTTATGTTGTGGCGGCATCTACATCGCCACATGCGAACTTCGCATCAAACACCTGACGTCACTCAAATCCTGCATTGTTTACCGCGCGGTGGACATATATACAAGCTCCCGACTTCAACCTCTGGGCAGTTGCCCGCCGGACATGACACCCGTCTGGTCGGAGGATCCTCTCTTTTCTATGGGGGACGAGTGAACTTTACACCCTGTTCCTCATACCCCTAAAATGTCGGTTATGCGAACAGATAACGACTAATTAAATTAGCAACTGTAACTTGTTTTCAGGCCTAAATGAGTAAAAGTAGGCCAAGGGCGAGTCGGACTTACGCAATAAAAGCTTCCGCACTACCAAAGCTATTATATACTATTATACAGGGTGTTAAAGTAATTGCGTGCCATAGCTTCAGGGTGAGTTCAGAGTCGATAAAGGAACGCATAAAAAATTAAAAATAAATACATTTAAAAAAAAGTGTAAAAAAAGTCGAAAATTATCATAAGATGAAGCTAATGTAGTACCTACTAATTAAATAGCAATCGTTTAGAATTGATTAAAAAATTGCTTAAAATACGTTTTTATTTTGTTTAAATGCTAATAAATAATTTCCTAGAGTTACTACCTACTATCGAACGCAATGAAAGTAAGTAATTAAAGTATTTAAACAAATAAAATAATTTTACTTCTAAACGATTGCTATTTTAAGTTAGTAGGTACTAAATTAGATTGATGTTGCAATTTTTTTATTTATTTTTTTCCTGGGATCGTTTACTTTTTTTAAAGATATTTATTTTTTCCTGGGTTCCTTCATCGACTCTGAACTCACCCTGAAGCTATGGCACGCAACTACTTTAACACTCTGTATATAGAGTTCCTTCTTTATTTGGCATGCAAGAGCCATTTAATTGGCATGGGACTCTCCCATTCTGTTTAAAGATAAAGTCCTGTGGCAGACTAACATAGGATTAGTAATAGAGCCCCGTTATTACCCTTTCAGTACGGAACCCTAAAAGGGGTACATGATATTTGGATAACCCGGCCCTAGCAAACGCGACATGCGCGTCGCACACCTACAAAGAACACACGCTCGGGAAGCGCTGGTGGGGGCTCTTTTTGTGATCCGTCCTTTTAAAACCAATATTTTTATCAGGCAAGGTTATTCTTAAACACGTTTGATAAACATTTGAACGCGCACCTAACTTCTGACGTTTCATAAGTGCCCATGTAGGTTTATGGGAAATTAGATTCTGCCCCCATCGCGTCGCATCGCATCGTCCGCCCGCGCTGTTACTTCGTTTTCGCTCAGCGTTCTTTCTGACTTTTTTACTGCTCGTTCCAAGGGTCGAAGTGTGATGTTACATAGATACCTTCCTCAAGAATTGAGCTACCAAACTCGAAGAAGTTGGTATTTCCGGAGATTACCCCCCTACATACAAACAAACAAGTAAATTTGACCTCTTTATAATATTAGGGACATAGTCTTTCCATAATTCTAGGGAACCAATCCACAATAGCCACCCAAACCCATAGCCCAATATATTTTGTTTCCATGTTCTGCACAAACCGGGGGGTTGTCCTTGGGTGCACTTGCGTAGTGCATATAGAGATGATCGTCTGTTGGTGCCTCAATACTTAAAAATGTCTAAGGGGCCTCTGCAAGTTGGCTTCGGCCCCTCGTACGCCTTCCAAAGGTCCGGGTCCCGAGATATGTCAAAGACATTTAAATAATAATAATAATTAGCCCGTATTGTCCCACTGCAGGGCAAAGTATTTTGAATTAATCTGCGTTCGCAATTTATTTGCCCAACATGTAAACAAACATCAACTTTATGCCAGTGTAAATAAAGTTGATTTTAGGCCGACTAGTATTGTAGAAAAAGTCATAAAAAAATATGAAGTTGTACCGCAAACTGAACCTTATGTGTAGGCATTACAGTTGTTTTTCCTAAAACTGGTGTTTGATTACCTGTTTAGCAAATGAATTGCGAACGCAGATTAGACATAATAGGTCAAAACATGTACCATCGAAGAAGTTCATATGTAACCGTTTTGAAAACAAAATCCCGTGAACACGATGACCACATCGGTTACCGGCCCGGTTCTATAGCCGCCGAGCGCTGCAAGCAAGAATAGTCCTTACGGCGGTTAGTAATGAACTTCTTCGATGGTACATACTATGGTTTTGTTAACAGAAGCGGAACTAAAAGAAAGCCAAGCAACTTTAATCCTATGTCGTCACGAACGAGACGAATTGGAGCGACGACTAACTTCTAGCACACAACAACTGGATAGTTGCACGCGGGAGAGAGACACTGCTAGCGCCGCTCTCGCTCGCTCTTCCGCTGAGGTAAGAGAAAGAAAAAAAATGTCTATTGAGACACAATATTAACAATACGGGGTCATTTTTATTAATTGGCGAAAATTCACAGTCTTTATTTATCGTTGTCTAGCATAGCAATAAAACAAAAACATCTGACTTCTCACCTTGGTAATAAGCAACATTAAAAGGGCGGGGCACCGTAAAGGTCGTTTCTGACGGCCAAATCAAATAGCGCGCGCTTCCCCGGCTTCCTGTTACACACTTCCGTCTCTTCTCACGAAATCACTCCCACAGATTGCAGGAAAGGGAGAGATATTATACGAGTACATCAAAAATGAAGTTTTCCTATTGTGTTTTTTTTTTTTACAAAAGAGTAAATAAAAACGGTGGAGGAAAACATCGTAGAGATATTTTCTCGACGGCATGTGAAGCCAAGTCAGAGGCCCATGGGCGGCTTTAAAACTCTGACTACAGGTTAGACTAACCACACGAAAAGAAAAACAAGAAAATCATTCCTAATTTAAAAAAAACAAACAATGCAGTAAATTTATCATTATTTCGGTTACTGCCTTAATTACAGCCAAAAATATACATGCCAGTAACTTGCACAAAAGGATGCAAGTAACTTGCATGCTGTGATAACATTCACTAACTAGAAGTTGTTATGGCACAATCAATCTACCTAGCCTTTTACCAACTATGTTGGGGTCGGCTTCCAGTCTAACCGGATGCAGCTGAATACCAGTATTTTACATGGAGCGACTGCCTATCTGACCTCCAGGACCCAGTAACTTCTGGCAACCCGAAACGACTGTCAAAGATCCACGAATGACAGCCGGGACCAACGGCTTAACGTGCTTTCCGAGGCACGGAAGAGTCTCGGTATGTAAAGATGGTCACCCATCCACGGACCAACCCCGGCAAGCGTAGCTTAACCTGATCGGTCTACCCGTGCGGCTGATGTTACTTAGCCACGAGCTCGTCCGAGTAGTTGTTAGGGCATAAAGGTAAAAAAAATGCAAGGTAATTTCATAGTTTTGTGGAAGTTACTGGCAGGTGGATTCCTGACTTAGAATCCCATTTTAAAATCCAATCTGTTTAATGTTTGTTAGGTGGAACATCTAAAGGAAAGTAATCTTCATCTGGAAGAGGAGGCGGCGGAGTTAGCAGCTCTGAGGGCTAAAGCGGCGCTTGCTGACACTCTCAGTGCGCAGTTACAGAGGTACGTGTTCTTTTATGCAGCAGTGATGGCCCAGTAGTACCTCAAGTTACGAGTTGTAGGTTTTTTTTTTTGATGTTGGTAAGTTATCAAATAACTTCTCCCGCTCTGGGCGGAGCGGGAGGGTGTGTCAGACTTTTACTGACTAAAACCCACCCGTGTTCCTTCCGTTGCCTGTGTGCCGGGGTCATGATATCCCTTTCGGGCAAACTCGCAACCCTGGCTGGCGAGTTGTAGGTTGTGTTCAAACGCAGACACTTCACTTTGTGTAAATAATTTCATCACCACTGCTCTCAAAACGGTGAAGGAGAACATCGTGAGGAAACCGGCATGTCCTAGAACCAAAAATGCGAAGACATGTGACATCTACCAACCCGCACTGCGCCCGCGGGGCGGAGCCGAGGTGGGTACAGCCCTCACGAAGAGAGGAGGCTTGTGTCCCAGCAGTGGGAACATTATTGGTTGAATATATTATCCTATGTTGATATACAGGGTGGCAGGGACATCAACGCGAAGCCGGTTACCATGGATTCAGTACATGACATTTTGACCGCGTAGGTATTGCACTTTTCTATGAAACAGCAGATTTTTTTTTTAATAACCGTCTAAATATTTCAACGCAGGGGGCTCAGAATCATGTACTGACCCCATGGTAACCGGCTTCTCGTCGATGTCCCTGACACCCTGTATACGCAACCTGAGTGTAATTTTCACAAAATCCCAGAACTATTGCTTCTATATTCCAAGCTTACTTTTGTCAAGTTATCCCTTCACATTTCTCTTTTCCAACAGAGAAACAGAGCGAGCATCACAAGCGGAAGAAGCGTTGTCGGTCGAGCGAGCGGTCGCAGAGACTTGCGGCCGCAGAGAGGCCGCCGCGCTGGAGCACGCGGCCAAACTGACGGCCAACCACGTCGCCGTCAGTGCCGCCGCCAGCCGGTATGAGTCCGAGGTATGTAGGAATAGATTCAGCATTCCAAATGCGCTTCGGAAATATTCGTCTATCTTCGGTAATACGAACGTGCGATGATGAGATCTAAAATAATAACTTACAAGCGTTGCCACTGTGGCGCGACGTTCGTGATAATTCGGAAACACGAAGATTACCGAAGCGCATACCTTCTCCGGTTTACCTGTAGATAAGGCAAATTAAAATCCTAATCTGCGTTCGTAATTTATTCGCCAAACATATAAAAAAGCACGTATTTTCCACTTAGACAAACATCGACTTAATGCTTGTGTAAATAAAGTTGATTTTAGACTGACTAGTACTGTTGAAAATTGTCCTAAAATATATGAAGTTGTAGCGCAAACTGAACCTTATGTCGAATATACAACCAAAAGTTTTAGGAAAAACGACTGTAAAGCCCACGCTTTACAGTCGTTTTTCCTAAAACTCGTGGTTGTTTACATGTTTGGCAAATGAATTGCGAACGCAGATTAGCTAATATTATAAATGCGAAAGTGAGTTCGTTTGTTACGCTTTCACGATAAAACGGCTGAACGGATTTGGATGAAATTTTGCATATGTGTAGACCATGACCTGGGTTAGGACATAGGAAACTTTTTATCCCGATATTCCCACGGGATCGAGACTTATACGGGTGAAACTGCGGGTCGCAGTTATTTAGTTATACCAATATAGCCAATGATTTTCTAAACTCAAATTCCTAGCAACTACACTATCAGAGACCGTTGACGCCGTAATCAGTACATGAAATTATGAGTTTAGAACATCTCTGTAGTTCCGCCAGCTAATTTTATTTGACCTTGGATAGGTCTGTCTCTATTGTCCTATTATATCAGCATAATCTGCCTAGCCTGTCCCAACTATGTGGGGGTCGGCTTCCAGTCTAACGGGATGCAGCTGATTTTTTTACGTGGAGCGACTGCCTTTCTGACCTCCACAACACGATACCTCTTGGTAAGACTGACTTGCCGGGCAACATATCTATGAATTAAATTACACTTTCATTGAATAAGTGGATTTAGTGTTTCAAGTACAGATAGAGACTCGCTATCTAATTACGCAACACATTTTCGTTGACAATTCCGACTAATCTGTTTCAATTTGACAGGTCAACAACATTCATTGTGTTATTTACGTTGTTGAGCAGATTTTTTTTTCGAACGTACGATGCAATGGATTAGCAATCTGTTTCAAAACGATTCAGATTTTGATTGATCGTGTATTACGTAATTAGGGTATCGGTTCTCTATAAATGTAAAAATAACAAAAGCAGTCCCGTTATTATCCCACCGATGAGATAATAATGATAATTTATTTCAAATACTCAGATAACAGAGATCCGTAGTGTTAGTAAAGTACCTTATACCTAGTGTTAGTATATATATATATGACTGCGTCAGCGATGGCTGAGCGATAGCGCCGTCATCATCTCGATTCGGTGGTACGGAATCCATAATGCAGGTTTACAATAAAACACGATGATATAACGAATCAGATTAGTATTCCACGTTTTGAATAATTAACACAGTAGATACTACTTAATAACGTTCACGCACTATTTTCTAAGCGCGGGTAAACCGACAGTTTCGCGTGAAAGAAGTGTAGGTCTGTCTCCGTCCGAGCACTTCACAAGACTGACTCGTCGTCCCGTACACTTCCCTCACCACGACTCTGCCCATGTGTCGCCCCCACAAGCGAGCGCGTCACGTGGTTTACCCTCAGCTAAGTACTATAATAATCAATTGAGCGACTATTATCGTTCATCTCTTATAATCTACGACAAAATACATTACATACAACACAAACACCGGATTTACATTGAATTAAAATACATTTTGGGTATGAGTCACTTTGTAAAGAAGACGAACCCAGTTTCTCAACAGGTCATCCTTTCCACAAAACGCCTCCTAAAAGGGGAAAACACATTCTCACTCACTGTTTCCAGAATGCTGTTGCCACTGGCCCGGGTTTCTTCCGCACAAGCCGTCAGTACGGTTCTGCGTAAACATCTCTGACGCACTACAGAACCGGGGCAGTCTCAAGAGCATTCTAAAAACATTGTTGTACTGGACGCGCAGGACATCTAGCGACCTTTTGGTGTAGCTGATCCACAGACCACCCGTGTACAGGCCCTGGCGAAAAAACTAAACTTGTAACTCCATATTATAGGCGCGGGCACTAGGCGCTGACAACGCATCGCTGCGGGAACGGATAGCCACGCTTGAAGGAGAGTGTACCCGACTACATGCCGCCCTAGCGGAGGAGACCGATAGGAGAAATAAGGAGAATAGGGTGCTCGCTAGAAAGGTATGTAAATATTAGACCACTAGCTGCCCGTCCCGGCTTCGCACGGGTAGCACTATGTACTTATCTACGGCGCACTTACCTACCTACCCTACCTACCCTACCTACCCTACCTACCCTACCTACCCTAACTACCCTACCTATCTACCTACCTACCCTACTCGGCTAAATTCACATTCGTCAAATGCGTTAACTGTCCAACGCGCGAAGATAAAATAGTCGTTAAGTTTTGTGAAATTTTCCATTTTTCTGCGCATTTTCTTAATTTTTTCTTTCATAAGATTCTTCTCCTGACAATAACGAAAACAACAAAAAAAAAAAAACTGAAGTCGGTCCAGCCGTTCACGCGTGATGGGGTTACCAAGGGAAATAGGGATTCATTTTTATATATGTACTAGCTGCCCGCCCCGGCTTCGCTCGAGTAGCACTAAGTATTTATCTACGGCGCACCTACCTGCCTACCCTACCTACCCTACCTACCCTACCTACCCTACCTACCCTACCTACCCTACCTACCCTACCTACCCTACCTTTTCATTGTTTTTAAGATGTATTCTGCTATTCGGGGCGGAGACAAATCCTACGAACTTTATACAATAGCAATAGAGCTCAAATTGACTCAACGTTTTAGTTAGAAAACGTTTGTATGAGAAAAAGAAAAGGGCTGTTTTAACGGTTTTTCCGGCAATTATTCAAATTTTTCTCGCCGTAAAAACCATCCTTGAACTTCAACGAACATTTAAAAAAAAGAATTGGCCAAATTGGTCCAGGCGTTGTTGAGTTATGCGCTTACCAACACATTTTGCGATTCATTTTTATATTATAGATATAGATAGATAGATAACACATATATCACCTAAAATTGTAATATTTTTTTTCACTTTGTAATTATATCAGTGCCATAGAAGACGATTTAGTAGACTGCACACAAATCCTTGTTTCTCCTCTAGTTAACTGATCAGCCGGAGAATTTCATTCATGACGAATTCTGTTCCATTTTAGAATTTATCTGGTAGTTAGTGTCTAGGGCTTGGGCACTGTGAAATCTCTCATCTTCTTCATAACCTATTTTTGTAACATTAAAATAGCTCATGTTGCTGTTAAACCAATATTTAACAACTTTAATATAAAATACAGTAGACAACGTATGTTTAGTAACCTAATCAGCTTAACTGTTCTTAAAGAGTCACTGCACTCGACGCTTGACGTGGTAACACGTCGTGTTCGGGTTCGCGACAAGTTACTCGTCATCCTGAGGATGCCTTGTTGAGAGGTGAAACACGTGTCGATTTAGAAAGAAAAGAAAAGAAAGAAAGAAAAATATTTGTCGATGACTCTTTAAGAACAGTTACGCGGATTAGGTTACTAAATATACTGCCCTGCTAAGCAAAAAGGCGCTATCTCAGGGATACGCCCTTTTAGTTTTTGTTATACCATTCGATAGCTATAACAATTTCGCATCTAATGGTATAAGCCAAATACCGCTATCCAACTTAAAACATTAAAAAGAACCACGCAGAAGTTTTTTTATATCCATATGTTTCCTTAAATTACAATTAACAGAAAGTCAATTTTCTCAAAACTTACTCCGATTGAGATAGCGCCTTTTGGCTTAGCAGGGCAGTATACGTCGTCTATTGTATTTTATCATGGATTTGAGCAAAGTCACGCCTGAGTCAACTAACTAACTTTAATATAATTATTTTTGTAATTCTTGCAGGTGGCAGAGTTAACAGAAGAAATATCAGAAGCGAACAAGAAGCTGGAGTGGGAGAAGGGGGAGAACGGCGTGCTCAAGAAGAAACATACCAGTGCTATAAAGGTATACAGGGTGTCAGGGACATCGTCGCGAAGCCGGTTACCATGGATTCAGTACATGATTCTGAACACCCCTGCGTTGAAATTTTTCGTCGGTTATTAAAAAAAAAATCTGCTGTTTCATTGAAAAGTGCAATACCTACGCGGTCAAAATGTATGGAGCAGCTGTTTTTTTTTAATAACCGACAAAAATTTCAACGCAGGGGGGCTCAGAATCTGCCGGGGTTGCGGGTTTGTCTGAAAGGGATATCGCGACCTCGGCACACAGGCAACGGAAGGAACACGGGTGGGTTTTAGTCAGTAAAAGTCTGACACGCCCTCCCGCTCCACCCAGAGCAGGAGAAGTTATTTGATAATTTCCCACCCTCAAAAAAAAAAAAAAAAGGGGGGCTCAGAATCATGTACTGAATCCATGGTAACCGGCTTCACGTCGATGTCCCTGCCACCCTGTATAGTTTGTAATACTCTACACCTACACAAATTCACCGTAAAAAATCCTAACTTATAATCTAAATCTAAAGTGATATTATAAAGAGAAAAGATTTGTTTTTTTGTATGTTTGTTTGTAATTAATAAACTCAAAAACAACTGGACCGATTTAAAAAATTCTTTCGCCAGTAGAATGCTATATTATCATTGAGTAACATAGGCTCGTCATTTATAAATATATCACGCGGGCGAAGCCGCCGACTGAAGCTAGTATATAAAATACTATGCTATAATCGCTATTTTGAATCTATAATGGCCATTTTGAACGCGTTTGGACCAAGAGTTTTTCTTCTATGCGCAGTACTAATTATTTTTCTGTTTTAAGAGCGTGTATTCTGAAAACTCAAAGCATTTATTTCAAATAAACCAATTACAGGCACTTTTGAATTGTCAAGGGGTCGGTCAGTCAGAAAGATGAAGCTAGTTGCCCATTCCAAAGCGTAGTAGGTTCCTATGGAGAAGAACGGGCAAGAGACTCCACGGAGACTCTTTTAAATCATGAAAGTGGGCAACGTCGCAAATAGCTGTGAAATATTTCGATGTTTTGATTAATTTGGCAATATTACTGTATGGAAATAAGAATATCGCTAACTAGTGACCTGAAGCAATTATAACACAACGCTCTCAAGGTTATTACAGGCCAGTAATGTAATGATACATTTACTTGCAGGAATTGAACCGCGAGCTGCAGCGCGCTATGAAGCGGTGTGAGCAGCTTGAGGCGAAGTTACCGCAACAACTAGCGCCCGCTACGAGAACAGGCGAGTACTACAACTGTAATATTAACCGATAGCTTGATGAAAAAGAGGAGAAAACAGATTGAGGCTTCAAATTCAATAATCACCGGACATTTAGAGGAACGCAGTTCTGAGCGCGGGCTAGGACGCTTTATCTCTCTCTATCTGTCTATCTCCCTCTCTCTATCTGTCTATCTCCCCCTCTCTGTCTATCTCTCTATCTCCCTCTCTCTCTCTCTCTCTCTCTCTCTCTCTCTCTCTCTCTCTCTTTCTCTCTCTATTATTCAGGGTGGATTTAAGAGATGGAGCAGTAAGGGCAGGTACCTGTGGCTACAGAAAAACGGTGTTAAGGACAGTCTCCTAAGACCGTTTTCTTATAGCGACGACGGTTATGGTGGCATGTCCTTACTGGCCCATCTCAAAACGCTAGTCTACATCTACACTAATGTTATAAAGAGAAAAGATTTGCGACGTGATTTGTGTTCTTCTTCTCTTTCTCCTCTCTCTCTTTCTTTCTCCCTCTCTCTCTCCCTCTCTCTTTCGCCCTCTCTTTCTCCCTCTCTCTTTCTCCCTCTCTTTCTCCCTCCCTATCTCTTTCTCCCTCTCTTTCTCCCTCTTTCTCCCTCCCTTTCTCCCTCTCTCTTTCCCCCTCTCTCTCAATCTATGTATTTCCCTCTCTCACTCTCTCTCAATCTATCTATCTCCCGCTCTCTACATCTATCTCCCGCTCTCTCTATCTATCTATCTCCCGCTCTCTCTATCTATATATCTCCCTCTCTCTCTATCTATCTCCCTCTTTCTATCTCACTATCATACAGGGTGGATTTTAGAGATAGAGCAGTAAGGGCAGGTACCTTGTAGCTACAGAAAAACGGTGTTAAGGACAGTCTCGCTACGACTAAATATTAATAGTAAAAGTGGCGGTGGTTATAGTTTAATTTCACTTATTATTATTATTGCAACAGGTTCAGTATCATCATTAAGTAGCGGAGAAAGTGCGCCTCACGAAGACAGACTTCAAAACGGACATACTGACGCATTACCAGACATTCAGGTATATTTATCAGTACCTAATTCAATTTATTGCTTATTTATGAATACCTAGAACTTAATCGAAACCTTTTCATATAAAAAAAAATTAAAGGTGACACTATTTAGTGTCACCTTTTTCGCATCATACTGATATCACACAAAAACCTGCATCGCGTAAGGAGATTTTACCGCGCGATCAGCATATAATATAACTTCCCAGTTGCCCACCAGTTTTTCGCATATAAGAGGTTTTCACTCTAAGGCGACGATATCTGTTATAGTCGCGAATCATATTTTGATCAAGATACAACCTGACACTGACCTGCAATTTGTTAAAGATGAAAGAAAACGCACTTGTGTCCTACCACAGATTAGTACAGATAAAAAGCGACTCTTGCTACGACTCAATAAAGTGCAATTCAGGTCGCACAGCGCTAATTACCTACAGTTATATTCACCTAGAAGTTGCCTCTCTTTCTATCGCGTAACTCTTATATCTTCTGACTACGTTACGCTTACTGAATTGGCCCGATAAGACGGGCCTATCGTGTACTTGTAGCTTCATACCTAAAATGCGGAGTGCGCTTTCTGTACTATTCTGTGCTCCTATTTAATGAAATGGTGGCAAATTAGAGAACGGAAGTATTTGCCCACCACACACGTTTGGTATATTGGCGAATGCTAACTAAACATATGGATAATAATTTAAATTTGGTTAATTATGTTGAATACCATTATATAGAATCATTTTTTTTTCTTTCTAACTGAACAGACAGCTGTGCTGCTGGGCAGTTTGTTGCGCCACTTCTTCTTCCCAGCTAACGCACTAGGAAGTGGTGAAGGGTGGGCGTTTTGGGGGACTGTCTTATGTAATTTTGATGTTCGAAAAGTGCTGATTATCAGCATAGTTTGAATAAATGACTTTTGATTTGAATTTTGAATTTTTTGAGTGGTATAATACTTACCGGCTAGATAGATAGAATAATTACATAATAACATTTCCTTTAAATTTCACGCATATCTCAGGAACAAACGACTACGGTAAGAAATAATAATAAATACTCTTTTTTATTTTTATTTCGCAGATCAAGTTCCCAAGTGCTTTTAATAGACTATTTCCTAAGGTCAGAAAAGTGATATTATTTCTTTATTTAAAGTTTTGAAGTCAAATTTTATTCAGTTGTATTTTTTCCATAAATGTAATATTTTTGGGTTCTTATTCAAATTAGAAGTAGTCATTATTTTTTCGTAGGTTTTTGTTATAATTCTTCTATACTAGCCGTCGTCTAAGTATTCAGTGGTTCATTTAAGAGCGATTATCCTAAAAGTTGGCAACGTTGCCAACTTTTAGGATAATCGTATAGCTGTGATAATCGTCATAATCGTATAGCTGTCAAATTTTTACTTGTTTTGATTAATTTAGCAATAATACTGTATGGAAATACGAAATGTGGCTTATTAGTGAACTAAAATATTGATTATGAAATGCAATAGATCTACGCGTCATGTTCGTGGACGGGCGCCGTCAGTTGAGACTGGTCATCTCTTATCTGCCAAAGCTTATTTTTAATCTCATATTTTGTTTTTTTTTTGTACATTGTTCTCACATATAGAAGCAACAAGAATAATGTACCCAGGAATTTGTAATATCTATATTTAAAAGAGTGTCCTTGGAGTTTTTTGCCTGTACTTCTCCATAGAGATCTACGTTTTGGAATGGGGAACTAGCTTCAACTTTCTGACTAACTGACCGACTATTTGACAATTCAAAAGTGCCTGTAAATGGTTTAATTGCTTTGAGTTTGAGAATAATTAATATCGTAACACCGAATATTATGTTTTAGATGTAAAAAAAGTATTTGGAAACTTACCAAATGCTTTTTTTTACACCGAAAACGGTTACAACAAATTGGTGTTATAATTGCAATTCATTATTAATATTCTTGTTCGCTAGTTAGCCACGTTTCACATTTCCATACAGTAATGTTGCCAAATTAATCAAAACAGCGGAATATTAGACATCTATTTGCCATGTTGCCCACTTTCAGAATAAATGCTATAGCCATATCATCTTTCACAGAACCCATACATCGTTTCTTTGGTCATCATCTAATACTATAGCTATCCACATTCATGCGACTCCATGTCTGCTCGAACCTTAAGGTGCTCCCTCACCGCGAGCATTCGCCTGTAATGTAACGCTACATATTCGATTTTGGGCATTACGTTACAATACTGCCTCCCTGACTAACGAGCATTCGCCTGTACATTTCCGATTCAATATTATTGCAGACATTGCGCACTGTAATGGTCGGTTCTCTTCCCTCACTGGTGTAATGTTCGAGTTGTATCATTACAGGTTGCGCACAGTAATGCTCGGTTCTCCTCTCACTCATGCAATGGTCGAGTTGTATCATTACAGGTTGCGCGCTGTAATGCTCGAGTTGTATCATAACAGGTCGCGCACAGTAAGGCTCGAGTTGTATCATTACAGACATTGCTTACTGTAATGCTCGAGTTTTATCATTTCAGACATTGCTTACTGTAATGCTCGGTTCTCCTCTCTCACTGATGTAATGGTCAAGCTGTATCATTACAGGTTGTGCACTGTAATGCTCGAGTTGTATCATTACAGGTTGCGCACAGTAACGCTCGGTTCTCCTCTCTCACTGATGTAATGGTCCAGCTGTATCATTACAGGTTGTGCACTGTAATGCTCGAGTTGTATCATTACAGGTTGCGCACTGTAATGCTCGGTTCTACTCTCTCACTGATGTAATGGTCAAGCTGTATCATTACAGGTTGTGCACTGTAATGCTCGAGTTGTATCATTACAGGTTGCGCACAGTAACGCTCGGTTCTACTCTCTCACTGATGTAATGGTCAAGCTGTATCATTACAGGTTGTGCACTGTAATGCTCGAGTTGTATCATTACAGGTTGCGCACAGTAACGCTCGGTTCTACTCTCTCACTGATGTAATGGTCAAGCTGTATCATTACAGGTTGTGCATTGTAATGCTCGAGTTGTATCATTACAGGTTGCGCACAGTAACGCTCGGTTCTCCTCTCTCACTGATGTAATGGTCAAGCTGTATCATTACAGGTTGTGCACTGTAATGCTCGAGTTGTATCATTACAGGTTGCGCACTGTAATGCTCGGTTCTACTCTCTCACTGATGTAATGGTCAAGCTGTATCATTACAGGTTGTGCACTGTAATGCTCGAGTTGTATCATTACAGGTTGCGCACAGTAACGCTCGGTTCTACTCTATCACTGATGTAATGGTCAAGCTGTATCATTACAGGTTGTGCACTGTAATGCTCGAGTTGTATCATTACAGGTTGCGCACAGTAACGCTCGGTTCTCCTCTCTCACTGATGTAATGGTCAAGCTGTATCATTACAGGTTGTGCACTGTAATGCTCGAGTTGTATCATTACAGGTTGCGCACAGTAACGCTCGGTTCTCCTCTCTCACTGATGTAATGGTCAAGCTGTATCATTACAGGTTGTGCACTGTAATGCTCGAGTTGTATCATTACAGGTTGCGCACAGTAACGCTCGGTTCTCCTCTCTCACTGATGTAATGGTCAAGCTGTATCATTACAGGTTGTGCACTGTAATGCTCGAGTTGTATCATTACAGGTTGCGCACTGTAATGCTCGGTTCTACTCTCTCACTGATGTAATGGTCAAGCTGTATCATTACAGGTTGTGCACTGTAATGCTCGAGTTGTATCATTACAGGTTGCGCACTGTAATGCTCGGTTCTCCTCCCTCACTGATATAATGCTCGACTCTGAACGTTACATTCCCGGTGATCCCAGGAGCACCTTTATGTAGCGTGGACGCGGTTCCTATAGAAACCCAGTAATCCGGCGTTTCCGGATTACCGAGCGCCTACTGTACCTCGATGAATCCTAGCAATGGTTACTGACTATTTTATATTCTACATTCTAGGTCCGCGAACCAGATCGTCAAACTCTCATAGAGCGCATAGTATCTTTACAACGAGCGGCGGCACGTCGCTCAGAACGTTGCGAATTCCTAGAGGAACATTCTAGACAGCTCACCGCCGAGCTGAGGGCGAAGGCCCGCCTGCTGAGGCATCTCCTGTGCGAGATGCCTGCAGGCGCCGTCGGCTCCAGCCAAAGGGATGACAACAAGGTAAGAATATAAATAAAAAGTACTAATTTGGAACACACATAGCCAATTAAAAATAATAGGAAAAAGATTAAACGAAAGGACCTGTGCGTTGCCAAAGAGGCGAATGTCTCAGCATAATGCTGCGACATTTTAAAAATAACTTCCTCATTGTGGACGACTGTAAAATTATTAGCGCTAATACTACGTCCCACTGACCTCAAAACTCCATTTTACGTACGACATAAAGCCATGAATTACAAAATTTGAAACCTAACAATTAAGCTTTATTATTTTTTTGTGCAACATTATTCAGTATCAGAAAATATTTTGTATTTGAATTCTGATATTTTTATAAAAAATTGTAAGTAATACATGATTTTATTATTCTGTGACTTATCACTGACAAATTAAATTTTACAAAAATGTTACCAATACAGGTATTGGTAACATTTTTGTAAAATTTTATTTGTTTAAAAATTTTGTCTATGTAAAAAATGATTTTATTAAATCTATCTTAATAATAATGTTCCCTTGTCCACGCTGCTATGTAGAAACGGAAGCTAACTAAGGTAAATTTATATTATGTCATGTGTGTCACCTCATTATTTTCTTTATCGCTATCCTAACATATTTATTACTAGCTTCTGCCCGCGACTTCGCCTGAAATTTCCATTGCGTCGCCTCGCATCGTCCGCCCGTGCTATTACTTCATATTCCCTTAGTGTTCTTTCTGACTTATTTTCATTTTGCTCGGCTCCTAAGCTCCGTAGCGTGATGTCAAATTATAACCTTCCTCAAGAACTAGGCTATCAAATGCAAAAATACATTTTATATCCGACTGGTAGTTCCCGAGAAAATCGCGTTCAAACGAACAAACAAAAAACAAACTGTTCAGCTTTACTATTAGTATAGGCAAAACAAATATCATTTTATTGAAATCAACATAAATTCGCCATGGGTGTCCAAAGATTTAAATCTTTGCGTCTGTAAATTTAAAACGTTACAGTTCACGACGGAATATTCTAGCAAATGTACGAATGTGTAAACATCAGGGGCGCAGCTAACCAATAACCCGATTCCTGTCGGCTTCCCTTAGGAAATTATGACAGTCAGTAGTTCTCAGCAGTGTTTAATAATCACACTGAATGTATTATTTAATACTTACACCATAAAATTAAAGTATTACAAAACCCTAACCTACATTAAAAAAATTGTCTTTATATTCCAACCAAAACAAAACATTTAAAGTGCGCGCCAATTTTGCTCTAGTGCCTCCAGTATAACTCGTTGTCCGCCCGGCTTATGAAAACTTAAATTTCTATACAAAATAATCTCGTCATGACGTCACTCCAGGTCACGTGACACGCTGTTTTTTGAGGCAATAGTAAGCCGTAAAAAGTCGAGTTATGATTGAGTGTAGGAAATCCATTCGCTGAATTTCGTAAGCGTTCGGTTTGGTTCGGGACTGGGGGAGGGACAAACGTCGCTCCCCGCTCGCAATAATTTGTTAGTCGACGTTTGACGTAAATAGATAATAGAATTTATAACCTTTAATTTTGTTGATACTTGTAGTTAATTAGCATTTTGTTCGTTGTATTCATATAAGTTATTAGTGTAGTATTAGTGTGACAATTGGAATTGGATAATCGTGAGTTTGTTGTGAAATTGTGCGTTCGCCGTCGTTGTAATTAGGAATTTGTGGTAAGTCGATAGATTAGCAAGTTGAAATTATTTTTTTAGAGTAGATTTGAAAAGTATTTGTAGGATGGCGGCATTAATAGACGATTACGAACGATTATCTGATCTAGCCATTTTTTCTATAGAAAAACATTTATTGCTAAAAATTAAGAATCATCCCGGTTTTTATGATAATGTCTTAGCGTAGACATCTGCTTATAGAAGACTGAAGCCAGGAAGTCAGTCACAGATTTTAGGTAACTGGACTACGTGCGCCACGTCCGGGCTAGGTAAGCTATTTTTTTTTTTTTTTTTTTGTTTTTGCTCCGGCTTACCTTTCTCATAAACTCACCCTTCGCCACTGGTAAACATTGAGAATGCCTCAAAGAGTAATGTCACCTTTTCTGTAATTTTCATTGATTTATTAAAAAAATATCTTTAGGTGCTCAACATTTCCATTCTGCGACTGTACGTTTTATAAATAGATCTCAATAACACCAAAATTTGACAGTTTATTCAAATTATTTTATTTCACATAAACCTAACGTCAGAAGCTAGGTCGTTTCCTATGGAGAACCGGCAAGAAACTCCACGTTTTTTGACAGATACCAAAGTTTATTAATCGTATTACAGAAAAAATACAATAGACGATTATATTAGTAACCTAATCCGCTTAACTGTTCTTAAGCGTCGAGTGCAGAGTGACGAGTGACTCTGCTCTTGACGTGTCAACACGTCGGGTCCGGGTTGGCAACAAGTCAATCGTCATCCTGTGGATGTTGAGAGGTGAAAAACGTGTCGATTTCTTACAAGGTTCTTTATGACTCTTTAAGAACAGTTAAGCGGATTAGGTTACTAAATATACGTCGTCTATTGTATTTTATAATGGATTTCCGCAAAGTCACGCCTGAGTCAATTAACTATCGTATTACAGAAAGAAATAGCTCGCCTAGGGGGTGGTGCGATGGCCGCGGTCTGGGGCGGCGACCCGGGCGGACTGACGGCCGAACTGTCCCTAGAGATGAACAGACGTCTGCAAGCCGTGTTAGAAGACACGCTGCTTAAGAATATCACGCTCAAGGTAAGTACAGTAGACGTTCATCTGATAAATCCGGCTCGAAGGACCATAAAATGTACGGTTCGTACACTTGCAGAGTTGTTGTTCAGGTTGAAGCGCGTAGAGAAAAGATCACTTAGTTCCTGTTAGGTTTATTACGTATAATAGTATATTATGCAATTAGTGAATAAAAGACGGATTTAAAGCGAGGGCCATAGATGAATCACGAGCAAGTGAAGGATTCTAACGACTGAATCACGACCGTAGGGAGTGATTCAAGGGTTAGAATCCTGAGCGACGCGAGTAATTCATGGCCCTCGATATAAATCCGTTTTATTCAAGAGTTGCATACTATACTTTATACCATGACTACGAGAAAAAGAAAGATTTAAGCGAAAATAGACATTTAATGAAGAAAAAAGGAAGGTTGAATTAATTTAAATGCACATTAAAATTGGAACAATTACTAAAATTTAAAGTAATTTTCATATTATTACTAATAATAATAATCAACTTGTGAAGCGATATTTATTTCCTGTGTATCGAGTATGTTTTCGCAAGGAGGTTGTATAGCATTGAGATGGAGGTCGCATATATAGATGTGTTCTAAATTCAAACACCAAAACAGTGATTAAAAGTGCTTTTTATTCACTGAAAACAGTGAAAAAAAGCTTTTTAGAGGGGGAATGGTATAAATAGTGTTTATTAGTAATACTGTTGACGATTCCTTTCTCTAATGCTAGTTACCGTGTAGCAGTAATCGCACTCGCTGATTTTTTGTAATGTATGTATATTTATAGTTATAGAAATGACGCACGTCTGGTGCAAACCACCGCGTAAGCAATACGTGTACAGTGTTGGACTGTACATAGGTATATCCATATGCTAAATACGCACTTGGAGTGCATCAGCCTGTTATACAATACGTGCTCGTCTTCAAATCATGAGCAAATAGAAACACTAAGGCCGTGCGCTCTTTGGACGCGTTTGCGCACGAATTTTACTTGTGCGAACACATACGAACATGCTCGAATGATCCCGACCTACCCAGTACTAAGGGAGCGCGCAGACTGGGTGCGAGTTAGTCGTTCATATAGTTCCGACGTCCGAAAACAATCTGAACTTGTTGGGATTTTTCGTGCGTTCAATATTATATGACCAGAACACTACCTATTTGATGGAGAAAAACGTATTCAGTGCGCGCACGATACAAATTTGTATCCAAAATTCGCGCGGCCTAATAGATAAGGTCAAGTCAAATTGCTGACAATGGATTTCAAATACAGTACAATAGATACAGCCATGCTATTCCGTAAACATCTCAGCGTGAAAACTTGGGTGAAGTGAGCTGTCAATAGTGTCAATCCCTGTGGAATGACAGCTCACTCCACGCTCACTTCACCTAAGTTTTCACGGTGAGATGGTTACAGAATAGCACTGCAGGTATATATTATGGTACAGTCGTGGAGCGTAACTTATAAGCATTTCATTTTCCAAATATCATTGTGTGTCCCTGGGCTTATCTTTCAAATTATTGGCAGTACGCGGTTAAAAATAATGCATGGTGCTGGTAAAAATTTACTTAGATGCTTAACCATTTCGTTCCCCGACTGTAAATCTTGGCAAATGCACCGACAGCTTCCTTATTCGACATTACGGAATTTTCACTCCAAAATGGAATTTTTGCCGCCTATAGTTTTCTCATAAAAAATAATTACGAGAAGCATTCAGTGAATAAATAATATAAAATAATGTAATTTTCAGGAAAATATGGACACACTGGGCGCCGAAATATCGCGACTAAAAGAGCAATCGAAAGCCAACGAGTCTAAATGAACTAAATTATTATAAATATAAAATTTAAGTGAAGCTACTTGATTCCAATGTTATTATTGTAATGGACTAACATTCCAGAATATGCCAATGATAAAAATTAGGGCTTAAAACTTATTCCTTTTGGTCGCCATTTTTTTAAAGCATTTTTTAAATTAAAACATTCCATGTTTATTTGCTTTCTGAAAAAGTTTGTAAGAAATCTGCCGTCAAAAATAATTTCAAGTGCTAAAAGGTTCTTTTAGCGGCTGTCTGACATTGTCAGGGAGGCGTTGTTACTAAACGCCTCTGAGTGGTAAGACCACCTCTCTCAGACCCAGAGGTCCCTAGTTCCCAGCGGGGGCAACATTTTCTGCTCGGTTTGATTGGTGGTAGGGCTTGTTCTAAGTCCGCCTGGCTAGACCACCATCTTATCTAAGTCTGTCGCCATAACAACAATGTTAACAGCATTGTTGTGTTTCGGCAGTTAGAGGTAAGATAGCCAGTTCCTCTGGTTCCGGGTGAAGCTCGCTTTCACCTTCGGCCTGATCGTCACTAACCATCAGGTGAAATGAAGGCTAAATAACCAGCTAAGCTAAAAAAAAAAAAATGAAACTTTAAGCATTCAGCCATGCTATTCTGTAAACATCTCACCGTGAAAACTTGGGTGAAGTGAGCTGTCAATAGTGTCAATCCCTGTGGAATGACAGCTCACTCCACGCTCACTTCACTTAAGTTTTCACGGTGAGATGGTTACAGAATAGCACTGCTGGAGTCAATTCTAGTTTCTTTTATACTTACGTACTTCTTCCAACTGTTTTGAGGTCGGCTTCCAGTCTAACCAGATGCAGCTGAATACCAGTATTTTACATGGAGTGACTGCCTATCTGACTTCTATTATGGTACTCATACATGGTGCTTGTCAGTGTTTTTATTTTCTCAATTTATTTACTTTTATAGAAAAATGGCGACCGTATAGGTTATTTCGAAGCTTACACAATCTTATTAAATTTTATAATTGAATGAATTACAATTATAATTAATTATAAAATGTTGACATGAATTTTTGTTAAAATTATTTATTAATAATAAAAACTATAAAATTATAGTAAACGTTTGTATAGACTAAATTAATTGCATTTGAAGCAATATTTTATTGTGGGTAAAGAACCACTGACGATCTTCCGTGACAAAAAATAATATGCTTGGCTTAAATATCGGTTCCTTAAAGAACGGTGGCCGAAGTTACTGAAATGTTGTAACTGACAGTAAGTTGATGTATTTTCCTGGAGAGCGTTTTTGACACCGTAAAATACAATAGACGTAGATATATTTAGTAACCTATTCAGCTTAACTATTCCTAAAGGGCATCCGCTCAGCGTCCGGCGCTCGGCGTGGCAACACGCCGTGTTCGGGTTTGCGGCAAGTCAATCGTCATCCTGAGGATGCCTCGTTGAGAGGTGAAACACGTGTCGATTTCTTACAGGGTTTTTATGACTCTTCAACAAAAAAACTACGTCTATTGTATTCTATAATGGATTTCGGCAACGCCTCAATCAATTAACTATCTTGACACCGTAAAGTCAAACTCCGTTGCCATCATTTCGTGGCGGCCACCGCTCTTCTAGGAAACTTTAGGTTTACCGAAAAATAAGGGTAGTTTTGGTAATACCAAAATTTTACTTTTGAAGCCTCATTAGCAGTCAAGACGATTAGTATACTCTGTTCATTTTATAAAGACTTATGTGACACTCTAAACCCAGTGGTTTAGGATATGAGTTGACTGTCAGCGAATGATTTTAAGATTTTAGTTAAGTAGATTATACAAAAACATGCTTTGACGTTTTTTTGCATACCATACAACGAGATTGGCAGTAAATATTTATTTTAAGGAATCAACTTCAACTCTTGATTAAAATGGCTTTTGTGGAAGAGACACTACGATTTTGCCAACGTAGAATCCGCGCCACCACTGAAGTCCGGCGACGGCCGACATTTTTTTAATGCAATTTGATGCAATGACACAGCATAGACACTAGCGCCGCGAAAGGACTTCAGTGGTGGCGTCAGTGAATGTTTTTTTTTTTACTTTCCATGTAGAGTTCTACAGGGTTATTTTGGCTCCAATGACATTGACAGTGGAACGTTGTTGGTAAACATTTGTGATATTGCCACAAAAATTGTATTGATAAAAAAAGATGGCGGCGTTAGTTCCGATTTAAGCCACGCGCCGGACTAGCCTTGTAGCGTTGTTTTATGCCAGCTTTAAAAATAAACATTTGACATGTGTCAAAATTATCATAATTAAAATAACAGAGTATAGTAAAGATACGTTCCACGTTTTATCGACAATGTTTGGTAAAACATATAATTATGATTTACAAAACATACGAGTTCTCTTAAACTCATTGGGGTTTATTTATAGACGTTGTATTGATTAGCGACTGTTTATCCATACATTTTTGACGTTTAAGGGATCTCGCGCCCTAGACAGCCACGACCAGTGGTCGCAGCGACCAGGTAAAATAGAGAAACCAATACGAATCGCGCACTTGGTCGCAACGGTCAACTAGCCGCACACCATACAATACCAATGCGATCCCTAAGCGTCTCTTAACTTTAAGCAACGTTTATAAATAAATGAATGGGTTTATTTGTAAAAAAAAATAAACAATATTTCTTTAATTAATTCTAATTTAAAATACCTGTGACATTTCGAATGAAATTGTAAATATGTTTTGTTTATATTCAACTGTGTACCTAATGTACTGTATTATATTATTGTTAAATTATTTCCATGTAATTATTATTTATTATCATTTAAGGTGAACGCACACTTATCAGAGCCGAACGCGTCGAACGAAACGAATGTTAGAATTCTTTATATGAAACCTCGCACTTGCCCGCGTCGAATCGTCCGAATCTGGAAGACCATGCCTAGCTTTCTCGTTGACTTCGATTCGTTCGACGCGTTCGGGTCGGATAAGTGTGCGTTCACCTTTAATCTCTACCATTTCAGTTTATGATCGACCGAATAGATATGTCTGTATGTTGAATATTTCATATGTAACTTATCCTGCAGAACGATCAATCCATAATATCATGCCTTTATTACCCAGGGGTAATAAAGGCATGATATGAGGGGTAGGCAAAGTTGTATACTACACCAACATTTCGGCAGTTATAATTAAGTCCTATACTATAGTTTGACCGATACCTCTTCACCGTGCCTTAGGAATGCGCTAAGAGGCGGGGGGCAGCTTTGACGAATGAGCGACCTGCGCTACCCCGTCTCGTTGCGTCTCGTTGTGCACCTAAGACGCAGTACAGTGGTCTCGGTCAAACTATAGTATAGGACTTAATTATAACTGCCGAAATGTTGGTGTAGTATACAACTTTGCCTACCCCTCATATCATGCCTTTATTACCCCTGGGTAATAAAGGCATGATATTATGGATTGATCGTTCTGTAATTTCTGCCTCTAATGCAAATTATTCAACTCCATAGATTTCGGTCGATTCCTATTTTCTGTAACCGCCTATTGTACTGGTCTATTTCATTTAATTTTATTTTCTTCTCTATGGTCTATTAGTACTTATAGTTCAAATGCTGTGTCATACTGTTTATACAATGTATGTTTGATTTTTTTTGTTAATTCTTGAGGCGGTTTTGCGAGACATACCTATCAAGATATACTGGTCAATTAAAGTTAATGATTGATTAATATTAAATATCATGTCTGAGTGCGGCAGTAACCTTTAAATACAGAGTGTCAGGGACATCGACGCGAAGCCGGTTACCATGGATTCAGTACATGATTCTGAGCCCCCTGCGTTGAAATTTTTCGTCGGTTATTCAAAAAAAAATCATCTGTTGCATACATTTTGACCGCGTAGGTATTGCACTTTTCTATGAAACAGCAGATTTTTTTTAAAATAACCGACGAAAAATTTCAACGCAGGGGTGTTCAGAATCATGTACTGACCCCATGGTAACCGGCTTCGCATCGATGTCCCTGACACCCTGTATAAATGTATACCTATTTATTATTCATGTTTAGCAGCAGTGATAGCTTCAGTGGTGTGACCGTCAGACTGCCAAGTCATAGGAGTCGAGTTCGAACCCAAGGCACGCACTTCTGACTTTTCGGATTCATGTGCGTATTGTATAATTATCACTTGCTTCAAAAACGGTGAAGGAAAACATCGTGAGGAAATGCCTGAGATATTTTTCTCGACGGCATGTGAAGCCAAGTCAGAGGCCCATGGGCGGGTTTAAAACTCTGACACCAGGTTAGTCACTAACCACACGAAAAAAAAGATTGTTTCGCAAAACAACTTCGAAGTTATGAAAATCGATTAAATTGTTGAGACAATGTAAAATCTATATGAAAATAAAATGTAATTATTTTTGTTTTGTAAGTATTGTTTGTGCTATCTCATAGTTTAAAATTGTTTTCATTACATTACACTGTGATTATATCACGGTATCCTAACTAATATTATAAGTGCGAAATTGAGTATGTTTGTTACGCTTTCACGCTAAAACGGCTGAACGGATTTGGATGAAATTTGGCACATAGGTAGACCATCACCTGGGTTAGGACAAAGAATATTTTTATCCCGATATTCCCACGGGATCAAAACTAATGCGGGTGAAACCGTGGGTCGCACCTAGTTTACATATAAATCAGCTGTTCCATACATTTTGACAGCTTAGGTATTGAACTTTTGTAGGGAACAGCTGATTCAATCCGACGTTAATTTGACGCAAATTGACTTTGTAACAATTTATTTTATTTGAAAGAGTGTCCGTGGAGTTTCTTGCCCGTTCTTCTCCATAGGTACCTACTACGCTTTGGAATGGGCAACTAGCTTCATATTTTTGACTGACCGATTCCTTGACAATTCAAAAGTGCCTGTAATGGTTTCATTGAAATAAATGCTTTGAATTTGAGTTTTGACTTAATGTGTCAATCTGCTAAAACATTACTTTGCCTGACAGCACATCAAGTAACGCCAATTAAGAAGGCGTAATTCAATAATCCCGTGCTCACTACAGCTCTGCCTACCACTTCAAGAAAATCAAGCGTGATGTTAGACGTTTATCACAGTGTAATGTAATTGAAAATATCAGTATTTTAATATGACTACGATACCTCAATTTGGTGTCTATATAGTTCTCGATCAAATATCACGTATTTATTGTATAGTATTATTGTACGCGCTTTATATGTATCGATGTTTTTTCTGTAGTAGAAAAATAAATCGTTATTCTTCCATACATCTCACGTACGTATTCACGTCAATTTTAGCCATAATATCTTTCATACTATTCTTTTCCTCTATTATAGTAATGCCCAGTTTCTGGATCGAAAATTACCGACACGTCAAAATCGCACTCATTATCACATTAAGACGCAGATATATGCCAGTGACCTTGAGTGGTTAGCTTGCGTGGTCTGTGCTGAGCTCACGCAACGCGTCGTACGTCCAGTCAGTAATAGGACTCGTCCATCGAGGAGCGTTGTCCCAAACTAGACGCATTATTAATTTATTACACGTAAAACAATAGGTATTTTAATAAAACACGTAAGTAAAAGACGGATACTTTAATTATCTTTAAAATGTTTTACGTGATTCTCAGTTTTTTATCTGCATTAGACATAACTTTACTAATGAATTTCACTATGTAAGATAAACATAATTTAAAATATTCATATATCAAGTTATTAAGAAAATGCTCTTATTTAACATATATTTGTTCCAAATCATTAACACTACTCGTATAGACGTGATCTTCAGTATAAAAACATTAAAAGTCTGTTATTGTTGCCTTAAACGTATGTAAAGTGATGCGATTATCATTTCAGCCGGAAGACGTCCACTGCTGGCCTCCTCCCAAGCACCGCAACTTCGACTGGTTCTGTGCTTCCCACATCCAGCTGATTCCTGCGGCCTTCAAAAGGTCTTCGGTCCACCTTGTGGACAGATGACCGATTGGCTGATGATTATAAATTCAACCAATCACAGCAGGTTACGCGCGCTTCACAATTTGACAGCAAATTTTTGTGTTCATTTTCGTTCCAGATACCGGGCGTAACTGCCCCTTTCAAAGACGTCACTTAAAAATTAATTATGGATTATTTTTACTTTAATTGGCCAGTATATCTTAGCAAATATTATTATCAATCTGTCATATTTTTGACTGACAGCGTTCCTATATAATTAAAGTTAATGAATCATTATCTTTAAGATTATCTCTAACTGACTTCTCAGTGTGTGGCAGTAGGAAAGAAAACAAAAACTTATTTATTTGAAAAACATTGTTAATATTTTACTATTCGAAGAAAGAATGATCTAATCATTATCTTTCGCGGTCGGTACGTATACAGCGCGTAGAGATTGTATTGTAAAATAAGAGATTATTGTCGTAACGTTGTTGTGAAGTGGGAATTTTATGAGATTCGCGACCGTTGTGTTGTATCAAATATATTTTCAGCATTCTTTACTTGTTTTATTTTACAACTACAAGTTTACGACATTTCCACAATCTAAGTTGTATTTTCGACCTCGTAATTAGTTCATGACCCTACTACACTGCTGGGACACAGGCCTCCTCTCTGTGAGAGGGCTGTAATCCACCACGCGGGCCCAGTGCGGGTTGGTAGATAGAAAGAAAATACGTTTATTTGCGGTACACATGACGCAAGGAAAGAACAAAACACGAAAATAAACAATTTGGGGGAAAATATGCGTCACATCCACGCAAAACGGCCATCGCTCAGCATAATGCTGCGACCCTATGCGAGACAGCCCCAGCGCTGGTTTTCAGCGACAGCCGGCGTTGACGTGATGACGTCAACCGGTGCAGCATATAGTGAAATAACAAAATAAAATGAATAAATACAATACTTAGTCCTAAATGTTTATATAAAATATGTCACATGTCTTAGAATATTTGGTTCTAGGACATGCCGGTTTCAAACGCCCGTCTGGGTTCGAACCTACCACCTACATTTCGTAAGTCGCGGCTGTTACCACTTGGCCACCCTGTCGTTATCACATGTACGTCGTAAAACGACTAGATTTATTGTCTATGTGAAATAGTTTTACCTTAGTGAAGGTTCAACTTACTGTCAAAAGTGTACTGTTACAAGTAACGAGGTCGACTCTACAAACGCTGACGCAAACGCCAAAGGGGTCTTCGGGCGTCCTCGTATTCAAAGTGGCATAACATTGTTTTACAGCATTTTTATTTCACGAAGCGACGCGCGCTTTACTTGTGATTACAAACACGCTGTGAATGTGAGTGAAAGCGCTGGACCCCTCGGTATCGTACGAGAAAATGACGAAATCGGAACTGTGTATGTGTGCGTGATATGTGCTGACGCTAGTCGCCATCACGCACACATTCTCAGCGTGTTAGTACACTTGGTAACCACAAGTAAAGCGGGCCTCTTCGTGAGATACAAAATACTATAGCAAGATGTTTTTGTGTGCGGGAAACGAACATTGAATACAGATTGTGAATAAATATTTATCCTACTAATCTGCGTTCGAAATTTAGTTTCCTAACATGTAAACAAATATGAGTTTTTGGAAAAATTACTTTAATACCTTCACATAAAGTTGTTTCTCTTGTAGAGTTAACTTTTGTGTTGATCAGAATTTCGGAAACCGGATAATCCTAACTTATAACATAAATGCGAAAGTGAGTTTGTTTCGTTTGTTTGTAACGCTTTCACGCTAAAACGGCTGAATGGATTTGGATGAAATTTGGCACATGAGCTGGGCATAAGACATCTTTTATCCCGATATTTCCACGGGATCGACATTTGGGTAAGTGGGTAAAACCGCGGGGCGCAGCTAGTAAGTAATACTAAGAAATGTGAATTAATGGGGATGATACAGAAAAAAATACCAATTTCTTAAGAAAATAAAAACATACTTATATTTATTTCAAGTCACTTATTAGAATCACAGACAGATAATTTCTACAAACAAACAATATTGTTTATTTACTAATGACAACATTATTATTTATTTTTCAGAACCATCATTGGCTTTTGGATGTCAAACGCTGCAACCAGGTCCTGGAATGAGAAAAAATATACAGCGTAAAGCTCTAGCCGAACAGACAAATACCGCGCGGGATGCGGGACCAAATTCTCTTTCGCCAATTGAATACTAACTTTTATTAAGGTGATCAAACGAGACAGAAAGAAAATTTAATAAAAAGAAAAAGAAAAAAGGAAAGAAAATTGGTTAATTCTGCACAAATTAAACGGACATTACAAAAAACAAAATATATAAAATATACATTGACAAATTAGTCCAAAGCCTCGTATTCGATATTCAAAATAAATAAAAGTTTGACAAATTTTGTCTATTGCTTGATGTCAGGCCAGAGACCAAAGACAATTTACAATTGCTTGTGACACCGGTGACTGAAAAGATTGTGGAAATCGGTTGTTCTTCCCCTACTCTTATAGCCATCTACATTCCTACTCAAAACTTTCCTCACGACATACCCTCATTCCTCCGCATCACGTGCCCGCGGGCATGCTATAATAAGACCAAAGAAGCGATGGATGGACTGTGTGAGAGATGATATGGCTAGAAAGGGAGTGACTACCGAGATGACGACTAATAGAGAAGTATGGAAGAAAAAAAACGAAAAATGTTGCGCCGACGCAAATAAATTGATATAAAGGGCAAGAAAGTGATGAATCACACTACCTGCCATCGCTGCATATCTATAGATACGATAAACTGCTTCTCATCAGACTCGTCGACACGCTCCTTCTGTGTTGAAGACAGCGGCACTATGAACGGCAGTCCGTACTCTTCATCTGTAACAGAGGTAGCATAAACATATTATACAATGTGAAATTTAATTCGTTTGTATCCTCTTAAGGGGTCATTGTACATCGTTATGAACAATATTCACTATGGGGCCTAAACTGAAATCGCGAAAAAAAAAAACCAGCTTTTCCATACATTATAACGAGCTATGCGAACATAAATGTATGGAACACCTAATTTTTTTTTCACGATTTCCGGGTTGACCCCATAGTGAAAGTTGTTCATAATGATGAGTACAATGACCCCCTTAGAGGCTGCAAACGAATTAAATTTCACATTGTCTAATCACCCTATAAATGTTCCTCCTTACTGCTAGGACAAAGGCCTCTTCTCTTCGAGATGGAGTGGGTCATAATCCACCCCGCGGGCCCAGTGCGGGTTGGTAGAAGTCACACGTCTTCGAATTTTTGGTTCTAGGACATGCTGGTTTCCTTGTTTTCCCGGTTTGAGAGGTAGAACTTTAATATACTTCACTCAACTGCAAGATGGGCAGACGACATTGTTGCTATCGCAGGTAAAACTTCGGATGAGGCTGGCACAGGAGCGTGGGGATTGGCACAAGAGCGTGTTGGCACAGGAGCGTGGGGCTTGGCACAGGAGCGAGGGGATTGGTACAGGGGTGTGGGGATTGGTATAGGAGCGTGGGGTTTGGTACAGGAGCGTGGGGTTTGGCACAGGAGCGTGGGGCTTGGTACAGGAGCGTGGGGCTTGGCACAGGAGCGTGGGGCTTAGCACAGGAGCGTGGGGATTCGCACAAGAAAATAAAGGCCTATGCCCAGCAGTGGATGTTGATGACTTAAATTCCTTCACCCAAAGGTTGTCTTTAAAATATTGCTTTTAATGTTGAAGACCAGTAAGACCACACTTGAAAAAGACATCACCTGGTCCGTTGTTCAGTTGCTGAGTGAACGAAGCCAACAAAAACTTTATATGATATACTAACCTAAGGTAACAGAGATCAACCCATCCCTAACCAGAAATGAGACGTGGTAGATGTTCTCCACACTCTTACTGAAGCTGCCCGGGTCCAGGACAGTATGGAAGTAGCTCAGCGGCTTGTGATGCTGCTTATACCACTTGACGATGAAACGGTGCGCTCGCGTCACCATCTGAGAGCCTTCTTCAGTCTTGTCTAGTCTGCAGAAGAAGAAGAAGATGGGTTATTGTTGAGAGAGATATTTGTACACAACTAAAGTGCTGCATTCCAAAAAACAAATCGCCGATGTCACCCAACAAGTGGCCAAGCTTAAGTGGGACTGAGCCGGACACGTTTGCCGCATGTCTAATGGTCTCACGTGACATCGCTATTCAGTATTCGCGTTTTTCACTGTGTTTTAATTCTTTCTTTATTGCGTACCATGATGTATAAAGTTGGTAGGTAAATAATTATATTAGTAACAATTATGGACCCTGTCGGGCACAGCATAGATCAAGTAGGAGAGGAGGAAGAGCACTGGTTGTTTAATGTGATATATTTTATTATCAGTTAAATAGTAAGTTATACTCTTTTAGTAAAACAGAATTTAATTTAAGAATTATAATTATGTAAGATTTTTTGTTTCAAATTCAATACATAATCTTAATTATAATAAACAAGCTAACACTAAAATATATATAAACTATTAACTAACTATACAAATATAAAGGGGGAAGACAATCATAGGGCATCAAAAAATTCGTCCGCATCGCTGTCAACAGGAAAAGTGCCCAAAAGGCTGGCAGCATTGCCACGCTGTATGGCAATGCTGATTCTCTGGCCAGTCTTCTGGTCACATGAAGAGTCGACCAACCGCTTTGCGATGTCTTGAAAAACTAAGTGGGCACTCGGACCCCATGGCCCTAGTGTTATTCATTATAATTATTGTATTTATTCGGCACTACTATAACTGACGCAGTTTGGGGCGAGCCGAAGTAACGAGTTGCAAAAATCCTAAGTACATTTTCGTTAATTTTGTTTTCTGCTTGTAACTGTCAGACTTTCAGGCTTCCGACTACCCGCAAAAACTGTCAAAGATCTAGGAATGACAGCCGGGATCAACGGTTTAACGTACTTTCAAAAGCACGCTTACCGAGCTCAGTCCATGGATGGGTGACCATCCATACCTAGAACCCTCTCTGTTCTAGGTATGGATGGTCACCCATCCATGGACTGAGCTCGGTAAGCGTGCTTTTGATCGACCCGTGTGGTTGTAACTTAGCCACGAGTCTTATGCCCGTTTTCCTCGACAACTAATTGACGATTTTCAACGCTAAGCTCAGTAGTGAGAGTTTAAAATCCAACAGTGCACTTTTATTTAGGGATTCATTTAGGTGTCACTTGGTTATGGTGAAAACGGGCATTACTCTCCTAAAAGATAAGTATTTCATATTCAAATCCTTGTTTTTTGATTGATGTTATTTGCACACAAAATATAGTTTTTTTTTTACAAATGTAAATACATAAGATAATAATACTAATGTACTATCGAAGAATTTCATATCTAAGCAGTTTAAAAACAAAATCCCGTGAATACGATGACCACATCTGTTACCGCCCCGGTGTTATAGCCGCCGAGCGCTGCAAGCAGTAATAGTCCTTACGGTGTATAGATATGAATTTTTTCGATGGTACTATAATAGGTACACCTCTGCGTAACCTTTCGGGGGTTATTTATAGCTGTTATGTTATGTATTAACTTTAGAATGTCTATACTCCACTTGAAATAAGATGAGACATTTTAACAAACCTTCTTTACAGTCCGTTCAACCGATTCTGACTTCTATTCCGTAGCCATAAGGATGGCATTAAAAGCAATGAAGTGGTTACAATACCAGCTGTTTACTGCAGCTGCCATTTGTCATGTCACCAACGCAATAGAAGTCAAAATCGGTTGAACGAACAAAAGGTTTATTTAAATGTCTAATCTTATTTCAAATGGAGTATAGTATTGGAAAAGTCTTAAAAATTGTAGTGTAAACTGAATTTTAATTGTGGGCATTAGAGTTGTTTTTTCAGATTCCATTCCATAACATTACATGTTTAGAAACTAAATTTCAAACGGAGGATATTACTAACTTCTCAACTTTCTCAGGCTCCTTCAGTTGCGCCAGCTGTTGCTTCTCGACCTGCTTGCGCACGCGCACCGGGCGCTGCACGACGGGCGTGAACGTGCCGAACACGTGCGCGACCACGGGGACCTCTTGAGGGAACATGAAATGCCAGAAGTCTGGGTTCTCGACCTGGAATATGAACCGAAGTATGTAAAGACGCGGTAGCTACATGAGCGAACCTAAACGAATTAAGCTTCGTTACCAGTGTTGCCTGCGCGTTATGAATGACGCGACGGCGACTTTTCCGAGCGACAGAAAATAATAGTGTCCCAAATGTAAGCAGTGGTCGGCCAGTGGTGGGCCAGTGGTAACGGCCCCGACTTACAAATTGAAGGTCATGATTCGAACCCAGGCAGGCGCTTCACTGCTCTCAAAATGGTGAAGGAAAACATCGTGAGGATACTAGCATGTCCTAGAACCAAAAATTCGAAGACATGTGACATCTACCAACCCGCACTGGGCCCGCGTGGTGGATTACAGCCCACTCCCTCGCGAAGAGAGCAGGCCTGTGTCCCAGCAGTGGGTATATTATAGACTGTTTATGCTGATTACTTACGATATGGCGCGCCAGCTCATGCTTATCGTAAGTGTTCACGTTTCCACTAACGGCTTCTGAACATCGAACAGTGACGTCACTGGCGGCGCGAAGCACCCGGGAATCGAGGTAGCCTTCACCTAAAAAAGTTATATGTGTTAGCTATAACATCACGCCTGTTTGTTTACCCCGATAGGGTAGTCAGAGGTGTGTGGATGTCACGCATATTTTCCCCAACTTGGGAAGTTTTTTGCACCATTTCTGGAGTTTTGATTGACCAATCATACAAAAATTGCTGGCACACAGATATATAACCTGGATTAACACATTAGATACTGTTTATCCCAGTAATGAGAATTCTGAGGTTTACGCAGACAAAGTTTTAGCAGTTTAAGCAGTCAGAAGCTAGTAAATACTAAAAATAGATTACCTGGATGTCTGACTCTCTCCTCAACGCCTCCTTCTTTATGCAGGTCCTTAGCCTCCTTTACGGCTTGCGACGTCTTGTCCATACACTCCATATTGTTACCAGCTTCATCTTCTGTAATTAACATACATATACATTACAACACAGAACTCAAACTCCAACCACTTATTTCAATTAAACCATTTACAGGCACTTTTGAAATGTCAAATAGTCAGTCAGTTAGTCAGACAGTTGAAGCTATTTGCCCATTCCAAAACGTAGATCTTTATGGAGAAGAACAGGCAAGAAACTCCAAGGACACTCTTTTAAATATAGATATTACAAAATCCTGGGTACATTATTCTTGTTGCTTCTGTATGTGAGAACAATGTACAAAAAATTATCAAAACAATTTAAAATATAAGATTAAAAATAAGCTCTGGCAAGATAAGAGATGACCAGTCTCAACTGACGGCGCGCGTTCACGAACATGACAGAACAGAAAGAAGTTAGAAGCCTGAAAGTCTGACAAGCAGTCTTGACAAGGGGTATTATGTTACAAAGTAATTGGGTTGTGGAAGTCAGAGTAATTGGGTTTCGAGTTGAGCTACATGATTACAGACAAATTCTTGCACTGACTGGACAGGTCCATTCAAATCTATGGGGTTCTTTCCTCAAAAGACACTAATCTACATGGTCCTCATATGGTCTGACCAAATTATATTAGGACTTTAAAAGAGACTTTCAGAGAGTTTGTTTAGCCATTTAGATAGGAAAATTTGACTCCAACTAGCTTTTTTTTAAATATTATGTGTAAAAGTGATTCTGATATCCTATTGACAGAATAAACAATTTAATTTCCGAGTCGCAACATATAAATAGCATTTAGCTACATCTGGTTAGACTGGTCGTGCCGAACATAGTTGGTAACAGGCTATATCTATCTTTGTTGGATACTACTTCACTCCAAGGATGAGTTTCACAAATAGATTTTTTCTTACGGTACATCAGACGGACGGTCCGTCAAAACAAAAAGAAGAAAAAATCTATTCTATGATGGACGGACAATTGGGACACTTGCAAATGGGACATAGTCTGTTCAGGAACACCGCACTCACACTGGATATTGGGTGAATCGATTATGCCCCACTAAGCCAGTATAACACCGATTCAGTACTTTGCAAATAGGCCACTGCAGTTTTCGAGGCATGTGTTCTTCGGGCGTTACGAAGTCTTGAGTTCACCACAAATAGCTAAACTACTAACATAATATTAATTCACCTCACCTATCAACTATATAAGCTGCGTGTAAAAAAAAATCTTAAAAATTCAATTATAGTTTTTATTTGCTTACTTGGTCCTAATGTATTTATGTATGTTGGCACAAGCGAACACAGGAAGTGCAGGCACTCTATTCTACCGTCGTATGGCCTTACTGATTATAAAATAAGTTGTTATAAAAAGACTTCAATTCAAGCGACTGTTTACTTACCTACAGTTGATAGGTCTTCGAGTATGGATCTGTATCTTAGTTTTCTAACATAACTTCCCGACATGCTGGTCCTTGACTGCGAAAGCGTATCGTTTCTAAAAGACATCTTCGAAGCTTTCAGCTTTCTTATTTTGTTTTCTTAATTTTTATCACAACATTGAGCTACACTACACTGCACCACCCGCTTTTAGTTGACAAATCCGTTCGAAAATTAAATTCAACAAACTGTAACAAACTACTTTTGAAACTCTTACGGAAATAATTCGGTGAAAAAACTTCTTAAAATTAATTCATCTTTTGTAGGAAAAAGAGTATTTTATAAATCACTTTTTTAAACGGTTCATAATGCTGATTTCATGTTAATATTTCTTTTTTAACACCTAAAAAAAAGTTGAATGTAGTTTAGTTACAGAACGTACCCGAGATAGCTTGGGGATACTCCCTCAACGTCAAACGACCTTGGTCTTTTGTAATATTGCCAGCCGCAAGCTCATATTTCTTAGTAGTTTAATTTTTTTGGTTGCCTATAAATTTTTAAAGCCTGAACTACCTATGCCAACTTACTCGGACGGCCATGTTTTTGACATCATTATTTTACCAAGAGTGCTGCTTGGTCCAAATTATAAAAGTTTATTAACAAACGCAGATTATTGACGGAAACTGAAAAGCGAAATGTGTATGCCTGTAATTTCATTAGAACCACCGGCTACAATAGTAATAAGAACTTTTGATGGAGGAGTCCATCAACACATCAAGCTCTTTTACCTACCAACTATGTACACACAGCTACACATCAAACTATACATTTCCAGTATAAGCTGACCTCACTGTTTACGGAAATCCTATACAATGCGAGATCAGCATAAACTGGAAAAGTATAGCTTGATGTGTAGCCGTGTGTACTTACTAGTTCCTTTTGACGTATTATATTTAATTGCATGATAGAACTCTCGCACCGAAAACCCTCTTTGGATTTAACAGCAACTTAAACTTTTTTATGTATAAGTTAACATAAATGCCATCTTGAAATGTCAGTTTACAAAAATTAAAAAAAAGAACTAGTACATAGCCTAAAAATTAATAGTAGCTAATTATTCTTTGTCATGGTATCCCTAGCATAAAATTTTGTTGTAGGAGTGCGCGGTTTAAAGACAAAACTGGACAAAACGTTGCATTTTAACGAATTTAGTTCTAGTATAATAAATATTTTTTATAATAAAATGTACAATAATCTATAGTTTTACTAGTGTAAATAAAAATTTGGCATTTCAAAGTCGAGTCGTGTCGTTACGGTACATGAGTGACAAAGTTGTTAATCAGTGAGGTTATAAATTACAAACATTTTGTGAATTTAAATGGATTCAGGGCCAGCCCAAGAGGTAACTGAGCTGCTGCGACAATGGGAGGAACAGCATACGACCGCCAACTTCGACCCAATACCAACTTTGACGAGGTAGGTTCTTTGTTTTGATATTAATGCGAAAAAAAATATAATTAGCACATTTATTGTTTGTCGTATGCTTACACATGTGGCTATGAAATTTCAATGTAAAAATAGAAGTCATGACCACGTAATATCAAGTAACAATGTGAAATAGGTATTCCTAAGTTCTTCATGAACTTTTAAACTAATCAGGAAGTGCAACTTTTAATTGCATTTAGCTCTTTTTTGGGCCTATTTCCTATACCAAATAGTAAGGAACCCAACTAGAGTCTTCATTTAGTGTTAAATCCTTATTTTTATAATGATTCATATAAAAAAGTGCTTGTATCTTTAGAATAAAAAAAAGTATGTGGTTTGTTGACAAACTATTTTTTTTTTATGACTGACTGCACTGATCTTATGCCTGCCAGGAAGATTCAACCATGATCAAGGTTGATATGTAAAGAGGTTCTCAGCTATGGGTTTGTGATGACCTAATATTGTGAATATTTTTTTGTTCATAAATACTGGTATTATGACCCTGATGATCATTAAAAAGTAATAAAACCATTAAATAAAGTGACAATTTGTCGTTTCTTATCGTAATAAACCTGCTGAAACTCAATCACCGGGTTTATTAGGCTAATCTTCACAAAAAAAATATTATTAAATTATGAAACTCAAGTTAACTGCAGTCATTGGCTGACTAGAACATCAACCATCAGTCAGATTATCAGATGGTCACTGGTTCGTCTTAGGGTTGGCTGTTAAATAATAAATGATTTTATTTATGTAAGTAGGTACAAAAACTTTTACATGTCAATCATATTTTAAAAATGAGATGAGTTCGGCTTTTCCTTTAAGGTAGAAAGAAAAATTATTGATTGGGCCTCGCACAGGAGATCATAAATTAAACTAACTAAACATAAATAAAATAGTGAACAAAGTAAAATGAAAATAAAAGTCCTGTATACGGGGCCGAAAGGTTTGTATCTCAGCATGATGCTGCAAAATTGAAAATAAGTGTTGCAGTGCTAGTATTATTCTAATAGGGAAAAAGATGAAAGGCCGTAACTAATCCACGATGTCACACTGTTTTTTAAAGTTCAGACATAATCTTGGTCAGACTATGCGAAGACCATGGTGTCTGAAATGGCATTTTTAGGAAAGCACCACACCGATTAAGTGGACCTATTCAGTCGGTGCAGGCATTTGTCAGTAGCCGTGCAGATAAACTCAAAACTTAATGAGAACTGATGAGAAGGTACAGCAGATTATCTTATGAAGCTTTCAGATACCAGGGAATTCAGAGGCATTTGTTTATTGCAATTCTGCACGCGTAGCATGACCACCGTGGAAATGAGTTTTGTCGACACAAGAATAGACAAAATGACATTTAAAATATCACAATCTGTCATTTTGACTATTCTTCCATTGACAAAACCCGTTTCTACGCTATGAATGCTGAGGTGACCACTGTCCAACAGTGCACATCTATTGTCTGAAATGGATGATGACTTGAAATAATGTTCATCTATTTTCAACAATAAATCTGCCTAGCCTTTTTCTAACTATGTTAGGGTCGACTTCCATTCTAACCGCATGCAGCGGGATACCAGTATTTTACATGGAGCAACTGCCTATCGGACAGATCCACAAACCAGTTACTAGGTAACACAATACTCGTTGGTAAGACTGGTCAGACTTTCCACATTCTAACTACCCGTAACAAGTGGCAAAGATCTATGAATGACAGCCGAGACCAACTGCTTAACGTGCTTTCCACCATAGGCTTTCGTCTCGGTATGTTATGGATGGTCATCCATCCACGGACCGACCTCGGCAAGCGTTGCTTAATCTTGAAGTTCGACCCGTGCGGCTGAGGAGCCCCTCATTCATCTATTTTCAACAAAGTAATCAAAAATCTAATCAATGTAATCAAAACTTTATAATTTGGAGGTCATGGCAGATAGCCAAATATATTTTGAATTCCCAGGAACTAATATCATGAGGAAAAATAATCTCTACATATTGTTATGTGTCGTGTTTTGACAGCGGCAACAGGTGATCCCAACTATATAATATTATAAATGTGAATGTGGGTTTGTTTATTGTTATGCGTTCATGCTAAAACAGCTAAACGGATTTGAATGCAATTTGGCACAAGGGTAGACTATGACCTGGAGAAGGACGTAGGATACTTTTCATCCTGGATCACTAACGAAGACGCGGGAAACAGCTAGTTTAAATATACCAATATGAGGGAGTATTTTACGTATCTGCCTCTTCAGGGAATGCAAGTTTGAACAAGATTTCACTTGTTTCAACATTTTCTTTAAAAGACAAACATTTCAAAATATTATGAAATAATTTTGAATGTAAAGTTAATAGTCTTGCATCCACTTTTTTCGATGACTGTATTGTATGATTTCTTTTAATTTATGAATGTTATAGGCATACAATTTATTTGTTTTCGTCTGATATTTCTAAGGCGTAAGAGGCCGGTTCGTTAGACGTTTTGAATGAAATGAGGCACCAACCGACGATTATCCCTGTATGTACTCTGCAAGTGCACCCAAGGACAACCCCAGTTAGTGCAGGACTATTGCAGAAAATGGAAATATTATTATTATTATTAATTCTGACAAATCAGACATACTATTATTAATTAATATTGAATTTATACATAATATTATCTAACCTAGTTATTAGATTTTGAAATTATTTCTGATTACTTATTTACATTCTATTTTCTAATAATATGAATTATTAGGATGGGAAATAAATAAATTGTGATAAGTTTTATCATATTTTAATTTAAAATTGAAATGATATTTAATGTTGAGTAATTACACATAATTTATGAGTAAACACAATTTTGACAGCAGATAAAAAGAAATACTTGAACACTAATCTTAATTCATAACATAACTCTAGTATCATCCACAGGTACAGAAAACTTGGATGTACCTACACCTCAGTCTACCCCGTTACGAAATAGTGGTGTGATATTAATTTTGTTATGAAAAGGCAGCAGACATTGAGGGGGCTGCTTAGTAATACCAGTCGCACGGGTCGATCGATCAGGTGAAACTACGCTTGCCCCACATGGGTTACCATCTTTACATACCAAGACCCCTCAGAGCCTTGGCTGTTGTTCCCGGTTGTCTTTCGTGGATCTATGACAGTCATTACGGGTCGTCAGAAGCCCGAAAGTCTGACAACCAGTCTTACCAAGGGGTGTCGTGTTACCCAGTAACTGGGTTGTGGTGGTTAGATAGGCAGTCGCTCCATGTAAAATACTGGTATTCAGCTGCATCCAGTTAGACTGGAAGCCGACCCTAACAGTCTACTACTACTATTATAATAACACACAACATAGCTTTTAAGCTTTTTGTAACTAACTAACAACATACCTTCATGGATCATTGTTAATCAAATAAGTTTAATTTATTTATTTCGAGTTTATCGCGTTCACATAGACGGACGCGGCGGGGGACTGTTTATTTATGTTTAATTAACAAATAACAATGGACTCAATATGTTAGTAACAATATTTCTTAACAATGTTAGTAAACTTAACCTAACACTGGCCTATACTATAGATGAGTATAGACAAGCAAATAACAATGTTTAAAACAGAATTTGGTAAAGACAAAGTCAATGTTTTTGGCCACATTGGTCAAATGCCAAAAGGTTATCTTCACCTACGCCGGAAACAAATGCAATTAAAGTTCCTAATTAAATACGCGTAAAATATCTCTGATAAACAATTGTGTTATTAACAAGAGCAAAACCAAAGTAATAATATTATTTATCTCAGCAAAATAGCTGACCTCATAGAGATAAATATTATAACTTATAACATAAGCAGGCATAAGCGGTGCAGCGCAGCGAGCAGTGCTGGCCCAGTGGTCACCGACCTACTAGTTATAGGTCGTGGGCTCGAACCTAGGCAGGCGCTTTACTATGTGTAAATAATTTCATCACCACTACTCTCAAAACAGTGAAGGAAAACATTGTGAGGAAACCGTCATGTCTTTGAACAAAAAATTCGAAGACATGTGACATCTACCAACCCGCACTGGGCTGACAGCCCACTCGCTCTCGAAGAGAGGAGGTCTGTGTCCTAGCAGTGGGAACATTATAGGCTGATTATGGTAAAGCTGTCGTAAGTGTTTATTTAATTTATGTTTAAGCCCTGATAGTAATAGGAGCTGACTTTAATCAGATACAAATCTGAGCAGCCCAGAATGACCTCCTATTCTGGCTGAGTTTTTTTTGTTATTGTTCGGGCGTGCTGGGCTAATGTGGCCAACCACAAATCTTGTCCCACCCACCACAATTAAACCACATTTTTTTCCATTATTTGAGGAAGGGCTTTGACCAGCAATAATTATGTAGATTATGTGATTAAAAATAATATATATTTCCTATAATAAAAGCCACACAAAAATCAATTAAATTGACCTTTTTTAATTTTATTACAGGATATCCGAAATAATAGAAGCAGAGACGGAAAACTTTATGAAAAAGGATCCTGACCCGTTCGATGAGCGTCACCCGTCGCGCACAGACCCTGAGTGCGCGCTGGGGCACGCTCTCAAGGTCATGTTCAAGAAGGACAACTTTATGACTAAGGTAATTATAAACTGTTCCCGTTCGATTAGTTTACACGTTGCACACGGACCCCAAGTGGACGCTGGGACACATTCCCAAGGTCATGTTCAAGAAGGACTCCTTTATGACCACGGTAACTATAGCCATCCTTGTCACTGTAGTGATTAACAAGCATGTTTCTTCTATGAGACTGCCTATTGAGAACAATGAACAAGAAACTCCACAGACACTGTTTTAAATTAAAATATTGTTGATTACTAATCTGTTTTGTTTCTTTATCTCCAGCTAGTAAATGACTACGTCCGTGACACGTACTACTCCCGTCAGAACATGACAGGACGCGACGTGCACAAACTGAACGTGGCTGCTTGCAGACTGACCTTGGACCTCATGCCGGGCCTGGAGATGAGCGTCGTGTTCCAGGTGAGCTAATATATGGACGACATTTTTCTAAGCGTGTCGATGGTAACCTATATAGAGTCAACCCCCAATTTTGCTACGAGCTTGGCATCTCTGCGTCCGGCCCTCGGCGTGGCAACACGCCGTGTTCGTGACACGTCAATCGTCATCCTGGGGATGCTTCGTTGAGAGGTGAAACACGTGTTGATTTCTTACATGGTTTCTTATGACTGTTTAGGAATAGTTCTTTAAGCGGAATAGGTTACTAAATATATCTATGTCGGGGGATGATATGAATCTCTCTCGTTATCAGGCATATTTTAACTACTGTGGACGTACTAATGGGTAGTGTTGCTTATGCGCAATAGAAAAACCGTTGCAGTTCAAATCAAATTATAATTTACAATAACATTACTCACACTAGCATTTCACACACTGTAGGTAAACGACAACTATTCGAAATGCGGGACAGTTCCTAGACTGGAGGTTCTGTTCTCTAGAACGGTCGGAAGGCAACTGCGCTCGCCCTGGCGTCCCTCCATTAGCTAGGCTCCGTCGTAGCACGAAGTTAGCCGAGTGTTAGTGCTGCCACTACTCGGGTCACGTGCTGCGCTTCGTTTAGCGACAATTTCTTTCAATTTTTTTCAATTGATATATAATTTTTCATTCAATTGATAAATTTAAAATCTTATCTTTCCTTCTTTGTTATCAGGACAACGAAGCTCTCATCCATCGGCTAGTGAACTGGGCGACAAACTCGGCAGAACCACTGCAGTGCTACGCGACCGGTTTGTTAGCGGCCGCCATGGAGGTGCAGGAGATAGCTACCAACTTTAGGTAAGAGTGCATTCTATGATCAGCGCCATAAAGACGAAAATTGTACCACAAAAAAAAAATTACCAACTGTAGGTGAAAAAATACTTTATTAGCGGTGTCGTAAAGTGCAAATTTGTACACATTAGACACAATTTAAATTGCCGCGGAACGGAATGGAAGCGTTTTTTTTTTATGTACAAAGAATAATGAACTTTATGTCAATACTGTAACGCACAAACTAGATACGAGCCAAATAACAGGTCGCGCTTCTTTCGGAGAATTCTCGCGCATTCCCGCAGTAATAAGCTCGTATCTAGTTTGTACCTTAGGCAATTGACATACAGTTTATTTTGCTATGTACAATATCGTTTAAAAAAACTCGCTTCCACTCCGTTCTGTTGCAATGTAAATTGAGTTCAACGCATCCTTTTTCTTCTCTCATCAATAGTACGCACGGCTACATACCAAGCTAAACTATTCCGGTATAATCTGATCTCGCATTGTATAGAATTTCCGTACAATGAGAGGTCAGCTTCTAGAACGCTATTAGACCAATACAATAATAAACGTTGTATGAACATACACGCATCCCCGTCCCTTGCTCGAGCCAGCCCGCGCCGCTGAGCCTGTAACTTCAAATTCGTCCCAAATGAATCTAAATTCGATCAAGCCTCCTGTCTCTTGCTGTCCTTCCCCCAACGACGCCCTAAACCGAGGTCCGTACCCCACAAGGGGTACCCTTAGCGTGAAGTATAAGTTTTATGCCTTCTCTGGAGGCCTAAATTTATTGAGGCACCCACAGGGAAGGCGGGTTAAGCAGCCGACAACCTCCTAGGTTGACCTGCGAGATGACATTTATATAAAACTAGCTACACCCCGCGGTTTCACCCGCATAAGTCTCGATCCCGTGGGAATATCGGGATAAAAAGTACCCTATGTCCTAAGCCAGGTCATGTTCAAATTTCATCCAAATCCGTTCAGTCGTTTTAGCGTGAAAGCGTAACAAACAAACATACAAACAATCAAATCTTTACTCTTTGTAACTAGCTGCTTACTAACTTTTCAAATCAAATTAAATCAAATCAAATATATTTATTGTGGATCATAGGTAGATACATAATACAGGTCTTATTAAATAATTAACTTGTGATCAGCTATATCCCGCCCTTAGGACATACAATAGTTACACAGAAATTAAATTATAAAAAAAAAAAGATAAAAATAAAAACAGAGCGAATTTAGGCAGGTACACAACAGTGGGACACTGAACGCATCATGACTGAGGGGGGGGCTGTATTGGAGAAGTGATTTGTCTTTTGCCCGCGGCTTCGCCCACGTGCATTTCGGAAATTATGCCACGGGAACGTACTTCGAGATAAGAAGTCTCCTATGTCCTATTCCAGGGCATGGTCTACCCGTCTGCCAAATTTCATCAATAAAAAAAAACATAAACGCATTAAGTACATTACCTTCTTTTCTAGTAGCAGCGCGAATCATACGCTGTGGTAACCATCAGCTGGTCAATATACCTACAAGCAGAGGATATTCCGATATCATTGAATATTGTACTTTATAATTAATGGGGCAAAGTGTAAAATAAAAAGCTCCTCGATAAATCTAATATTAATTCTTTGTTACAGGGACCTAAATGCAATGCTTGTACCATTGATGTTAAGGAGACTACATGTTTTAAGAGAGGACAAAGTAAGTAACAAATACTACTGCTACACAGCCTATAATGTTCCCACTGCTGGGACACAGGCCTCCTGTCTGTGAGAGGGAGTGGGCAGTAATCCACCACGCAGGTAGCGGGGTAGATGTCACATGTCTTCCAGTTTTTAGTTCTAGGACATGCCGGTTTCCTCACGATGTTTTCCTTCACCGTTGTGTGAGCTGTGGTGATGAAATACTTTGTACACAAAGTGTCTCTCAGGGTTCGAACCCACGATCTACTACGCTTAAGGGGTTCGGAAAAAATCAAGAAATATCACAAGGGTGGAGGGGGTGTAGTGAGACATCACGTGTATTTTATTATTTCTTTGAACGCGCGACTTCTCACGTGACGTAGACTCGCCGTTGCCAGGCATCGATGTACACCTGCCGTGCTATTCTGTAAACATCTCACCGTGATAACTTGGACCTAAAGCTAGGGATTGACACTATGGACAGCTCACATCAAGCTCACTTCACCCAAGTTATCACGGTGAGATGTTTACAGAATAGCACGGAAAGATAAAATATTCTGAAATTTTTAAAGATACTTTGTACAAAAAAAAACCGGCCACGTGCGAGTCGGACTCGCGCACCGAGGGTTCCGTACAAACCTGTAGGTATATAAGTAAAGGAATGGGGTAGTAAGTTTAAAATTATTAAAAATATTTTTATTATTATGATGTAACAAAAAATTAATGCTTTTCGCAATTTTTCCTTTATCTGTGCTATAAGAGCATCGTACCAAATTTCAAGATTCTGAGTTCACGGGGAGTACCCTGTAGGTTTCGATTCACTTGCGAGTGTCGAAAATTTGCAGCATAAACGGCTGTATCTTTTGATTGCGTTGGCTTAGAAGTTTGATTTGTTTGACAGCTCCAAGAGACAGTAGACCTGAGTATTTGATATGAATTTCAGCTTGATACCACGCGTTCCTGAGAAAAAGGATCTTGACAGACAGACAGACGGACAACAAAGTGATCCTATAAGGGTTTCGTTTTTCCTTTAAAGTACGGAACCCTAAAAACACGTGATTTTCGGTAGGTGGGGGGAGGGTAGTCCAAAACCTCACCACGTATCACCAGGGGCCGGGGGGTTAAAAAGTTTCGAAAAAACATCACAAAACATCATTAGTCGCAGCCTTTACCACTGGGCCATCACTGTACTCTACACAGACATTGTACTATTTTACAGAACTGGTGTTATGTTTAAATGTATTTTTATCCGACCCGAAACATAATCTCCGAAGGGTTATGCAAAGGTGTACCATCGTAGAGCTTCATATCTATATACCGTAAGGACTATTTCTGCTTGCAGCGCTCGGCGGCTATAGAACCGGGCCGGTAACAGAAATGGTCATCGTGTTCACGGGATTTTGTTTTCAAATTGCTTAGATATGAAGTTCTTCGATAGTACCCACATTTCGCCAGTTATGTTTAAGTCCCATGTAATACGAGTAGGGGGCGAGCCTATTGCCATCAACCGGGCACGAATCCAGACTCCGGGCTGCTACTGAGAAATTCCTGATGGGAATAACCCAATAATACTGCCCGACTTGAGAATAGGGTTGATTACAATATTTTTTTTTAGTCCGTCATGTAAATTATTAAAAAATATTGGACACGTATTTTTTATTTTTTTACGCGATCTAAAGATTACGGCGATACATTGAGTTAACATGTGCCTTGACGTCACGAGTATGTAGATAGATTTTATACTTACTTGTGACGTAGCGACCCCCACTCCCCAACTTAAAATGCGTTTTATCTAAGTCATTGTTTAATAATATGATAAAGCAAATAATAAGTGTCTAATATATTTTTTTTTATCTGGCTGACGGACTAATTAGAATTTCCTTTTTTTACACAAGTATCAAACCTATTGAACCCTCAGCACTAGCGCTTGCTAGATTTTATGAAACTTATTTTGGGGCTTTCCAAGTTAATACATGTTTTCATACATGCAAGATTTTTGTTCTATAATATATTTATTTTTTACAGCAGAACAACCAAAATGCGGTAACTCCACCGAATCAAACGCGTCATTTTGCGCGCTTCGACAAAAAGAGAAATAATGACATCAAGTGCAATGGACCGAGTAAGGAGAAAAAAGGTAAGCTACTTAATAAATACTACACACACACACAAGCTACGAGGCCCCGCCCCTTTAAAAGAAAGAAAGAAAAATATTTTATTTGGTACACGCACAGGAAATACAAACTGTAAATAATAATAAAAAATGGTTGTCTGTAAAGTCGGTTTTACGGGCGAAGATTTTACGTGACAACGTCTTTTTATCGGCGGTGACTCATCGTAACAGACGTGAGCGGGCGTTACACTTTTTCATGAGTGACTCCGAGCCGCAACCTAATTTAAGACGTTGTCACGTCAAAAACAAGAAAGGAGCATTTAAAAACTAACATAATAACGATAAAACGACCTGTGCGAGGCCAAAAAGGCTCCTATCTCAGCCTAATCCCCTTTAATGCTGCTTATTACCAAGGTGAGATGTCAGATGTTACACATCATATGCGAAATGAAATGAAATGAAATTGTTTCTATTTTTTAAATAGGATATCGGAATCACTTTTACACGTCATATAAAAAAATATTAAAAATAAGCTAGATGAGGTCGGTGTTTCCTATCTGACTACTCTGAGAAGAAAGGCCGAAACAAACTCAGAGGTCGTAGTCTCTTTTAAAGGCCAGACATAATCTTGGTCAAGTCATATGAGGACAAGCGGCGAGCGGGCGAGTACTGTAACACACTTTTCACACGTCCTGGTTGTCGGGTAGCCGGTGCCGGGGAACCGGCGACTAAGCAAATGGGCATGTTCGTTAGTTTGACACGTACCGGCGAAGGATAACGTCAATGGCCATATTTATTTATTTATTTAATACTTCAAGCACAAAAAAGTACAGAGGCGGACTTAATGCCAGAGGCATTTTCTACTAGTCAACCTTTGGGTGATGGAGAGACAAACTGTGGTAGGTGCAATTACGAAAAATTTAGGTTTATTTTTATTTTTTATTAATTAAATAATATATAAAGATACACATATACCTATTACAAACTATAAACATCATATATATGTCTGATTATATATAAATATACATAAATACACGCCATACAATTAGCTGCCGGCTAGCCGGCAACCGGGACGTGTGAAAAGGCTCTAAGGCTCGCTCGTTTTTTTGTTTGATCGTGTTTAGGTATTGATAGCCATCCAGTTCTGCAGAGTTTCGCTACATAATTTAATTTGACCCTGTATTGAAACAGTAGCGCGGTGTTGCCATGTTTACACTATATCAATGTTCTCTTCCTTTCCAGACCGTGTCAAAGACGAGGGGGGAGGGGGTGACATGGTGGTGGATGAAACACCCCCCCATGCCAGCAAAGATCCCGAGACGCCTGTTAAACATTTTAATAGTAAGTTTTTGACATTCAAATAGCCAAAGTTCGTGGTAATCGCGGTCACAGAACGTGGGAGCGAGATGACGAAGCTGTTTTGACCAGTATATTATTAATCCTTATATAATAAGCTATGTTATAAAATTTTACCATTTAATTTAGGTCAAAGTATGCCTGGACATAACATCATTTAAATGAAAACTATAAAAGATATCACGGATTTAAAATTACGCTCAGCTAATTAATTATGGCTGACGGCGCGCGACGTGGCACCATGACTGACAGGGGTCAATGACCTTTCCAAGGAACTGCGATTATTGAAATTAATTTATGAATGAATAAAAGTATTTGGACGCCAAAACTCCACAAATAGAGAAGGACTTACCATTTTTTTCATATATTATCCATTTCAACGAAATAGTGGGACCATCCATAGACCACCAGTTTTGTTTTTTTTATTGTAAGGCCCGTTTACACGGCGATGATTAGAACGATATTTTGTTACTGTATAATTTGGGATCATCGCCGCGGCAGTTTCGTGGTAGTTTCATACTGCATTTTGTTTTTAACCGTATGAACATGGGGATTTTGACGTGTGCATCACAATTTACAAGATGACTGAAAATGCTCGTCTTAGAGTGTAAAGTCTTCATTCTTAGGCATATGATAGTGCAATTAATTACCTTCTGTTCGCCTCTCAGGTCCAGCGAACGCGTGCTCCCCCCCCTCCCAGTGGGGCATGATGTCTCCCCCCCCTCGCCCGCCGCCGCTGCATCAACACGAGACTTCCTCCAACTCTAGCTGGGCTGAGATGGAGACTTATGTTATAGGTAAGTCAGTGTTATTTCATATTGACCAATATTGGGCTCCAACCCGCTGACCAACTTGAAGATCAAATGGTATTGGAATGCTAGTCTAAGCGTTGGCGCACGATCTACTATGTTATGGGTTTTTAATCTCTTATTTAAGGCCGAGGAATGAGGAGCGGAGGGCCGTCTGGCTAAGTAATAACAGCTGTACGGGTCGATCGAAGGATAAGCTACGCTTGCCGCGGTTGGTCCGTGGATTGGTGACCGTCTTTACACACCAAGACCCCTCCGTGCCTCGGAAAGCACGTTAAGCTATTGTGCCGGCTGTCATTCGTGGATTTTTGACAGTCGTTACGGGCCGTCAGAAGCTCAAAAGTCTGACAACCAGTCTTACCAAAGGGGTATCGTATTACCCAGTAACTGGGTTGTGGAGGTCACATAGGCAGTCGCTCCATGTAAAATTCTGGTAGCTGTCTGTCTAACTGGTCAGCTGCATCTGGTAAGACTGGAAGCCGACCCCAAAATTGTTGGGAAAATGCTAGGCAGATGATGATTTAAAGCCGCGAAATGAAAGATTTTATCTACGCCAGAGCAGCAACATGCCCGATCATTTTTTCATTGTTATATGGATAATTAAAAGAAAAACAATTAAAATATAGTTCAAAATTGCGTGCAAGAGATGATTCCCTGTGGCGTGTATGCGTGTGAGGATGCTCGCGCACATTTTCAATCATAACTTGACAGCAAAGAAAATGCCCGAGCGTTCTACTGCTCCGTTTGTCGACGGACCCTTATTGTGTGTAGACTATAGTTTGACCGGGACCGCTGTTAGCTGGCAAGGTGGGGGGCGGAACACCGCGCAACGTGAGCGTTGACTAATAAGCAAGCGACCTGCATTGCCCCCCCCCGTCTCGCCGAGCACATACCGAAGCCGCGGAACAGCGCTCTCGGTCAAACTATATCTGCTGTAAAAAACACAAATAAAAATGACTGTTCTAAAAGGTGACAGTGTGTTTGTTATGTAGTAAAGGCAAGTGGTGTATCTAAAAATGTTTTTTTTCGCAGGCAACATTCAAATCCACCCTCCGACAGACGCCACTAAACAAATGCTCATACTCAGATACTTGACGCCAATGGGAGAGTACCAGGAGGTGAGTAACTTTGTAATTTTTATCATTTCAGTATATTTAAGCTTCTTTTCTCGTATTGCCACAGAATAGTACAGAAGGCGCACTCCGCATTTTAGGTATGAAGCTACAGGTACGCGGCGCGCCGATCTTATCGGGCCAATTCAGTGAGTGTAACGTAGTCAGAAGATCTAAGAGTTACGCGGTAGAAAGAGTGGCACCTTCTAGGTGAATATAACTGTAGGTCATTAGCGCTGTGCGACCTGAATTGCACTTTATTGTGTCGTAGCAAGAGTCGCTTTTTATTTTAATGATTTTGAGGAATGCAACATCTGTATTAATCTGTGGTTTTGCTACGAACTATAATTATGAGAATAACCCATAATCATAATCATTTATTTGCTTTGAAAGTAGGTACATAATAAAGGTGTTTACAAAATGTTGAGATCCCTGTACAGTCTAAAAATTAGGCATGCAAATTATAGAATTTAAAGCTAGCTTAATGAGAATAATAATAAAGAAATTCAATGTCAATAATTAAATCTAAAGAGTAAGGTCATTTAAAAAATCATTAATTGAAGCAAGCAAGCTCACATTCATTCCATACCGTGATGTAGGCCAAAATTGATACCTAATCTGGTTGATTGCTGTTGACATATTTAACGTCGAAATGACTTTTCGCCTTCAAAAAAAGGAGGATATCAATTCGACACGTATGTATTATTGGAACTGCTATATATTCACATAACTTGGCAAATCGAGGCAATCCCAAATTTAAAGTAATTTTTTACTTTTTAATGTTTTTTTTTTTGTAAAAAAGTTTTACTCATGTGTTCTAAATGTCATCTTTATAACACTACCGATCGGGCGTTTTAAATTCGCCGTCAACAGCACGGTAAACCGCACCGCACAGTTGGAGATACAATAAATAAATTCATCAAGGTAAACGGCGAAGACCTCTACTCACACGGAGACCACTCAAGAATTAACCTATTGACTGGGGCGGTCAATAGATTAATTCGTCGTCGGATTGATACGACAAATGTATCGTGCCCGTAGAACCTATGTTAAAAAGAAATAAAATACGTTTATTTGCGGTACACATGACGCAGAGAAAGAACAAAACACGAAAATAAACAATTTGGAGGAAAATATGCGTCACATCCACGCAAAACGGCCATCGCTCAGCATAATGCTATAAATACAATACTTAGTCCTAAATTATATAAAATATAATATTTAAAATGATAACATTTCATACCGTCGGCGACTCACGCGCCGCGGTCTTAATGCAGTCTGTGCGCGCCGCTGTCGTAAAAACTATTTGTTTGCCCCAGCGCTGGTTGTCAGCGACAGCCGGTGTGTTATTTTTTATGTCATTGCACGACCCTATTCATCGTAGGTATTATTATTTGTCGATAACAGGGCTACGTAATAATAGCCGCACGTGTCGATCTATCAGGTTAAGCTACGCTTGCTATGGTCGGTCCATGGATGGGTGACCATCGTTACATACCGAGACTCCTCCGTGCCTCGGAAAGCACGTTAAGCCGTTGGTCCCGGCTGTCATTCGTGGATATTTGACAGTCGTTACGGGTCGTCAGAAGCCCGAAGGTCTGACAACCAGTCTTACCTAGGGGTGTCGTGTTATCCAGTAACTGGGTTGTGGAGGTCAGATAGGCAGTCGCTCTATGTAAAATACTGGTATTCAGCTGCATTTGGTTAGACTGGAAGCCAACCCCAACACATTTGGGAAAAGGCAGATTGATAGACATTTTTTTAATTAAATTAATAAACTAATCTTTAAAGGTATTTGCAACTCTTCCATAATTATTACGTTACCGTTTCTAGAAAAAAAAAGAAAGAAAAAGTGTTTATTCTGCACAAACTGAACGCACATTACAAAAAAAAAAAACAAAACAATACCACTTTATTAGCCGAAAGCCTCGTATCCATTATTGACACCGAAAAGTTTGACAAATTTTATCAATTGCTTGCTGTCAGGGTCAGAGGCCAAAGATAATTACATAATGTGTTGCGACATTTACAAAATTAAAACAAACAATCAAACCTACAAAATGCTGGTTGGTTGCTGGTTTCCGAAACTTTCGATTGTGATCCTCTGGAAGCCGACCCCAACATAGTTGGGAAAAGGCTAGGCATATTCATTAAAACTCTATATTTATTGAAACATTTTTGTCCCCAGTTCCTATCGCACGTGTTCGAACAGAACGCGCTCGGCCTCATCCTGGGCTACCTGAACGTGCGGGAGTCGCGAGACTCGCGCCTCGCCTTCGAAGCGCTCAAGTATCTAGCGGCGCTGCTGTGTCACAAGAAGTTCTCCATCGATTTCATTAACATGGGCGGCCTGCAGGTTAGTATAGGTAATAGATAAAATGGCCTCGGTGCCTCGGAAAGCACGTTAAGAGCGTTTACTCTGAAAGTAGGCAACGTCGCAAATAGATGTCAAATATTTCACTGTTTTGATTAATTTGGCAATATTACTGTATGGAAATAAGAAACGTGGCTAACTAGCGAACTAGAATATTGATTATGAAATCCAATAATTAATATCGTAACACCAATTATTTAGTTTTAGATGTAAAAAAAGTATTTGGAAAGTTTCCAAATTGCTTTTTTACACCTAAAACGGTTACAACATCAAATTCAATGTTATAATTTAAATTAATTATTAATATTCTAGTTCGCTAGTTAGCCACATTTCTTATTTCCTTACAGTAATATTGCCAAATTAATCAAAGCAGGTAAATTTCTGACAGCTATTTGCGACGTTGCCAAGTTTTAGGGTAAACGCTCTTAAGCCGTTAGCCCTGCGCCTGATCTCTCTCCGGTCGTATCGGATTGCCGCCATGGACTATGAGAGTGAGGGAAGAGACAGTGCACCTGTGCCTGCGCACGCACGCCTGCACTATAATATCTCCCGCGTCGAAGGCTGGTCTTCGCTGTGATTGGTCGCCGTGGACGAAATTCTGTCTCGAGGACTATAGATAATAAGGGCTGGTGTACGCGACTCCGTCTTTTTTTAACCGACTTTAAAAAGTAGTTCGAGGTTCTCAATTCGACTATCTTATTTTTTTTGTATGTTTGTTACGCGATTACTCCGCCAATTATGAAATTATTTTGATGATTCATTTTTTGTCTTGTAGGTCATACTTCCGTGAAACTTAGGTGAAGTGAGCGTGAAGTGAGCTGTCAATAGTGCTAATCCCTAGCATCCTGCCGGTCGATTTGTGACAGTGACAGCTCACTTCACCTAAGTTTCACGTTGATATTTTTACAGAATCGACCGACAGATGTGGGAATATAACTATTATGTCATTTAAAAAATGCCATGTAGTACTGAATGTGTCGCACATACCTTGGATGTTAGCTTGAATGATAAGTCACGGCTAGCCAAAGATGATGGTTTATTGAATATATTTAACTACCACGTAACTATTGCTTTTATAGTTAATTGATTCCGGCGTGACTTTGCGGAAATCCATTATAAAATACAATAGACGACGTATATTTAGTAACTTAATCACACTGCGCTCGACGCTTGGCGTGTCCACACGTCGGGTCCGAGTTCGCGACAAGTCAATCGCCTTCCTGAGGATGCCTCGTTAAGAGGTGAAACACGTGTCGATTTCTTACAGGGTTCTTTATGACTCATTAAGAGCAGTTACGCGGATTAAGTTACTAAATATACGTCATCTATTGTATTTTATAATGCTATTATATGAATGATGCGTGAATGAGTACAGCTGACTATGAACGCTGATCGTTAACTGTCGCGTTACACTATAATTTGAGCAAGGTGATGGAAAAGTGCTGATGTAAGCAATGCGCGCGTGCCATGTACTATACATGACTCATACATGCCATTTTCCCATCGCCAGAAATTCCTGGAAGTCCCGCGCCCGTCAGTAGCGGCGACCGGCGTGTCGATCTGCCTTTACTACCTGGCGTACTGCGAGGACGCCATGGAACGAGTGTGTCTACTGCCGAGGAGGACGCTCGCTGATCTGGTCAAGTAAGTCACCATCATCCCCCAACTAAGTTGGGGTCAACTTCCAGTCTAAAGGGTGCAGCTGAATACCAGTATTTTACATGGAGTGACTGCTTATCTGACCACAACAACCCAGTTACTGGGTAACACAATACCTCTTGGTTGCCTGATGTCAGACTTTTGGGCTTCTGATTACCCGTTAGTAAGTGTACATAATCATTCTATAATGTTCCGACTGCTGGGATACAGGCCTCCTCTCTGTGAGAGGGAGTGCACTGTAATCCACCACGCGGGCCCAGTGTAGGTTGGAGGAAAAGTGAAATAAGTATTGTTTTATCAGCTTATAATGTTCCCACTGCTGGATCTCTGTGAGAGGAAGAGAGTCGTAATCCACCCCGCGGGCCCAGTGCGGGTTGGTAGATGTCACATGTCTTCGAATTTTTAGTTCTAGGACATGCCGGTTTCCTTACCATGTTTTCCTTCACCGTTTTGAGAGCAGTGGTGATGAAATTATTTAAAGTAAATCTCCAGCCTGGGTTCGAGCCCACGACGCCTACCACTGCTCAAATAGGTACTGCACCCGGCAGTAAATATAACAGCAGAGGTTAAAAAAAAATCGGCTTTAGAAAGTGTGGTCTCTCTCATATCTCCGTGTCTGTCTTTTTCTAAAGCACGATGTGTTATGCTAACGCACGGGTACTTTATGGCTCATTTTCATTAGTCGATATACAGCATGCGGGTACTTCCGCATTCGGGGTCTTCTTCTTTTCGTGTGGTTAGTAACTAACCTGGTGTCAGAGTTTAAAGCCGCCCATGGGCCTCTGACTTGGCTTCACATGCCGTCGACTAATATCTCTCAGGCATGCCGGTTTCCTCACGATGTTTTCCTTCCCCGTTTTTGAAGCAAGTGATAATTATATAATACGCACATGAATCCGAAAAGTCAGAGGTCTTGGGTTCGAACTCGAGACCTATGACTTGGCAGTCTGACGGTCACACCACTAGGCTATCACTGCTTCGCTTGCTTATTCCGGGTGATGACTAATGAAAGTCATAAGTTGATAACGCGGTCGCTACACCGTTTTCGGGGAATTCCCGTAGTGGGCGTAGCGACCAAAACATTCACTCACTCACTCACACAGCGACCAATGACATTCATTAGTCGGTAAAAGGCGTGCGGAGACTCACCCAATGAAAATGAACCTTGAAAGCAACTGCTAAATGTGCGGTGCAGCTTTTCCGTTTACCGGAATCGTTCCCTATCGACTAATTAAGACGGTTACCTTCATGCGGGCCCTATCCACTAATGAAAACGGTTCCCCGAATACCGGCTCTATGGCATGCGTTACAGAACTCTCCCGCGCTCCACATGCGGGCCCTATGGCATGCGTTACAGAACTCTCCAGCGCCCCACATGCGGGCCCTATCGACTAATGAAGACGGTTACCTTCATGCGGGCCCTATGGCATGCGTTACAGAACTCTCCCGCGTCCCACATGCGGGCCCTATCCACATATGAAAAAGGTTCCCTGCATGCGGGCCCTATGGCATGCGTTACAGAACTCTTCCGGTCGCACATGCGGGCCCTATCGACTAAAGAAAACGGTTCCCCGAATACGGGCTCAATGGCATGCGTTACAGAACTCTCCAGCGCCCCACATGCGGGCCCTATCGACTAATGAAGACGGTTGCCTTCATGCGGGCCCTATGGCATGCGTTACAGAACTCTCCAGCTCCCCACATGCCGGTCCTATGGACTAAATAAGACGGTTCCCCGAATACGGGCTCTATGGCATGCGCTACAGAACTCTCTCGCGTCCCACATGCGGGTCCTATCGACTAATGAAAAACGGTTCCTCTAACTTGGGCCCTATGGCATGCGTTACAGAACTCTCCAGCACTCCACATGCGGGCCCTATCGACTAAAGAAAACGGTTCCCCGAATATGGGCCCTATGGCATGCCTTACAGAACTCTCCCGCGTCCCACATGCGGGTCCTATCTACTAATGAAAACAGTTCCCTTCATGCGGGCCCTATGGCATGCGTTACAGAACTCTCCCGCATACGAGCCCTAACGACCAATGAAAATGAGCTATTAGTCAAATAGTGCTTCATATTATAATACTGGCTATTGTTATTATGATCATTATCATAACGCCGTTAATAATTGAGTATGTAATTTTTATCAGATATGCGCTCTGGCTGTTGGAATGTTCGCACGACTCCGGCAGATGTCACGCCACCATGTTCTTCGGACTGTCGTTCCAGTTCCGAGTTATCCTTGAGGAGTTTGATCATCAGGTCTGTTATAGTTAACTTTAAAATTACTAGTATGCATGTGCAGTTAAGGTGGATCGGCAGTTGTAGCCTGCAAAGTTAACATTTTCTTACGCTTTTTGTCAATATGATTCGCGACGATAACAAATATCGACGGTGAAGTATCAAAGTTATTAGATATAACTATCATCTTGGCGGTTTTCACTTTATTGCAATATGAAAGAGCCCGTTAGTTTAATTATCTAAGAAATTTGAACAATTCAAGACCTTATGTTTTTGCGAATACGGGCTCTTTCATATTGCAATAAAGTGAAAACCGCCAAGATGATAGTTATTAGGTATTGATACTTCACCGTCGATATGTATTGTAGCAAACCACATACAATTACCAGTGCGAGCGTCCCGCGGTCGGGTGCCGGCACGATATACAGAATAATCTGTCTGTCTCTCGCCTGGACGTTGCGAGAAAGGTACTCTGCGAGGCGCCTCAGTCCGCTGCCCACACGCGTAGTGCGTAGACGCGTATTTGATAGTACCGCGCAACGTCGCCACGTGCCTGCCTCGTGCCGCCATTATTACGCGAACATTATTATTTAGGGTTTTCGTTCCCAACATTTTGTACCTATTTGTTTTAACTGTGTACTGGTGTTTTACTTCCAAATATACTCTTTTACTGAAAAGGTGGTTTCCCTGAGATAACCTCCCTCATAGAATTAAAAAAAAAATATATAGGATCATTAATACAGCTGTCTGAGTTAGATTTGTTCGCAAATGTCATGATATCTTACTATCCTAACTAATATTTTAATGCGAAAGTGAGTTTGTTTGTTTCGCTTCTTTTTCCGATATTCCCTCGGGATCGAGACTTATGCGGGTGAAACCGCGGGCGCAGCTAATAAAATATTATAAATGTGAAAGTTTGTATGTTTGGATGTTTGTTACTCAATCACGCAAAAACAGCTGAACGGATTTAGATGAAATTTGTCATAGAGATAGACCTTGACCTAGCTTAGGTTAGAATACTTTTATCTCGGCAGTACATTCCCATGGCATAAATTCCGACCTCAACGCAGCCGCAGCCGCGTGCGAAAGCTAGTCATGAATAAGTAGTTCAATGGAAGTTTGGAAGGAAAGGAGTTTTGTGTTCATTCTCTATGAGCTCATAAAGAATGAACATAAAAATCATTTCCATGAAATTTACCTAGATTTCTATGCCAACTTACGTAATTTTTCCTGTAGATAACTCATCTACATGATATTTTTTTTGTTAAAAACCTCATTTTCGCCAACAGGACGGCCTCCGAAAGCTCTACAACGTCATCTCCACTCTGCCCATCCTCAGCGCGGACGACGACGAGTCGCGCGTGTCGGAGGACGAGACCTGCGCCGCCAGGCAGATCGTGCGACACGTGTGCGTCGCTCTGCGCAGGTACGTCCAGTACACTTTATATGATTCCGAACAACGCATCAATGCCGTCAGTACTGGGGACCAAACTAATATTATATCTATATTTATCTATACAATGTGAAATTTAATTCGTTTGCATCCTCTTAAGGGGTCATTGTACTCATCATTATGAACAACTTTCACTATGGGGCCAACACTGATATCGCGAAAAAAAAATCAGCAATTCCCTACATTATAACGAGCTACGAGAACATAAATGTATGGAACAGCTGATTTTTTTTTCGCGATTTCAGGCTTGGCCTCATAGTGAAAGTTGTTCGTAATTATGAGTATAATGACCCCTTAAGAGGATGCAAACGAATTAAATTTCACATTGTATATCTATTTTATATATATTTATATATTAATAATATAAATTCCAAAGTAACTCTGTCGGTCTGTATGTTACCTGTTCACGCCTAAACCACTGAACGGATTTCGACAAAATTTGGCGTGGAGATAGAAGGGCCTGGGGAAGGTCGTAGGGTCCTTTTTGTTTCAAAAATAATTTAATAGGGGGTGATTTGGGGAATTAAATTTTGTATGAGTAACCCAGCATTTCTTACGTTGGCGTATGAACATTCAAATTTATGATTTTGGTATGAAATATGGAATTATGTCTTACAGCGTTTTTGTAAAATCATCCCCCGTAGGAGATATTTTATTTTTTTGTGTATTCTTTCTAAGAGATTTAAGGTATGGGAAATATAGTCAAAATCCGTATCTTGAGATTTGAGATAACATTTAGTCTTTTTTACATTAAAATCTGTCTACCGGGTCAAAAGTTATAACAATTTATTATCTGTCTATCTATTACCTTTCAATCCTTAACATCTGAACGGATTTGGTTGAAAGGCATACCGATAGGCTGATTTGGGTAAGGACATAGGACATACTTTTATCCCGGTTGTATGTTCCCTTACGACGATATCCGGCACCCACGCGGGTGAAGCTGCGGGCAATAGCTAGTTTTTTTTATTATTTTTTTTATTAGGTTCAACAACAATTGATTACACTGATACAAACACATAATACATTTAAAAAGTAAAATAACAGTGCATCAGTTACTTACAGGTAAACACCACATGCATAAAACAATAAATCAGACAATTATGCTAACTTACTTAGTAATAAGCGCTAATATAGAAAATTTGGTAACATCGGTAAAAAGTAAAAATATTATAAAATAATAATACCTATATAAATATTAACAAAGTTGAAATATTATAGAATTGGGAAAGGTAAAATTGGCATTCTTCGACATTGGTAAAACTAATTAAAATTGCACAAAAATAAAATGGTAGAAATTTATATAAATTGATAAAATTTTATTAAAATTGATAACAAACAAATAAATTCATACATTAATAGCAATAAGTGAATTCATAGAAAAATATTAATATCGGCACACAGAGATAAAATTCAGATAAATGAAATATGGTTATTATTGATCAACATTTTTTTTTTTTTACATTTACCTATAGTTTTGTATGAGATCACTAGAGATGTTGTGAGTTCTCGGTGAAGGAGTCCAGCTCATCCCGCCATCTCTGTCTAGACCTGCCGCGTTGTCGCTTAGCATTAATTGACTTATTCATTTGTGAATGGTTTTATCTGCAGGTATTTGGAAGCTCACTTAAGACTGCGCGCCGCGCAGGTGGCCAGACAACAAGGTGACAATGTTCCGGAGCCACCGCCTTATAAGGTAAAATACTGGTTTTCTAACTGATAGCACAGATGAATGGGTCACTCCGTATTTTAGGTATGAAGCTAGAAGTAGGTGAAAAAAGAAAAGAAAAAAATACGTTTATTTCGGTACACAAGGGAAAAAACAAAACACGAAAATAAACAATTTAGGGGAAAATATGCGTCACACCCACGCAAAACGGCCATCGCTCAGCATAATGCTGCGACCCTATGCGAGACAGAGCCCCAGCGCTGGTTTTCAGCGACAGCTGGCGTTGATGTGATGACGTCAACCGGTGCAGCATGTAGTGAACTAACAAAATAAAATGAACAAATACAGTACTTAGTCCTAAATGTTTGTATAAAATATAATATTTAAAATGGTAACATTTCATACCGTCGGCGACTCACGCGCCGCAGACTGAATGCAGTCTGCGCGCAGCTGTCATAAAAACTATTTGTGTGACGTTTTGACATATTAGGATAGGTACGCGACGGGCTCGACTTGTCGAATTCAGTGGGCGTAACGTAGTCAGAAGATATAAGAGTTACGCGATAGAAAGAGAGGCAACTTCTAGGTGAATATAACTGTCGGTAATTAGCGCTGTGCGACCTGAATTGCACTTTATTGTGTCGTAGCAAGAGTCGCTTTTTATTTAAATGATTTTGTGGAGTGAACCAGCTGTACTGATCTGCGCTGATAGGTCACATAAAAATGGTCCAAAAGTTAGATTTTGAAACTTTATTTACATCACTAAGCATGTTAAGAGCGTGCATTCTAAAAGTTGGCGACGTTGCCAATAGCTGTCAAATATGAACCTGTTTTTATTAAATTGATAATATTACTGTTTGGAAATATCGCTGTAATATGAAAAATCTAAACATTATTTGGGTCCACGTGTGCGGGAGGAGCATGTAGTTCAGTAATAACAACCATACGGGTCGATCGATCGGGTTAAGCTACGCTTGCGGGGGTTGATCCGTGGATGGGTGACCATCACATATCGAGTTTCCTCCGTGCTTCGGAAAGCACTTTAAGCCGTTGGTCCCGGCTGTCATTCATGGATCTTTGACAGTCGTTACGGGTCGTCAGAAGCCCGAAAGTCTGATAACCAGTCTTACCAAGGAGTATCGTATTAACTAGTTACTGGGTTGTGGAGGTCAGATAGGCAGTCGTTTCATGTAAAATACTGGTATTCGGCGGCATCCGGTTAGACTGGAAGCCGACCACAACATAGTTGGGAAAAGGCTAGGTAAATGATGATTATTATAAACAGACAATTTTACCTTCTTGAAAAATATTATAAGAATTTTTCATTTGCAGGCCTCAAAATCATCCCCCGAAGAGGTCCAAGAACAGATAGAGCTGCTGCAGAGCGTGGCGTGCTCGCGCTGGCCCGCCGTGGACGAGCTGCTGGAGCTGGGCGGCGTGGCGCTGCTGCTGCAGGTCACCAGCCTGGCGCTGGAGTGGAACTTCAACGGCAGGTATTGTGACAACACTGGTAGAACTACAAGTAAGCGGGCGTCGGGACTCGCAAGCCGATTGCCGGCCACCGTAGGCGTGGGCTTGCAGACGGCGAGTGATGGGTAGCTCGCCGTCCGATAGGGACCAGGCCCGGGTCGACGGCGCGTTGTGTTCCACGCGCGCCTCAAAGATGTCAGCACCAACTGACGGGGTCCGGAAGGGCCAATGCCTGCCGGGGTTGCGGGTTTGTCCGAAAGGGATATCGTGGCCCCGGCACACAGGCAACGGAAGAAACACGGTTGGGTTTTAGTCAATAAAAGTCTGACACGCCGAGAATACGGCCTTATAATCTTGTGACTATGTTACGATCACTGAATTGGCCCGACTAAACGGGCCCGCCAAGACGGGCTCGCCGCGTACTTGTAGCTTCATACCTAAAATACGGAGTGCACCTTTTGTACTATTCTATGCTTGTAGTTTATTTAATTTTATTTGATTTGGTATCTTTTTACATATGTTGAGGGTAGACTGAAATAAGTACAGACTTCTTCACGAATACTATTCAATTTTCAACTTTAAAACCTCTAACGTAAAGCTCATTCTCCTTAGATCTTTTTTTTGACGTGACCTGTGTTTTGCCCTCACCTTCATTGAAAAATCAACTTTGTCACCTCTACAATAAAGCTCATCCTCCCTAGATCAGAGACAGTGCGGTCTGCATTACGTTCTGTCTATCTATGATTTCAATTTGAACCTTAACACCTCTACAATACAGCTCATTCTCCCTAGATCAGAGACAGTACGGTCTGCATTAGACGTGATCTCTGTTTGCTGCGTGGCGCCGCGAGTTCAACTGTTACTGACTGAAAAACTGGATTTGAAAGACGCGGAGATGACAACTGGAGTCAATATTGTACTAGGTAAGTTTAAATATATAGTTAAGCTATATCTAAATGGACCAATCACGAGCGAGGTCCCTGGTTCTAACTAAGGTGTTGCTACTGGCTACGTCACTCGCTCGACTGGCTACGTCACTCGCTCGGTTGGAAGTTAGCCACACGTCAATATAGCGCGGCGCCGGCGCCGGCGCAGGCGCGCCTCAGTGCTCGACGCGCGCTCTCCGCCTGAAGTCGTTGATGCTTGCTTGCAGGTTAGCTGTTACAATTATATAGTTTCCACCGCGGTCCCACCGCGTCGCATCGCATCGCCCGTATTCGTTATTACTTCGTTTTCGCTTAGCGTTCTTTCAGACTTTTTCCTCTTTGCTCCGCCTAAGGATCGTTGCGTGATGTTGAATAACCTGAGGAAGGTTATCCTCAAGCAATTAACATCATTCTACGACCGTTATTCCGAGCAAAAAGAAAAAGTCAGACGCTAAGCGAAAAAACAAACTTTTTGGGAAGTCGGTTAATAAGTAATACCGCTGGCGGGCGATGCGATGCGACGCGGTGGTGGCGGGCACAAGCTCGTTGTTACATATTCAGGACGATATTTATCGTAAAAATACAGTATTTTTTTGTGTCTGCCATTTTCTTTTTTGGTCACCCCAATTTTTTGTAGTCTGCGTCGTAAATCTTTTTCTTATTTATTTATTTAACGGTTTATGTACACACATATAAACAGACAAGAAGAAAGGAACAGAAAAATACATGCATCCATACATCCATCCGTTCTTCCACACATCTATTAGCTGTTACCTCAGAATCCATTTGATTGATGTGTTTCTAGAGTAAAAGTAGCAGCTCAGTAATAATAGTGATTAATAGTAACTCAGATGTGTTGGCAGGCGCCGCGGACGGCGAGATCGTGCCGGAGCCCGAGGTGCAGAAGGCGGCGCTCAACGTGCTCGTCAACTGCGTGTGCGCGCCCGTGCAGCGGGTGAGTACGCACTAAACACTTAAGAGGCTTACAACAGCTAAAGCGCGGTCACTGTCGGACTGCATAGAAATGAAAGAGAAGCGCGATGACGCGACGCAGGTAATTTATTGCAAAATATGAAGCAGTTAGCGATTTACAGAAAATCTATTGATTGGACTGGAAAATTAAAACACTATTATGCTAATATGTAGCTTGTAGAATAATCTGACAAAAAATCAGAATGATTGCATGTAAATTAATATGATTTTTAATCGTTAAAAGAAATTTTTATAGGTATCTTCATGACTTTTTTCTATCGTATCAAATTAGTTGTATTATGTTTTCAACACACTATCATACTAGCATATATCCTGAAGAATATCATATATTTTTCTGATTTTGTTTACTGCAGTGGATCATATTCTTTTATGCATTATAAAACTTGCGTTTAGGCACGTTTAGGTCCTGTAGTCCCCTTAAGGCGGATCCGTAGTTATAGCCCGCGAGTTCAAATTGTCCTACGTTTTTTGCAATTTGCAGGTTATTGTCAGTGTCCATCATTAGAAAGAAAGAAAATACGTTTATTTGCGGTACACATGACGCAAAGAAAGAACAAAACACAAAAATAAACAATTTGGGAGAAAATATGCGTCACATCAACGCAAAACGGCCATCGCTCAGCATAATGCTGCGACCCTATGCGAGACAGAGCCCCAACGCTGGTTTTCAGCGATCTCGATGTCGATGATGGTGTCCATTGATTTTACCCTTACACCATACAGGTGTAAGGGTAAACATCGTTATCCTTGGAACCAGTGGTTTGTGTATGGTATGGTGGTGGTATGTTACGGTCGCGAATCATATTTAGATCAAGATACAACATCTTGATCTAAATATGATTCGCAACTATAACAAATAAAAAAGCAAAAGAAGAGTTGGGAAAAATCGAGGGCGCCACTATCGCACTTAGGTCGCTTCGAATGGGAAATGAGTAAAATAATACAGGGTGCCAGGGACTCAGTACATGAAACTGAACCCCGCTGCGATAAAAATTTTCGTCGGTTATAAAAAAAAAATCTGCTGTTCCATACATTTTGACCGCGTAGGTATTGCACTTTTCTATGAAACAGCAGTTTTAATACATCTCTTTGGTCTATTGAATGACTTTCATGAAATCCCGACATTTGAGAACAAATCTAACTTAGAGAGATGTATTAATGATTCTTTAGGGGTATGAGGAACAGGGTGTAAAGTTCACTCATCCCCATAGAAAAGGGAGGATGCTCCGACCTGACGGGTGTCTTGTCTGGCGGGCAACTGCCCAGAGGTTGAAGTCGAGAGCTTGTATACAATGTGAAATTTAATTCGTTTGCATCCTCTTAAGGGGTTATTGTACTCATCATTACGAACAACTTTCACTATGGGACCAAAACTCAAATCGCGAAAAAAAATCAGCTGTTCCATACATTTATGTTCGCATAGCTCGTTATAATGTAGGGCAGGGCTTCCCAAACTGTGCGCACATTATTGCTCTTCATCATTACTGCTGCATTGAGAGTTGTTCTATTACCGGGCTTTTCGGCAGTTGCAGCAATAAAGAACAAGTACAGGTCGCAAATATGTTAATTGGGATTTTTTATGATAACTTGTTACTAGGGTAGAATCTTTTTTTACGACGCACGCCCCCCGTACATCGCAAAAAAATGCAAACTCCTAAGGGCGTCACAGTAAAAATAAGTTTGGGAAGCCCTGATGTAGGGAACAGCTGATTTTTTTTCGCGATTTCATGTTTGTTTGGCTCCATAGTTAGGGTTGCCATTCGTCCCGATATATCGGGACTGTCACCGTCATTAGGCCCTCTGTCCCGACGTCCCGACAAAGCACTATTACGTCCCGTTTTTTATCGCGCCGTCACAGCAATTCAAATACGCGCGCCAAATTTCTCGGCCGCGCGGTTGCGACTTCGGCGCTGGGGAAGGGAGATGTCGCCGCGTGCTATCGCGTTCGCAGCAACAGCGAGTCAGTCGGTAAACTACAGTGAGTCAGTGAGTGAGACGCTCGTACTTTCGCGCACGTGTTGTTGATTGTTTTAGTGTTTAGCTAGTACATTTTTGTCTTAGCCTGTTATCATCACGAAAATGTCTACAACAAGGAAGAACACTCAAACGAAGCCCAAACTGCTTCCATACTTTAGAATTAGTATTTTTTTATAAGTAAATAAAATATTCATACGTAATTTTTTTTTTTGCGTCCCGACGCGAGCCTTGCCAAATATGGCAACCCTATCCATAGTGAAAGTTGTTCGTAATGATGAGTACAATGACCCCTTAAGAAGATGCAAACGAATTAAATTTCGCATTGTATATATGTCCATCGCGCGGTAAACTCTAATTGCGCGATGCACGATTTGTGTGACGTCAGCCATGCTATTCTGTAAACATCTCACCGTGAAAACTTGGGTGAAGTGAGCTGTCAATAGTGTCAATCCCTGTGGAATGACAGCTCACTCCACGCTCACTTCACCTAAGTTTTCACGGTGAGATGGTTACAGAATAGCACTGCTGGTCTTTGATGCGTAGTTCGCATGTGGCGATGTAGATGCCGCCACAATTGTAATGATTATAATTCTGTAAATACATTATATGTTACGGTCGCGAACCATTTTTTTGATCAAGATACAACGTGACACATACCTGCAAATTGCATAAAACGTTTTTTATTCAGGACATTATTTATCGTAAAAATTCTGTATTTTTGCTGTCAGCCATTTTCTTTTTTGGGAAACCCATTATTTTTTTGTCGTTGTCTATTTTCCGTACATCTTTTAGCCGTCATCTCGGAGTTCTTTATTTTTATTACTACAAATAAACTGAACGAATTTCTTAAATTTTTAGGCAGGAACCTCAACAACGCGGTTCTCAATAACGGGTTCCAGTAAAAAGAAAACTGCCCTCAAGTCATACGAGGATCTAATACAGAAAGTGTGGGAGAGCGTGCGGACTAACAACGGTATTATGGTGAGTTATTATTATATACTCTGTTGCTAGCGTCGTAAGGTTTAATTTTATTCAACTTGTTAAAATAATGCCCCGCCAGTTTTGTAAAGAAATAACCGTCAAGCCCCGCGGTTTGACATAGACGCGTGCGCCACGTCACTTTTGGCGCGCGCGTCAAGTTCAACTGTCGCCTGACGGCCCGGGCCTGACGGCAGATCCGTTAGTACTGTCACTTATAAGCGACGGTGGGGAGTTCAGCGGATATATATTGTTAGCAACATGAGCTGTGCAGGGAGCCTCGTGACGTCATGCAGGAAGAACAGGCCGCGGTGTGCGCCCGCGACCCGACAGTTCACCCCCCTCTCTATGAGTGACGGACGTGCTCTATGCGATTTGTAGCATTTGTGATTATACGTGCTGATTTAAGTATAAAGATAATATCTATGAAGTTCGATAATGTCGTTGTCATTATGTTTACAATAAAACGGTCAAGTTCGAGTCGGACTCTCACACGAAGGGTTCTGTACAGTATTAAGATCGGGAAAAAAAAATACGTTTCTTGTATAGTATAACTAGATGACCCGGGTTATTCCGTTTATCCACCCCAAAAAAACCACCCTAAGGTTGATATATCCGAGAATTCACCCTAGGCATAGTTGGATGAACGGAATTTACAGGCTTAGTGTAAATTCTCGGATATGCGTTTCCGCGTATTCACCTTAAAACGCCACTAAATGCCAGAGGCCTTGAGTGGTTAGCTCGCGTGTTCTGTGCTGAGCTCACGCAACGCGTCGTACGTCCAGCCAGTAATAGGACTCGCCCATCCAGGAGCGCTGTCCCAAATTAAATGCATTATTAATTTATTATACATAAAACAAAAGGTATTTTAATAAAACACTAAACTAAACAGTTATTTTTTATCTTTTTTATACGTATTTTAATAAAACACGTATAAAAAAGATAAAAAATAACTAAATTATCTTTAAAATGGTGAAGGTTTCAGAAAAATACACTTGATAGTTTTTACGTGATTCTCTGTTTTTTATCCGCGTTAGACATAACATGTAATAAAAACATATTCTAAAATGTACACAGATTAAGTTATAAAAAAATTGCTCTAATTTAACATATTTTTTTCCAAATCATTAACACTACTCGTTTAGACGTGATTTTCGGTATAAAATCATTAAAAGTCGGTTATCGTCGCCTTAAGATGATTTTTTTGGGGTGCATAAACTATTAAAATTAATATTTTGTTATTTTCCACCAGGTACTATTATCGCTGATGATGGTAAAATCGCCCATAACTGACGCGGACCGCTTACGTGGACTAGCGTGCAGAGCATTAGCAGGGCTAGCGAGATGCCCAACAGTGAGGCAGATCATATCCAAGCTGCCACTCTTCACCACCTCGCAGATACAAGGTAAGTTAGATACAAGGATGTATGAGCTGGTTGTATAGTTTGACCGAGACCGCTGTACCGCGCCTTAGGTATGTGCGCAGCGAGACGGGGGGCAGTGCAGGCCGTTTATTCATCAACGCTCACGGCGTCCCGCCGCTCATTCGTCAACGCTCATGGCACCCCGTCGCTCATTCGTCAATGCTCACGTCGTCCGGCCGCTCATTCGTCATCGCTCATGGCACCCCGTCGCGTATTCGTCAATGCTCACGTCGTCCGACCGCTCATTCGTCAACGCTCACGTCGTCCGGTCGCTCATTCGTCAATGCTCACGTCGTCCGGTCGCTCATTCGTCAATGCTCACGTCGTCCGGCCGCTCATTCGTCAGCGCTCATGGCACCCCGTCACTGATTCTTCAACGCTCACATCGTCCCGCCGCTCATTCTTCAACGCTCTTGGCGTCTCGCCGCTCATTTGTCAAGGCTGTCCACCGACTTGCCGCGCATTCCTAAGGCGCGGTACAGCGGTGTCGGTCAAACTATAGTATGTGTAATTTACAAAGCATAGTTTTCAGTTATCTACCAACCCGCACTGGGCCCGCGTAGTGGATTACGGGCCACTGTGTCCCAACAGTGGGAACATTATAGAGTAATAAGGCTAATAGATATAATTTGCGTATTTCGTAGTTTATGCGTTTTGTACTTAGTGTTGTTTTTAGTTATCGTAGATTGAAAGTTTTTATTTCGTGCAGTTACTGTTTTTACTTGTCGAGATTGTACTTAGTGCAGTTTTCAGTTTGCGCAGACCTTACATTGCGTCAATAGGGATGTTAATAGCGGAAAAATAAAAAACTAATTAGTCCGTCAGTCAGATAATAAAAAAACTATTAGACATGTATTTTTTGCTTCAACATAAGAATAAAAAATGATTTAGATAAAACGCATTAAAGTTGGGGAGTAGGGGCTCGTACGTCACATTTCAGTATAAATACTACCGGAGAGTGACGTCATGCCACATTTTAGCTCAATATATTACCGGAATCTTTTGATTACGTAAAAAAATAAATAATACGTGTCCAATATTTTTTAATAATCTAAGTATATGAAGGTACAAAATATTTCATTTTTTTCAACTTCCCTTTTCCCGTATTCAAAACTGAGTTTTATTATGTTCCAGTGTTAATGCGCGACCCAATACTCCAAGAGAAGCGACAAGAACACGTGATGTTCCAGAAGTACGCGCTAGAACTACTCGAGCGAGTGTCCGGCAAGAGCAAACACATGGGCGCCGAGTTCGAGACCTCGCTAGCTAATATACACAGGGTAAGTGTTCTACGTGTTTGTAGGGAACTATACACAGCCAACCCTTCATGTGTAATACTAATTTACGTCATTTCCATCTACAGGCAAACGTAGTAGCTCAGACCCGTATAAACTACAACGAGCGCCAGCTGTTACAACTAGTAGCCGCCCACCTCGCCGCGCGCGGGCTCACGGCCAGCGCGGCCACGCTGCAGCGCGAGGCCAGGCTGCCGCCCCCAGCGCTCCCCGCGCCGCCCCCGCCCCCGCCGCCGCCTGTGTATACTCCTTCTACGCCTACTAGAGTGAGTACAGTCACCTAGTGCCCGCGGGCTCACGGCCAGCGCGGCCACGCTGCAGCGCGAGGCCAGGCTGCCGCCCCCAGCGCTCCCCGCGCCGCCCCCGCCCCCGCCGCCGCCTGTGTATACTCCTTCTACGCCTACTAGAGTGAGTACAGTCACCTAGTGCCCGCGGGCTCACGGCCAGCGCGGCCACGCTGCAGCGCGAGGCCAGGCTGCCGCCCCCAGCGCTCCCCGCGCCGCCCCCGCCCCCGCCGCCGCCTGTGTATACTCCTTCTACGCCTACTAGAGTGAGTACAGTCACCTAGTGCCCGCGGGCTCACGGCCAGCGCGGCCACGCTGCAGCGCGAGGCCAGGCTGCCGCCCCCAGCGCTCCCCGCGCCGCCCCCGCCCCCGCCGCCGCCTGTGTATACTCCTTCTACGCCTACTAGAGTGAGTACAGTCACCTAGTGCCCGCGGGCTCACGGCCAGCGCGGCCACGCTGCAGCGCGAGGCCAGGCTGCCGCCCCCAGCGCTCCCCGCGCCGCCCCCGCCCCCGCCGCCGCCTGTGTATACTCCTTCTACGCCTACTAGAGTGAGTACAGTCACCTAGTGCCCGCGGGCTCACGGCCAGCGCGGCCACGCTGCAGCGCGAGGCCAGGCTGCCGCCCCCAGCGCTCCCCGCGCCGCCCCCGCCCCCGCCGCCGCCTGTGTATACTCCTTCTACGCCTACTAGAGTGAGTACAGTCACCTAGTGCCCGCGGGCTCACGGCCAGCGCGGCCACGCTGCAGCGCGAGGCCAGGCTGCCGCCCCCAGCGCTCCCCGCGCCGCCCCCGCCCCCGCCGCCGCCTGTGTATACTCCTTCTACGCCTACTAGAGTGAGTACAGTCACCTAGTGCCCGCGGGCTCACGGCCAGCGCGGCCACGCTGCAGCGCGAGGCCAGGCTGCCGCCCCCAGCGCTCCCCGCGCCGCCCCCGCCCCCGCCGCCGCCTGTGTATACTCCTTCTACGCCTACTAGAGTGAGTACAGTCACCTAGTGCCCGCGGGCTCACGGCCAGCGCGGCCACGCTGCAGCGCGAGGCCAGGCTGCCGCCCCCAGCGCTCCCCGCGCCGCCCCCGCCCCCGCCGCCGCCTGTGTATACTCCATCTACGCCTACTAGAGTGAGTACAGTCACCTAGTGCCCGCGGGCTCACGGCCAGCGCGGCCACGCTGCAGCGCGAGGCCAGGCTGCCGCCCCCAGCGCTCCCCGCGCCGCCCCCGCCCCCGCCGCCGCCTGTGTATACTCCTTCTACGCCTACTAGAGTGAGTACAGTCACCTAGTGCCCGCGGGCTCACGGCCAGCGCGGCCACGCTGCAGCGCGAGGCCAGGCTGCCGCCCCCAGCGCTCCCCGCGCCGCCCCCGCCCCCGCCGCCGCCTGTGTATACTCCTTCTACGCCTACTAGAGTGAGTACAGTCACCTAGTGCCCGCGGGCTCACGGCCAGCGCGGCCACGCTGCAGCGCGAGGCCAGAATACTTTTGATTTTCGAAATAGCAATTAATTGGTGTATTATTGTGTCGATGGTAATTTCAAATCTCGCAAATAAATCATTGCCTGTTCTCCCCACAGCCTCGCCTCTCAGTGTCCCGCGCCAACAGCAGTGGGTCGCTACACCGCGACAGCGTGGACCTGAACAGCTCACATAACAGCATGCACATCGACGAGGCCAGTCCTTTGCCGCCTGTCATCAAACTTAGGTGAGCGAAATCCATTGAAATTAATATACAGTAGGCGCTCGGTAATCTGGCGCTCACTAATCCAACACGTCCAATGGTCCGGTGTTATCTAACTTAGTTCTCCTACTCTGTAATCCGACAGGTTTAATATAAAAGTGCCGGATTACAGAGCGCGCGCATCGATCGTTGTCGTTCTGTAGTCCGGTCCGATTCTTCGAGTATCGTAAACTAATAATCGAAATCAAATAATCTGGCGTTTCCGATAATCCGGGGGAAAAAAATGGGTGCCAGATTACCAAGCGCCTTCTGTACGTATTGTATATTTAAAAGTTGATTTATGCTAGACTCGTGCTCATGATTCGGGCATAATCAAATATAAATGTAGAGTCCGGCGAAAAATTGTAATGATGCAATGACATAGAGTCTAGCGCCGCATCTATCGGACTTGAGTGGTGGCGCGGATTCTAGTATATTCGGGAAAAAGCCGATCGGCTCAGCTTGAATTGTGAATTAAATGTGGGTAGATGGCGCATTGAAGTTTCCCGATCGTCACGAGCCAAATGAAAGCCGAATATTTATAGTAATTGCTTCGGGTCGGCTGTTCAATCAAAACTGCAGAATCGAATGTGCTGCTCCACGGGCCGAGGAATTTGATGGCACGGCGTGACGCACGATTCTCTGGCCCGAATCGTTTTCATGGTTTTCGAGGGTGCTAAAGCCGATAGTGAAATGAAAATTGTAGATGGCGGCTGCGAATGAGTGTCGTTTTGATCGATCGCTGATTCGTACAATATAAGTATTATTTATTTGTTTATTTGACAAAGATTGAAAAGATAATTGTTTTTGTTACACAAGCGACCCTCCCTGGCTACGGTCGGATATGAGTTTAGTTGTTAAAAGGTATTTAACAAAATTATTATTAATGTAGAAAAATTATTAAAATTTTATTATATCTTTGCATGTGATAGACAGTAAAATTACTGCATTTTGTAATAATCTTGGATAACAATGATAAAAATTAAAATATTTCATTATATTTTTGTGCATTATTGGCGCAGTGGCGGCTAAGCTATGCAACGTGGGTTCAATTCCCGCACAGTATAAATATTTATATGGCCAGTCAGATAATGTGACTATTTTTGCATGTGAGATTAGCATTTGTACTGCAAATACAAGGTAATTTCTTTGTATTTTCAGTCCTAGTATGTTGTGTTTTTCACTAACCGGGCGTAAACATGACACATTGATCTTTAGAAATAGACTAGACGGAAAGTGTCCGTGGAGTCTTGCCCGTTCTTCTCCATAGGAACCTACTACGCTTTGGAATGGGCAACTAGCTTCATCTTTCTGACTGACCGACCCCTTGACAATTCAAAAGTGCCTGTAATTGCTTTATTTGAAATAAATGCTTTGAGTTTTGACTGTCATACGACTGTCGAACAAGCACGCTGTGAATGTGTGCGTGAAGACGAGTAGCATCAGCATATAACACACAGACTACCGACTTCGCCATTGTCTCGGATGGTATCGAGAGCTCCTGCGCTTACACACACGTTCACAGCGTTCACACTCTTGGTAACCACAAGTAAAGCGCGCGCCGCTTCGTGAGATAAAAATACTATATGAGTGAGAAAGTCGATCCGACGCTGCTGTACTGAGTCAAAGATAAATTTTCTCTTAAAATCGATGTGCCATATTATTGTTCGGGTACGGAAAGATGCAAAGTAGTGGGTATCATAGACATAGAGAATGGACGGCACCCAAATTGCTTAACACACGATCAATCAAAATCTTTTTCTTTTTGACCGTTCAACAACATTCATTGCGTTATTGACGTTGTTGAGCAGTAACATATTTCGAACATATGAAGCAATGGATTAGCAATATCCTTCAAAATGGTTCAGATTGTGACTGATCGAGTATTACGTAATTATGGTGTTGAGCGTTTCGAATTCAGTTGCGCAGTGACATACAGACCGAAAAGTACGAGAGAGACAAAGTGAATGTGCGGTCAGTAGTTGTCTCTTTCTAGAATTCTGATTTTGAATAGACTATTGAATTTCACAATTTCACACAATTTAATTGTATTGGCCGCACAGTGGCTTTGTCGCTTTCTAGAAAGTGGTCACTTTTGTGAGTTTGTGAAGCTAACGTTCAGTCAATTCTCTATGTCTATGGTTAATATCATAACCGCAGAATAAGAGTATTTTTTGTATGCTATAATGAAAGTAGGTGAGCTGGTAAATTACCGCGCAAACTCATCTTAGCGATTTATTGAGAAAAACTTGCCAAAAATGTAGGAAAAAAGACCTCGTCTTTTTGACAAGTAGGGGAATATGCATGTATATTTTTTTTCTGTATATCAATAAACCTAAGAAAAGTATTTAAAGTTAAATTCATCTAATGATTGTTGCTCAAAAAAATTATGAAACTTCAACAATTTTCTACTACAGTTCAAACGTCCCATCATGACCGCGACAGAAAGGGTTCTGTCGCGGCCATGATGTGACGTCATTTACAACGATACTGCTTTGTTTACATCTGTTTGATTTTTAGCTCGAAATCAAATAAAATTTAATATTTTTTGTGCTAAATTAAAGCAGAAACCGCACTTACTTACTTAGCTCAGTGAGATTTCAAGCACTTTGCAAACAAAAAATTTTTATTCAAATAGTTTTTTTTCTACACTTCCGGCATTGTCAAAGATGACGCGTTTTGAGTTTGCGTTCCGTTCTACTAAAAAAACGCAACGGAAAATTATGATTTGTAAACTAAGTAGCGCATAAAAATAAATCGGAATTTCTTTCTTGACTCCTACACAATGTATACAGGGTGTCAGGGACATCGACGCGAAGCCGGTTACCATGGATTCAGTATTATGATTCTGAAATCTGCGATGAAAACTTTCGTCGGTTATTTTAAAAAAAATCAGCTGTTGCATACATTTTGACCGCGTAGGTATTGCACAGCATTCTGAAGGTATTTGCAGAGAGGCTGGATGGGCCTACAATGGGGAGGTTTACTAAGCTACATGTTGGCAACAAAGCTTGTTAAACCTTCCTGTGATTGTGATTTTTCTTTTACTTTTCTTTTTTTCCTGCATGTTACTAATATAGTCTTTAAGGAAGATGTAACTAACACCCTATGGGCCTTGATGCCTGACAATTTTTTTTAATTTTTTTTTATTGCACTTTTCTATGTAACAGCAGATTTAAAAAAAAATAACCGACGAAAAATTTCAACTGAGGGGGGTTCAGAATCATGTACTGAATCCATGGTAACCGGCTTCGCGTCGATGTCCCCGCCACCCTGTATTAAAATAATGGAATGATACATTTTGAATTACGTGCATATTCTTTATTTAGACTGCGATTAAAATACGAACGGGCTTAAATCTCTCTCAGCTGTTGCCGATAAGCATGTTTTCTATTCCACCAAAACAATATAAAAATATTAATATTTCAATATATTGTTCCAGAAAAGTACAAAATCCACCTCTAGTAGTAACTACCCCAACCTCGGAGCACAAGCGCTCGCTACAGAAGCAGCTGAGCGTGCCAGCCGGCGAGCCGTCGTCGAGCTCCCACCGCGTCACTCTGCACACCATCATCACCGAGTACCTCTACAACCAGCACTCGCTCTGCAAGAACCCTGTTGCTACTTGTCCGCAGTTTAACTTGTTCGAGTAAGTATTAAGATAAGAGCGTTTATGAATGAAAGAAAGAAAGAAAAAGTGTTTATTCTGCACAAACTAAACGCACATTACAAAAAAACAATACCACAGATTAGCCAAAAGCCTCGTATCCATTATATCCTTAAAGTGGGCAACGTCGCAAATAGCTGTCAAATATTTACCTGTTTTGATTAATTTGGCAATATTACTGTATGGAAATAAGATATGTGGCTAACTAGCGAACTAGAATATTAATAATTAATTGCAATTATAACACTGAATTTGACGTTGTAACCATTTTAGGTGTAAAAAAGGCATTTGGAAAAGTTTCCAAATACTTTTTTTACATCTTAAACTAAATATTTGGTGTTACGATATTAATTATTGCATTCCATAATCAATATTCTAGTTCGCTAGTTAGCCAAATTTCTTATTTCCATACAGTAATATTGTCAAATTAATCAAAACAGGGAAATATTTGACAACTATTTGCGATGTTGCTCACTTTCAGAATAAACGCTCTTAAAGATAAATATAATTTACTAGTTTTACTCGGCCCGGCTTCGCACGGTAGCACTAAGTACTCTACGGCACATCTACCTACGTACCTACCGTACATACCTAGCTACGTACCTACCGTACCTACCTACCGTACCTACCTACGTACCATCGAAGAAGTTCATATCTAACCACCGTAAGGACTATTCTCGCTTGCAGCGCTCGGCGGCTATAGCACCGGGCCGGTAACAGATGTGGTCATCGTGTTCACGGGATTTTGTTTTGAAACTGGTTAGATATGAACTTCTTTGATAATAAGATAAGACATTTAACTAAACCTTTTTTACAGTCCGTTCAACCGATTTTGACTTCTATTGAGTTGGTGACATGACAAATGGCAGCTGCAGTAAACAGTTGGTATTGTAACCACTTTTTTCCTTTTAATGCCATCCGCCTACGGTATAGAAGTCAGAATTGGTTGAACGGACTGTAAAAAAGGTTTGTTTAAATGTCTAATCTTATTTCAAATAGAGTATATATACTTACCTACCTCCTACTTACCCTATCTATTAAAACCATCTTCTCATTATTGCCTTTCAAATTAAATCGAAACCAGTTTGGGGCAAATGGGTGGGATGGTTTCAAAGTCCATAACGGACATAGGTAGAAACATTTTTTGTGTTTTATATACAACCTTAGTTTTTGTTTACCCTAAACCTCATTGCATTTTTTGGGCATTGTACTCATCATTATGAATAACTTTCACTATGGGACTGACGCTGAAATCGCGAAAAAAAAATCTGCCGTTCCCTACATTTATGTTCGTCTATCTCATTGAAATGTAGGGAACAGCAGATTTTTTTTTTCTTTTTAGATTTGTAACTAGCGACACGGTTTCCTGCTTCGCACATAACATTGAGATTTTCGCAAAATTGTTTGTAAGTTTAATATTCATGTGTTATGCACATAATTATCATTTGCTTCATCCGTTTGCCTTTTCCCAACTATGTTGGGGTTGGTTTCTAGTCGAACCGGTTGCAGCTGAATACCAGTATTTTACATGGAGCGACTGCCTATCTGACCTCCACAACCCAGTAACTGGGTAATACGATACCTCCTTGGTAAGAATTTTTTCAGGCGTCTGACTATACTCGGGGTTCCCGAAAAAGTAGCCCAAAGTCAGAATTTTAGCTCGGATACTGGTTATAGACTTCGCCTCTAATAGATAGGACTCTGAAAAAAAAATACGGCGTTCACAATTATGTTGTTTTTGAAATATTTGTTTCGACGTTACTTAAAGAATGATTTAGATTTTAAATCAATTTTTTCACCCACAGGCCCCACAAATGCCCGGAGCCCCGCATCGGGGGCGGCGCCCTGTACTCCGGCAGCTGCTCGGGCAACGTGTGCGCGCGCGTGGCGCGGCGCGAGCTGGGGCTGGGCGCGCCGCAGAGCCGGCTGCACGCGCGCCTCGTGCACTCGCACTTCGCGCCCGTGCGCACGCTGCGACTGCAGGACGACGACGCATACTTCACGCATACTATTTTCCATGTGAGTGTCTCTACTATACTCCATAGGTTTAGGTAGTTAAATAAAGGTGAACAAATCGTAAAAAGGGTTTATATAGATGACACTTTCTTGTTTAAACGTACGATAGAACCAAATTCTATTTATTTTAGATTTTTACAATAGTTTCCTCTTTTATTAATGAATGTTAAACTTTATCATTTATTCTTAAACTACCGTAGATGTAACTGCTTGAGCATAATTTTTTAGTTAGATTTATAATAATAATATAATATTTTGTAATCTGTCTATTGTAAAGAGTCCAATCTCTAAACGTCAACGGATTATAACGTTGCTAAATTGAAGAGTACAACTGTGACATACCATGACAACTGAAGTGACAGGTATTACGTTTAGTCGGTTACTTGACAGCTGTCTCGTCACGTGGTTTTTTTTGTTTACCTTTATTTAACTACCTAAACCTTTCGAGTATACCAGCTAGCGAGGGCTGGCAACGCCGCACACCCAAACTTTTCTCATAAAGAAGTAAGCATCGTCGTGGTGCCGACGATGCTTACTTCTTTATGAGAAAACTTTATCCGTGGCACAGAATACTACAAAAGGTGGACTCCGCATTTTAGGTATAAAGCTACAAGTACGCGGCGGGCCCGTCTTGTCGGGCCAATTCAGTAAGTGTAACGAAGTCAGGAGATCTAAGAGTTACGCAATAGAAAGAGTGGCAACTTCTAGGTGAATGTAACTGTAGGTGATTAGCGCTGTGCGACCTGAATTACACTTTATTGTGTTGTAGCACGGGTCGCTTTTTAGAGATAAAGATATTTTTTTTTTTTTTTTTACAAATATTGGTACAATACACGGTGTTATAAGGAATACGTTCAGCCATATCTTACCAGTAGGCATGCAAAAGTTACAAAAATTATAAACTAATCTACAAAATTTGAACAAACAGAGCAAAAAACAACACAACATTTTTTTTTACAAACAGTTACAATTTTTTTATACGCTTTTGTAGGCTTGGACTGTCAAGAAGCTTCGAAGCCTTTTTATAAATAATGATAGCGGCAATTCTTTCCAACTTTTTGGTATTTTATCATATATGACCAGAGCCATGCAGTAAACATTTTGTCGCATTAGTGCTGTCTTAGCGGACTGATGACATAGTAAGGTATTGTCGCGTCTCTTACGTTACACCGGCCAGACGCTTAAAAGGATTTGGGTTCAACTTAACAAACACAACTACTTCTAGTATGTATAAACATGGTAGTGTGGCGGCATCTACATCGCCACATGCGAACTACGCATCAAAGACATGACGTCACACAACATCCTGACGTCACTCAAATCCTGCATCGCGCAATTAGAGTTTACCGCGCGGTGGACATATATACAAGCTGACGACCTCAACCTCAGGGCGTTGCCAGTTGCCCGCCAGACACGACACCCGTCTGGTCGGAGGATTCTCCCTTTTCTATGGTGGATGAGTGAACTTTACACCCTGTTCCTCATACCCCTAAAGTAGTGTCAGTATTTTATACTGTTTGTTTGTTTATTTATGTTATTTGCAAGACGAGCCCGCCACATACTTATAGCTTCACACCTAAAATGTGGGCTAAACCATCTGTATTCATATGTAATTCACAAATTATTGTATTTTTACATTTAATTTTGACAGCCAATACGGTTATCTTCTTCTATATAAATAAAACAAAGACGGGTTTGCTACAACACTTATAACTCGAGATCTGCTAGACCATTTTTCATGGTTTTTGATTCGTTGGATTTGGCTCCGCCCCGAATAACAGAATACATCTTAAAAACAATGAAAGGGTAGGTAGGGTAGGCAGGTAGGTGCGCCGTAGATAAGTACTTAGTGGTACTCGAGCGAAGCCGGGGCGGGCAGCTTAGAATAATGTTATGAATGTATGTATTCATTTCAAATAGGCCCTTGTAAGGCACTTTTGAACGTCAAAGTTTACAAAAAATTTAATTGATTCTAGTCGCCCCTTCCAAAAGGTAGTTTTCGTATGGAGAAGAATGGGCATAAAACTCCACTGTTACTCTTTTAAAAAGTGTTACAATATTTTGTATATGTAGGTACATTAGTTACATAATTATATTAGGTGAAGGTCGGGCGTTTTGGGGGACTGTCTTATGTAATTTTGACGTTCGAAAAGTGCTGATTCTCAGCCTAGTTTGAATAAATGACTTTTGAATTTTGAATATTGTAAAAAAAAAATGTATATCTATAACTACTATAACATGATTTTATTGTTCCAACAGCCAACGCAGCAGCAGTTGTTAGCAGCGACATCTTCCGGCGACATTAGGATATTCAACCTGTTCAGCGGAGTAGAGGAGAACTCGTACCAAGTGCACGAGTCTTATATCTATCATATGCAGGTAACTCTACGCGATAAATATCATACATACATTCACGTGAACGCACACTTATCTGAATCGAAGTCTACGAGAACGGTTCCAGATTCGGACGATTCGATGCGGGCTGGTGTCATAGAATATCATAGTTAATTGACTCAGGCGTGACTTTGCGGAAATCCATTATAAAATACAATAGACGACGTATATTTAGTAACTTAATCCGCTTAACTGTTCTTAAAGAGTCGTAAAGAACCCTGTAAGAAATCGACACGTGTTTCACCTCTCAACGAGGCATCCTCAGGAAGGCGATTGACTTGTCGCGAACTCGGACCCGACGTGTGGACACGTCAAGCGTCGAGCGCAGTGACACACACATGGAGCTCACACGGTGACGGTGGTTCGGTGTTTCGTCATCGCGCAATTAGAGTTTACCGCGCGGTGGACATATATACAAGCTCCCGGCTTCAACCTCTGGGCAGTTGCCCGCCAGACACGACACCCGTCTGGTCGGAGGATCCTCCCTTTTCTATGGGGGATGAGTGAACTTTACACCCTGTTCCTCATGCCCCTAAAATACTTACGAAGATTGAAAACGAATCGAATTGAGTTATTTAGAAGGCGGTCAAGTTTATTGGTCAATAAACTACTACTGGCATACTATTAATTGTAATCTTCTATTGTGTAGGCAAGCAGAGACGGGCTACTACTGCTAGCGTCGGCGACGACGCCGTGGCGACCTCTGTCGGCGTTATGGAATATGAAAGAGTTTGAATTATTGTAAGTATACCCTTAAGATTCTGAAAGTTGGCAACGTCGTAAATAGCTGTCAAATATTTACCTGTTTTGATTCATTTGGAAATAATACTGTATGGAAATAAGAAATGTGGCTAACTAAGTTACTAGAATATTGATTATGTTATGCAATTGTAACATTGAATTTGATGTTGTACCCGTTTTAGGCGTAAAAAAAGCATTTGGAAATTTTCAAATGCTTTTTTTACGCCTATAACTAAATATTCGGTGTTACAATATTAAATATATTATTATTAATTATTGTGAAAATGCCCAGGTAACACTGTCCTCATCTAGTTTAAAAATATGTATTTGACGTGTGAAACTGTTTGTAAAAAACCTACTTACAGAAATAAATATCATTTATCAATAAAATATCCATTTATTTATTATATTTTTCTTCCCAGATTCCAATTAGACAATGAAGAATACGTAGAATTCTCAAAGATGTCTGACGAGAGAATAATAGGTACCAAAGGGGAGACGGCCACGATATTCGACACCCGCACTGGCAGAGAGCTGATGACCCTGACCCCTGCTATCAGCAACCAGTACGCTAAGAACAGGGCCACCTTCAACCCCACTGATGAATTGGTGTTGTCAGGTATGTAAGATGTAGAAAGAAAAAGTATTTATTGAGAGTCGCACAGGAAATCACAAAAAAAAAACTAAAATCTCTAAACATAAATAAAAAATAAAAAACAAAGTAAAAGCAGAAAGTCCTGTACGAGGCCAAAAGGCTCCTATGTCAGCAAGATGCTGCGACATGAAAAAAAAAAATGTCGCAGCGCTGGTATTCTGATATACTAACATTAACAGCCAAGCTTGCCGCGGTCGCTCCGTGGAAGGGTAAGGGTGCGTTTCCACTGAAGCGGAGACGTACGGAGCTGAGCGGAGACGTGCAGGAATCGTCCAATCACAGACGAGACGAGAGACGCGATGAAGATTTCAACCATTGTGATTGCACGTCTCCGCTCAGCTCCGTACGTCTCCGCTTCAGTGGAAACGCACCCTAAAGCAGAAATCAGAGGCTTCACTTTAGTTCATTTTCGTCTTTAATTCGAAAGCAGAATGAATCAAATGTGGAAAATGAATTCTTTAGAGGCGTTCACCAGCACGCGTAGCATGTAGCACGCTTTCTATGTCTACGAAGAATAGACACAACTCTTTCTATACAAAGTGACATTTTGTTTCTCCATTTTTGACATCGCACCGTAGAAATGTTTCTACAATCTGCCATTTTGTCTATTCTTTCGTCGACAAAATGACAAATTGTGATTGTTTATCTGTCATTTTGTCTATTCTTTCGTCGAAAAAATGACAAATTGTGATTGTTTATCTGTCATTTTATCTATTCTTTCGTCGACAAAACCCGTTTCTATTATGATCATAGTAAGCGTGCAGGTAAAATACTAGTATTCAGATGCGTCCGGTTGGACTGTAAGCCGATCCCGACATATTTTGGAAAAGACTCGGCAGATCATGAACTATATACAATTTCATATAAGTATAATATTATTATTCTTTGTCACAGACGGTGTGTTATGGGACGTGAATACGGGCAAAGAAATCCACAAGTTTGACAAACTCAATCAGACGCACAGTGGAGTGTTCCATCCTAATGGTTTAGAGGTAAATAATATCAAATAATACTTACTTAATATCATTATACAACCTTAGTTTTTGTTTACCTTAAACCTCTTAAGGGGTCATTGTACTCATTATTATGAATAACTTTCACTATGGGACCGACGCTGAAATCGCGAAAAAAAAATCTGCCGTTCCCTACATTTATGTTCGTATGTTTCGTCGAAACGTAGGGAATATTTCAGCGTTGGTCCCATAGTGAAAGTTGTTCATAATAATGAGTACAATGACCCCTTAAGAGGTTTAGGGTAAACAAAAACTATGGTTGTATACGTGTTTTTGGGGTCAGTGCAGACAGAGCAACAAAATGCTTGGGCATGTTCTTTGCTGTCAAGTTTAGTTTTTTGTTTTTGTTTTCGTCTGCAATTAAGTCGATCGACTATGAGCTGATGTGGAGTAGGGCTTTGCAGAGAAATTTCTTCATTAAGATTTATCTGTATTTGCATTTAACTTGCAAGGCGGGCACGCCCTTTATGCCTGGAGGCTTTTATTTAGATATTAAGTTCTGTTTACTGAGTATAGTTCTCGATGATTTTGGTTGATATTGGCGTGTGCTAGCTAACATATGGATAATAATTTAAATTATGTTTTGTGTGGCGTAATGTAATTTATTTTGCATACATATAGAATCTTTTTTTTTCTAACTAAACAGACAGCTGTACTGCTGGGGTGTTTGTTGCGTCACTTCTTCTTCCTAGCTTAAGTACTAGGAAGTGGTGAAGGGTGGGCGTTTTGGGGGACTGTCTTATGTAATTTTGACGTTCGAAAATTGCTGATTTTCAGCCTATTTTGAATAAATGACTTGAATTTTGAATTTTAAGGCAAAGTCAACCTTGATAGGTATGTTATTGCAAGCGTTTTAAGTCTTCGTTTGTGGTCAGACTTGGTTAGTGCAACTGCTAGAGGGTTTGGATGCTTCTTAAGTCTTGTCTTATAGCGTGCACAAATAGACTGAAGAACTGAAGGAAAATATTCGCGAACATTCTCCAACACACGCCACAGGCACACAATCATCTTTTGCACGCAATTTTTCACTTTACTGCAGTTCTTGTTGAATAAAAACTGTTAAATGTATCTCGGACACAGTATAAATAAGTGCAGTATTCTATCGTAATAGAAAACGGCCGAAACTGCGCACTTCGACGTCTCAGTATATGTACGGGCGCTTCGTTCTCCGTCTCACTTACAGACATATCGTAAGTGAGAAGGAGAGCGAAATGCCCGTAACGACGGCCGAAACTACGGATTTCGCTTCGGGAGTAAGCCCCGTGTATCGAGTTACGCCTGGACGCAGAAGGTTTATCTAACGAGCGGCCATAGGTAATTACTTCAAAGTCACTGCCAAGATATAATACTGCTACTTATTTATTCTGTGTCTCGGAGCTCTTAAATCTGGTCTGAAGCCAATACTCGTTTCTTCTTTGTACGAGAAGACGCCTCTGCCCTGAAGTAGAATGTGTTCTTACATTTTCTTTGATCTTCGACAGGTAATATCAAATACTGAAGTGTGGGATCTTAGAACGTTTCATCTACTAAGAACAGTGCCCACATTAGATAAATCAGAGGTAAGATAAGTTATTCACATATTTTTATATGATATACTAGCTTCTACCCGCGACTTTTAAATTTTGTGAATGAGAGAACGTTGTAGACATAACAGACTGTAGATCGGTGGACCATTTAATATTTTGCTAAGTACCTGGTACTTGTTGATGGGCCTACACTGTCCTCTCATACCTTTTAACACTGTAACTTGGAAACATTGTAAAAACCATTTACTTTACATTTGAGTTTCTTGCCGGCTCTTCTCCATAGGAAACGACCAATTGGAACCGAGCACCTAGCTTCTGACGTTTCATAAGTGCCCTTGTAGGTTTATGTGAAATAAAAATATTTTGAATTTTGAATTGAATTTTGACTTGGTTCATGAGTCTCTAACCTTTCTTAAGAATTGGGCTATCCGATGCTAAATGAATTTTTCAAATCGGACTGGTAGTTTCGGAGATTACCCCCTACATACAAACTTACAAAACTACAAAAAAAAATTACCTATTTTATGTTTGTAAGTTTGAGACTCCTGAACTCCTGTGAGTTCAAGAGTCTCTTCTATTTATTGATAGAAATTTTCTATTACACTGATTCAACGCACTTTTTCTGGAAAAAATCAAGCAAGTTGTCAAGCACGCGTAAATTGTCAAGCGCGCGTAAATTGCCAAGCGCGCGTAAATTTTTCAAGAGCGCGTAAATTGTTGTTTGGTTCATTGAATTATCAACAGCCAATCATATCGATAATTTTCGTTCCAGAAACTGGGCGTAAATCTATTCATACAAATATATAAAATTGAAGTGTCTGTTTGTTATGTAAAAATAACAGCTTTTTACTAAATGCATATACTCGTACGTTACTTATAACAAAAAACTATTTTTAAATTTTTCGTCTGTCTGTCTGTTTGTTCCGGCTAATCTCCGAAACGGCTGGACAGATTTTGACAGGACCTTCACTGGCAGATAGCTGATGTTATAAGGAGTAACTCAGGCTTACTTTTATTTTAGAAATACAAAATAATTGGGTATATATGCAAATAAAAATGGCAGACTTGGCCAATATCAAGAATAGGGATGATGCCCGGGTACAAAACATGAAATTCTATTTAGTCCGTTCGTCAGATAATAAAAAAATATTAGACACGTATTTCTTGCTCTATCAAATTAATAAAAAATTACTTAGATAAAACGCATTTTAAGTTTGCGAGTGGGAGTCGCTACGTCACTACTTTGTATAAAATCTACATACTCGTGACGTCATGGCACATTTTACCTCAATGTATCACCGAAATCTTTAGATTACGTAAAAAAAAAAAATACGTGTCCAATATTTTTTTGTAATCTCAAAGACGGACAAAAAATATTTTTTTTGTCATCATCCCTATTAGGCATTTCCTAACTGACCCCGGCCTCTAACCATATCATCTTTTCCAGGTATTATTCAACCCAACATGCACAGCGCTGTACGCGGTATGTTCAGACCAAGACTCGGAAGAGAGAAACCAGTTCGATACCAGTTTCAAGACTTTAGACCCTTACGACTACTCTAGTATAGGTGAGTAAAAAGACAAAGTATTACTCGATTTCAATAATGTCGTGATGGCCCAGCGGTTAAAATCTCGCCACTCATGCACGAGCTTGTGGGTTCAAATCCGGGCAAGTACAAATGAGACTTTTTCAATTCATATATACTTTCCGAGTTTATCTTGGACATTACTGACATCGGTGAAGGAAAACACCGTGAGGAAACCTGGACTTATTGGTAATATAAGTCTGAAATCACCAACCCGTCTTGAGCAAGCGCGGTGATCAATGCTCGTGCCTTCTCTGTATGAGAAGAGGCCTTTGCCAGGGCAAAGGCCTCTTCCTGGCACTGTCCCACTGCAGGCAGTGGGACAGTACCAGGCTGGTATTATTATTATTATTTATAACTCGATTTTTATAACTGTACGCTTGGAGCTGTCAAAATCGTAGGTTGTTAGTATTGAATTCACCAACGCCCGGTTAACTCCTCAGTGCCCCGACGCCTCTTAATACGGTCTACAAAACTTTTGTCGTCTCCTCAGTTCTGTCTTATTATTCGTTAATTTGTTATTATTTGAAAGCGTTTATTCTGAAAGTGGGCAACGTCGGAAATATATATTTCGCTGTTTTGATTAATTTGGCAGTATGGAAATGAGAAATGTGGCTAACTAGCGAACTAGAATATTAATAATGAATTGAAATTATTACATTGCATTTGATGTTGTAACCGTTTTAGGTGTAAAAAAGGCATTTGGAAACTTTCCAAATTGTTTTTTTTTACATCTAAAACTAAATATTCGGTGTTATGATATTAATTATTGCATTTCATTGTGAATATTTAAGTTCGCTAGTTAGCCATATTTCATACAATGTTCTCACTGCCGGGACACACAGGGCTCCGCCCTGTGAGAGGGCGTGGGTCGTAATCCATCGTGTAGGCCCAGTGCGGGTCGGTGGATATCACATTTTTTTTTTTTTTATGAAGTTTCTCAATTACTGATACTTTATTCACATTACAATCTAGCCTATTAGCTAATAAGTAATTTAAATATAGCACAAACTGCTAAGTAACTATAAAATTAAGAAGTCGTCCAATAACGTCTTTCTTATTCACTATACTGCCCTGCTAAGCCTTTCGGCTTTAGGCGCTATCTCAATCGGAGTAAGTTTTGAGAAAATTGACTTTTTGTTAATTGTAATTTAAGGAAACAAATGGATATAAAAATCTTCTGAGTGGTTTTTTTAATGTTTTAAGTTGGATAGCGGTATTGGCTTATACCATTAGATGCGAAATTGTTATAGCTATTGAATGGTATAAAAAAACTAAAAGAGCGTATCTCTGAGATAGCGCCTTTTGGCTTAGCAGGGCAGTATAGGGGGAGACACTTGATTCACGTGTTCTTTATAAAAGTCACATGTCTTCGATTTCTCGGTTCTAGAACGTTCCTTGTTACCTCGTTCCTTTATGCTTTTTAGAGCAGTGTTGATACAAAAAAATTGCCCAAAGTAAAAAGTGCCTTATTACAACTTCTTAAATCTTAATTTACAGCAACAATCGACGTAAAGAGAAATATCTACGCTCTTGGCGTGTCGCGGTACGGCACACAGATATCTCTTGTAGAGAACATGGGAGACTTCGAACAAATGCAAGAGTCGTGTGTCAAAGTGTACGATGTCGGACGCAAGAGGGACCATGATGATGATGCGGTAAGTTAAATAGTTATATAATATCACCCTTGTATTTCCTCAAGGGACACACACATAGATGTAACACGTCTTCGAATTTTTGGTCCTAGGACATGCCGGTTGCCTCACAATGTTTTCCTTCACCGTTTTGAGAGCGGTGGTGATGAAATTATTTACACTAAGTAAAGCGGCTGTCAGAGTTTTCGAACCCATCCTCGCGACTTGTAAGTCGAGGTCATTGTAGGTCGACTCGTTTGTCGAGGCCGTTACCACCAGGCCACCACTGCTCACGATTTTCTCACTATTCGGTTTATTTTATTTTATTAGGATCTCCAACAAAGAATACACCTTACATGCTATAATATAAAGATAAGAACAACAATATATGTGCTCCCTCAATTATAGGAGACCACATCATGCAATAAAAACAAGCAAACAGTATATCAAAAATGGAAGTAGCCCTCGTAGTAGTATTCGGTTCTTCGCATAGTATTATTTCTTGGCTAACGGAAGTCCTAATGTAATATCCCACCAAATCTAAACCCACACCGTCCGTACTGTTCTAAACTCTTCACCACCCTTGGTTGACTGGTAGAGAATGCCTAAGGCATTAAGTACCTTTTGCTTTTTGAGTGTGAAAAGTTTAAATAAATAAATAATAAATATTCGGCGATATAATACATGTCTGAAACTATTGTTTTATAACCTAAATTCTATTCTTATTATTTTTATATTTAATACAGGAGGAAGACGACGACGACGAGTTAGCCGGAGGCTCCGAGAATGATGACGGTTCTGACTCAGGATCTGATAACGACGACGATTGTAAGTACCATTCGTATTTAATACTACTTGGTAGCCCTGACCTTAAGAAAGGGGCTGGGACAGACTGGATGCGGAGGGCAGAGGACAAGGTGTTGTGGTGAAGCCTGGGAGAGGCGTATGTCCAGCAGGCCGGTTCCCATGACACCTGAAGGCTCCGCACTTGGTTGATATCCCGATAAGTCGCACTCAGCACTTCTCCTCCACATTTCCTATGGACGCAGCGAGAGCGTGAAGCTCCTAGTGTCTATGGTTTCTACAAAAAAACCTTTGCTTACAAATGAGAATGTACAAGTATCTTTCGGGTGTGCTCATCCCATCTTAGACCTCAAGAATCGCTTCCCACCAGGCCAGAATGAGGTCATAAAGCATCCTTTTACGTTTTTTTGTCATGGGAACTAGGCTTAAAGGTTCTAAATATTCATTGAGGTTAATAGCGTACATATAAATTTATTTATTGAGCTCTTAAATAAACGCGTACAGTACGACACAACTTTGATGTAGCATCGGCAAAATTCGTAAAACCGATCACCATCCGAACTGAGTGCGCCTTCAAAATCACCAATACTTATTACTGCTTTAGGTGAAAATGATCTTTAGGCAAACGCAATAACTTGTAAAGTCATTTAACCAAATACATTCGTAAAATTGAAACGAATGAATGCAAATTTTCGGATTTATGATACATCTTAGTTGTGTCGTACTTTACAATTAACCGTTGAACCGTCTATTGACTTAGATGCGTTTTGAGACCGTAAATGGCCAAACAGGATAGCGCTACCTAGCCAGTTGCAACTGGATGAGAGTAGTCGAGGATCGAGCTAAAATGGCCTGCGATTGGAGTGAACTATGTCCCGTATAAGGGCGAATTTCAACAATTCAGCACATCAACAATTTTGACACTGACAGCTCTTAAACGCGACTAAAGCTGGGAACAAATTATCGGACGCGTCCACAAGCCGCGGGTGGCAGTCGCGACCAACAGACGTCCGAACGCTCAAGGGCACGTCCGCGACTTACGACCGATAGTTTGCACAGTGAGGGCTAAATGTACTATCCAGATACAAATAAGCCGCGACTCTCAGTCGCGGCTTACGGACGCGTCCGATAATTTATTCCCAGCTTAAGTCGCGTTCAAGAGCTGTCAGTGTCAAAAATTTTATAAAATATTATAATTATGTACAGTATTAACCTCGTATACAAGGTGTAATTGGAATAAATGAAAACCCGAAACGTAAAGGGTCATTATAAATGAACAGCTGTTACTAAGGAACCAAATCGCGAGAGAAATCTGCTGTTCCGTAAATTATGTCGTGTTACTGTGCGTTCGAAACATTTACAAAAAAACAAGTTGAAATGTTTCTCTCTATGTATCGACCCGCTTTCCCATTGTCACTCACGATTCATATCTCTTTACATGTTTCATAAACCAATTTCGTAAACAAAACTTAGTCTCTCTCATGGGAAAAAGAATGAAAAAATTGTTTGTGTATGAATGGGTCTACCCTTTATAGCAGGACTTTTTATGTCATAATATTATTTTGCAAAACAGCGGATAGCATACACTTCATTTCGCAGAAAATCGTACACTCATTTATCATACATCCAAAACTCATAATTTTCTAAGTCAGAATAATCTTTTGGCATATACAGGCTGTCAGGGACATCGACGCGAAAACTGTTAACATGGATTCAGTACATGACTCTGAACACCCCTGCGCAGAAAATTTTCGTCGGTTATTTTTAAAAACATCTGCTGTTTCATAGAAGAGTGCGCCCTACGCGGTCATAATGTATGGAACAGCTGTTTTTTTTTAAAATAACCTACGAAGACTTTCAACGCAGGGGGGTTCAGAATCATGTACTGAATCCATGGTAACATGGATTCGCGTCGATGGCCCTGCCAACTTGTATTTCATATTCATAATAATTATAAAGTGTGTTGCCAAATAAATTTCGGAGCATCAAGATTTTGTCAAATAGAGGGATGTCCCATTATGAATCTTGGAACATGTTTCCCTTCGTAGTTGGAAAGCACTATTATGTGGACGTGGTACGGGAGAGATTTTGTTCTGGTACCGTAGTAAAAACTGTTATAATGACTTTAATGACCCTGACTCTTCAGGTTTGAGCATTTCTGTTACACCGTGTATTTTTATATGTATTGAAACACACCAATCCTATAGTGGCGTCGTCTCTGTTACGCAACGCAGTGATGAACCTGGAGGGGGGCAGCTCAGGCAGCTCCTCGCACGACGACAACGTGCCGCGCAGGCGGCGCATGCGCAGGCGGCGGGTGAGTGCCAGGGGAGAGGAATCGGTAACACGTACAGCTTACTAACAGCATGCGCATGGGTTTAGCGGAATGAGATAATGGATTTAGTTTTTTATTTATAATTATTAGCATTGCCATTCAACGTGGCAATGCTGGCAGTCTTCTGGGCATGTTTCCGGATGACACCGATGTGGAGATGTACTTCGACGCCTAAGTATCTTTTTGTTTTTATTTGTATAGTTAGCTAGTTATTAATTTAATTTAGTACCTAGTATAAATAGTTCGGTTTAAAGAATTTATTCTCATAAAGAACACGAAACAGTTCACTTAATATATGAGATATACAAATAAATCATGCAGTTACAAGGTGTCAAAGACTCACAAGAGGAAAACTATAAAATAGTTAGTAGTACTAATCGAAAATGCGTGAAAATTTGAGGTAATTTCGTGGTGTTTTTTCTATAGATAGAAAAACACCACGAAATTACCTCAAATTACGAAAAAACAAAATAAAATCTTTAATTTATGTTTCTGTTTGATAAAAAGTTTGGGAATATCTGTAAGTACATACAGGTTGGCAGGGACATCTACGCGCGACCTGTTGTACATGTTTCTGGACCACCTAGCGTTGACATTTTTCGTCGGGTATTGAAAAAAATCTGCTGTTTCCTCTTCTTCTTTTCGTGTGGTTAGTGACTAACCTGGTGTCAGAATTTTTAAACCGTCCATGGGCCTCTGACTTGGCTTCACATGCCGTCGAGAAATATCTCTCAGGCATGCCGGTTTCCTCATGATGTTTTCCTTCACCATTTTTGAAGCAAGTGATAATTATACAATACGCACATGAATCCGAAAAGTCACGAGGTGCCTTGGGTTCGAACTTGAGACCTATGACTTGGCAGTCTGACGGTCACACCACTAGGCTATCACTGCTACTGTTACTTTTAGTTAGGCGTTTTCAATTTCTTTGTTTTCCCTAATCGTGTAACAAACTTTTAATCACAATCTGAAAGATATTGCTAATCCATTGCTTCATATGTTCGAAAAATTTGTCTGCTCAACAACGTAAATAACGCAATGTATGTTGTTGAACTGTCAAAATGAAAGCCATTGCTACTGTACTTGTGTTACTCAATTAACTCGTTGTTGCATGGAGTTTAATTATATGAAAAATTGCTTATTTTACTAACAATTTATTGCATGTTTTGTATACTTGTCACAGAGATAGGGTCATTGTACCTGGGTCTTTCGTCAAATCATGGAAGTTTTGGAATATCGGTACAAATTAGTACAGATTTTTCACTCCGCAAAACCATTTAAATATTGGGTCCCCACCTATGAAATTGGCGTTTTTTTCTCACAACTAGAGAACCTTGTCACTTCTATGAATTAAAATATTCATCAATTGCTTGGTATTATATCGAATAATGACCATCATAGACAACTACCAATAGTAAAAAAAACCTTATTACTTATAGTTTATAAACATAAAAAATACCTTAAAAATGACTCCTCATTTTGTTAGCAGAATTTACCACTATTTGTTTTAACTTAGCCAAAACTTATTTTTGTTGCTTTTAATCTAGTGGCATATTACGTTATCTTAGTTTTTAAACATTAGTGCATAAAAGTTTTAAAACATTAGTGTTCATGGTTGTTATATAAATTAAGAAAATGTTAGTATGAAAAAAGCAACTTCTTTAAAATTCTCCATACAAAACGCTGATTTCATAGGTGGGGACCTAATAAAAAGCGACTCTTGCTACGACACAATAAAGTGCAATTCAGTTCGCACAGCGCTAATCACCTACAGCTATATTCACCTAGAAGTTGCCTCTCTTTCTATCGCGTAACTCTTAGATCTTCTGACTACGTTACACTCATTGAATTGGCCCGACAAGATGGGCGCGCCGCGTACTTGTAGCTTCATACCTAAACTGCGAAGTGTTCCATTTGTATTAATCTGTGATATATATTTATCGGGTTTTTTTAAGGTAGTAATCGGATAACTAACGCACTAGGAAGTGGTGAAGGGTGAGCGTTTTGGGGGACTGTCTTATGTAATTTTGACGTTCGAAATGTGCTGATTCTCAGCCTAGTTTGAATAAATGACTTGAATTTTGACTGCCTCGTTCGTCTAGTGGTCGATTCTAGGGTTCGATTCCCGGGTCGGGTAAAGTGATATTGAGTTTTTCTATCAGGAATTTCTTAGTAGTACCCCGCAGTCTGAATTTTGTGCCCGGTTGATGGCAATAGACTCGCCCACTGTTACATGGGACTTTAAAAACATGACTGGCGAAATGTGGTTGTATTACTGCAGTGCTTTTCTGTAACCATCTCACCGTGAAAACTTAGGTGAAGTGAGCGTGGAGTGAGCTGTCAATAGTGTCAATCACTAGCATTAGGTGGAATGACAGCTCACTCCACGCTCACTTCACCTAAGTTTACACGGTGAGATGGTTACAGAATAGCACTGCAGGTACACCTCTGCCACCCCTTCGCGGAACAAGGCGTGATGTTACGTACTCGAAAGTCGAAATGCTTACTTACTCTACTTTCGATTTTAGGGCGTGAATTTTGTAATAAAAAAAAACTGCTAATTATCTTGCGACATACAAATTATCTATAATATCACACCAGTATATCCCTAAAGGTTCGGCAGAGGTAATAGAATAGAATAGTTATTTATTTGCACAGAAAGTAGGTACAAGTTACAGATGTTAAGTTTAAAATGCATCCACCTAGCATGGGGGGTCATGGATAAAATTTCTGTGCACTTGTAAGTCCTACGCTGTAAATGCTGCGCATAATTACTGTGTTCATTAATTTTGGAAATGGAAAAAATATTATTTACAAGAAAAAAAACACCATAAACTAACTACTTTAACAAATGCATGCAAACAGTTATAATAATAAACACTCACTCGATATATATTTTTGACTCATTCAATCAAATCAATACAAGTTTACCATGTCAAGATGAAATTCAATAAATAATTCGAAATAGGCAATACAATACATAATGTCAAGTTTAATAAAATGGGATTATAAATTCGTCAAGTTCGAGGTCAATACAGTTAAATTAAAATTTAAATGATTTAGTACAACTCATGAGTACAGAGATGTCCTATTCTGCCCTGCTAAGCCGAAAGGCGGTATCTCAATCGGAGTAAGTTTTGAGAAAATTGACTTTTTGTAAATTGTAATTTAAGGAAACATAAGGATATAAAGAACTTCTGAGTGGTTTTTTTAAATGTTTTAAGTTAGATAGCAGTATGTAGCTTATACCATTAGATGCGAAATTATTATAGCTATTGAATGGTATAAAAAAAACTAAAAGGGCGTATCTCAGAGATACCGCCTTTGGGCTTAGCAGGGCAGTATTATCAATTTAAATTCTTATCGGTCAAAACGTCGCCAATTGAGTAACAACATTAATTAATTAATTAATAGATCTGTCAATTCGAGGTGTTTATTACAATTCTTATTTCGTCAGCTAATAAGATAAATCCTTACTAAAATATTACGTTTGTCCGTTACAGCCTGCAGACGGGAACAGCAGCGACAGCGACGGCGACGGCGACATTGACCTCGGCGATATCATCGAGTTTGAGCTCGACTAACGCAATAAATATACGTGTTGATCAGTTTACCTGTGTTTTATTTATGAGTTTTGTGCCATAATAGTAAGTTTATGAAACTGTTGCGTAATGAGGATCACCTATGACGACACAGAGGCGCTGCTGGAGTAAAAAGTAACTCCACGCCTAATGCCACTTTGAACCTCATGCATACACTCTAATTCATTCACATTCACACACCTTCACACTCACATTCACGCACTCTCTCTGTCACTCACACACTTGCATGCCTGCATACGGGCTGCGTTTTTAGTTTTAATTCTCTTTTCTTTGTATTATTATTTCATTTAGCTTCTTAACTTGTATGGAATCAAAAATAAAACAAGTGAATTGTACGTATTTAAGATATTGGAAGAGCGGATTCTCCTAACACAGGCTTATTTGCTTAAAATTAGGGTCCAATCATTAGTTGTTAAGGTACTTGTAAAAAAAAATCATTTTTTTCATTTTTTCATGAGGGATAGGCGAGGTTTTTAATAGTATCACACGAGTGTTTTAATACCTAGTTATGCGCAGTTTCATACACTACTTTTTCTACTCTCATACATTGGGATTGAACCTACTAAACAAAAGATCAAAGTTAAAAGAATTAGAAAAAAAATCCCACGAAATTCAGTACAACGAAACGTATGACTGGCGCCAAAATCCAGCACATCACCGCGCATGCGCTAAAGCCACAGCTTCCACAGACAAGTAAAAATTGAAATCAAAACTTTTTTGTAATGATATAAAATGGCACGCCCCGCAGCGTTCCATTAGAAAATATTATTTAATGGAAACTCCTTGGTGATATTAACTTCTTGGATTTGCTCTGTATCGTAATGGTTTTTTTATATTGTTTTGTTAGAGAAAAAGTGCTTTATTATGATTCAATTTAAAAATTTCGGTGTTGTTTATAAAGTATATCAATATAAACTCACTTTGAAGTTTATCATTCAAATTTTACGATATGTAGATAAAATCCTTTGCTAAATATAATTATAAGCCCTCTAAATAGATGGATAGATGCATAGGATATAGCATGTACGGACCCACTGCTGACGCGTGTTCCATTCTGGCACGGCCACGATACCAAACAAGGTCATGGTTATGGCAGTAGACTGTACGGATATGTACCTTTTGGTACTAGAAAGAAAAATAATAGTACCACATTATTTCATGACTTTCACACCATTTTCAGTGGCCGGGCTACAGCGAATCGTCATAACACGGCCACGCTTAGATCGGCTGAAATCCACAACTTTAATGGATGATTCGTATCTGAGATAAATGTACGTCTTATGTACTATAGAATAGACCTACTTTCAGATTTCTAGATTTCAAAGGTTTTCTTTTAAATATATTAAAAGAAAACCTTTGAAATCTATTCAATAGTCACTTCCATTTTTCAGGTAAAATACGCCTGACAATAATTCAATAGCAATAGCATAACTTGACAATAACTATTCAAGTAGCGTAGGCGCTTAATACGCAATAGGAGTATTCCATCTTTACCTATTTACTTACATAATAGTTACATACTTACTTAAACTTATTAAAGTTCTGTTAAGATGAATACTTAATAAGATAAACAAGCAACAACGGGGAATCAAGGCATGATGTTATGTAAATGATTATGAGATCTAGTAAAAATTGGTATAGTATCTCATGGAGCTATACCTACAATATTTTAAGGGGCTAGGGTTAGGTTAGGTTAGTGAAAAAACATTAACACAGATTATGTAGTAGAGCCATGGCTTATCCACAAAGCCACGTATGCCTGGACTCCGCCAAAGCGGAGATGTGCGGAGATGTCCGAAGCGGAGACGAGAAGAGATGTTTTTCAGCTAGCTAGGGTGTATCCACCGAAACTGCGGAGATGCGTGCTGGCTAGACCGGAGCGGAGATGTGTACTGGCTAGAGCAGGCAGGCCGGTTGTCCGACCCAGGGGAACTAGCGGCGCCGCTCACTGCACGCCGCTCACATCTCTTCTCGTCTCCACTGCGCGCCGTCACCAACTTGCTCACATTTCCGCTTCGTACCGCAACCGCACCACCAATCAATCTCGGCGAGGCACAGCTCACATCTCATCTACGATTGCGCCATACCAATATGGTACATCTCAGCTCAATATCCACTGAAACTGAGTGAGTAACGAAATTCTATAAGTTGTTTAAAACACATTTCTCCTCTCGTCTCCGCTTTGACGGAGTCCTAAGCCACGTTATACTGATTTTGTTACCATTTGACGTGCCGTATAATGTACAACTGACTTGCACTGCCTATTTCTACTGCAAAGCATCCTGTGTTTCAGTTTGAAGGGCACAACGTGACAATTACCCTTTTTGTTTGAAAATCAAAGACATAAAACCATGCGCAAAATAACATAATGAGTTATAAAACCCCCCTTCATAGGAGGTGGTGTTTTTCTGACGTCGGCACCGTGAGCAGAATTCGAATATTTTAAATTAATTCTTACAACTGTCCAAAGATCTTTTGGCGAGGGCAAACATCTAAACTAACGCCACCATCTTGTTTTTTCAATACAATCAAACAAACAATGTCAATAACGAAAAACGTACAATACGGCCTATGAATCATACTATTGTGTGCTGTTTCAGTTTTGCTATTCGACAATAGATGGCGGTACTAGTAGTATATGATTTTTGATGTATAACGCCTCTCGCTTTCCTGCAATCTAAATCTAAAGATTCAAATCTGTGGGAGTGATTCCGTGAAAAAGAACGGAAGTAACCGTAAATGGGACAGAATTGGATCTTGTGGACACCACTGTGTTCTTAGGTTTCGAAGCTTCAGTCCCCGCTACATATAACCAAATTGTCGAAGCGGCTAATCTACATCCGGTACCTACCTACTTAGTCGACAAAAAGGCTTGGGATTAGTTAAGCTACTCTAATGTATCCACCTCCCCCCCCTCCCCCTAGTAACAAACAAGTGTTTTAAAATCAAAGACGTGACACTATACATACAGGCCGGCAGGGACATCGACGCGAAAACTGATACCATGGATTCAGTACTACGAGTAATTCTGAACCCCACTGCATTACGTCGCTTATTAAAAATAACCGACGAAACATTTTAATGCTCAGAGGGAGTTCAGAATCATGTACTGAATCTGATATGTTGTGAATTTTTCGCCAGTGCAAACGCACAGTTAAAGTAGTCGCATGTACACATGTGTGCTCGATTTGTAACATCTGACATCTCACCGAGGTAATAAACCACATGAAGGTAATATGGCTGATGGTATAGGCTCACTCGTTTTATTTCTTTTTTCGCGCTCGGCTCAATACCGAGATTTCAAAATGCAGGGCGCGAAAGCAAATCTTCGCGAAAAAAATCGTCCATGCGGCCTGGGCCTCGGATAGAGATATTAGGCGTCGGAAAAATCTGCTCAAAATAAAACAAAACAACTAAGTACGAATATTCAATGCACTTTATTTCATATCATAAATAGGTAATATGTTTGGGATATCACAATTTGTTTGTTCATTACTCGCCAAATATTTAGCTATCAACTAGGCGTAACAATATTTTTATACAATTGTTATTAAAATAATAACTAAAACTAGGGCGAAACTATGTTATTTTACAAAATAAAACGACTATCGGGTTATTGCAAAGTTATTTGCACCATGTTGTTACTTTATAACAGTGTGTGGTGTTACCATAGAAATAATATTTCGATAGAAGTGAAACCATTTCTTATATTGTGTTTGTGTGCTACATACAGACAATTTATGGTACCAACTTGTACTAAAGCTTTGGTTTTTTAGGGAAGCAGTTCCGTCATAATAACGGCCATCATGAAAATCTGTCATTTTCATTTTCATTGTCGTTTTTTGACACCTTAATGTCAAATAGGTATTTGACATTATGGTGTCAAAAAACGCCCTGTATTTGGACAGCCGTTAATATGTGACCGTTCGCCACTTTCTTTTGAAGCCAATGCTTTAGGTACCTGGTCTGGTTTTATTGCGTTACTAGGGCAGTTTAGACCTCAATGAAGTAGAGATAGGTAGTCATGTCTGAATATTAAGAATGTAAAGTTTTAAATATAAAAATAAATTAAAATATAAAATTGTATTATGTTTTACATGGAACACTATGGGGATAATTCACGCTTTATTATGCCGATAAAACTATGATAATTATTTTAAAAAAACGCATAAAAAAAACACGTAAGTAGGTATCTTGTATCACTTTAATGTTTAACTTTATTTAATTTTTGTAATATTTTGTTAGCGGCGTAAAACTGTCAACTGTCTACCTATCACGGTTCATGAGATACAACCCGCTGACAGACGAACAGTGGAGGCTTAGTAATAAGGTTCCGTTTGGTTCCATTCGGGTATGGATCCCTAAAAATGAACTCTGACTTTGGACCATTCACCCCGATTTAAAAGGTGCGATTTCATTGCTTGTGGCATGCCATAAGTTGAAGCAACAATAAAAGTTGCACCATGTAAATAGTGTTTAGACGATGCAAGTAGTTTTTTTCTTCAATCATATTATACGCCACAGGCAAGAAACTTGCATAGTGTAGGGAAATAGGGAAGCGAGTGAACACATTTGTTTTATTTAAAAAAACCAACCGTTTCGAATTTTAAAGTTTTGTTAAAGCTTCGTTTTCCTATGAACGCGGTTCTGTCATAATATAACGACCGTCATGAAAATCTGTCATTTTCTCCAGTATCTGACATTAAGGTGTCAAAAAACGGGCAGCCGTTATTGTGTGACCGTTGGTCGGTTTCTTAGGAAACCAAAGCATAAGAAACCCTTTTAAAATATCGTTTTTATCAATAGGTAATCATTTAGATCGTAGCGGTATCGGCATTTCTAGTACGAATCAACTTTTTATTAAACTTAAGTAGGTAATATTAATATTTACAGTTACAGACTAGTAGACTCCAATTAAATGGCACTTAATTCACGAAGTCTTTTTACATTTTTTATCGTAACGATTATACTTGAAAAAAAAAGCCTCGTTGTCTACTCTTTCCTACCTGGAGTGAATACCCCAGAAAAGCTTTGAATTCCTAGGAAGCGAGCGAAGACATTTGTTTTATTACAAAAATCGAACTGCCTCGAATTTCAAAATTTTGTTAAAGCTGCGGTTTCTATGAAAGCGGTTCTGTCATAATATAACGGCCGTCATGAAAATCTGTCATTTTCAACAGTATTTGACATTGACATTAAGGTGTCAAAAAACGCTCTGTATTTGGACAGTCGTTATTGTGTGACCGTTTATCGCTTTTTTTAGGAAACCAAAACTTAAATAACATAGAGAATCTCTACGCAGTGCCACTCGCAGACTCATTAGTCACTAGCACACGTCAAAGTCAGGGAAATTAATTGAAAAGCAAATTAACTACAAACTTAGATTGTTCGTATAATCAAATCACTGGCATTCTTTCACACCTGTCAAAGAATGCCATCATACATCTGTATGAAATGGTTATAATCCCGCAAATTAACATAGGGTGTCAATTGGATTTACAATTAATTTCTCTGACTGTCCTTCTGAGACTGTCTAAAATTAAGAAACCTTTCTCCCATTTCTGAGACTGTCTAAAATTAAGAAAACTTTCTCCCATTTCTGAGACTGTCTAAGAAAACTTTCTCCCATTTCTGAGACTGTCTAAAATTAAGATAACTTTCTCCCAGTTCTGAGACCGTCTAAAATTAAGAAAACTTTCTCCCAGTTCTGAGACTGTCTCAAAATAAGAAAAAATGGTCATTGTTCCGGAAGGAAATTAGCAGGATTGTTTGTGCTAGAGCCGTGAATTAAATTTTTTCAATTCAATTTAAGAATTTCAATATTGTCTAGACGACCATATTTTTGCACTTCATAAAACGACAAGCTCTAGTTGTCTATGTAACAGTTAGATAAGTTTTCAACCTTATTGAAGTTTCAATTTAGTGGAAATTGACGAAATACATTTAAAATGCAGGAAAGAGTAGATTTACCATAACGTATAATGAGATAAATAAGAACTACTAGCTATTATTGTCTATTCTCTGATATACAACGACGTGAGGAGTCGACTTACTTACATACTAGTAAGAATTCGTCACTAGATCAAAATAAGAAAAAAAGTTTTTGACAAAGCTAAATAGATATAATATCATATACTTACGATTTTTTATTTTGTCTGCTGACCTAGGGTTTCATTTAAATAATATTCGAGGCCAAACGGAATTTAGTTCTTTCGTATTTCCATTGGTTGAACGCTATCGTGAAGATAAAATTATAATGCGCGATGCGTCACTCGGGGCGTAGCCAAAAAGGCGGAGGCTATGGCCGCCACGCCTAAAGTAAAATACTTGCTTTTAATGTTTACCAGTTTGGTATACCTAGAATAATTGTTTTTTTTTTAATATAGCAACTTTATTAACATTATTCAAAATGAGAATGAAGAAAGAAAACTAAAATAAATCCCACATCCAGCGCGGGAAAATAAAAATGAAAAGCAATGGCTACCTTGAAAAATAATTGTAATTTATCTCGTCAATCGTTCATAACTTCAGAATTATATTTATAAATATTATATTATCTTACAATAATCATTCTTAAATCTAGTTTATTTTTCATTTATTTACAATATATTACAATCGCCTTAATTTTTCGTATCGATACACTATACAGTAACGGTTACCGGTAACCGTTATTTCATCGGTAACCGTTTTAACGTTATCCTAGGGCTACAATGAGAATTCGAATTCAATTACTCGTTTTCATGAAGTAATGAAAATGCAGTCTTTAAAATCAATCAAAAACATATTTAAATTCTAATATTTAAAATTCCACTTTTACTTGAAACTTGCTGACCCGACAGAAGTTGTCCTGTTCAATAATTCATACAATAATCCCTTAGACAAAAGGACTTCCGGAAATTTCCGGGAAACTTTTCCAATTTTTGTTTCCATAAAAATAATTTCAGACTATTACAAATGTTTTAAAACAAAAAAAAATTGCCAATTCGATCCAACCGTTCTCAAGTGATGCGCTTACCAAACGAACGGCATACCTATCATTTTAATTTTTAAAGAATAATATATAAATAGATGGAAACAGAAAACTTTGGATTTATTCCAAGAGATCACACTTTTATGTTAATTTTGGAAAATTAACCATTTTCAATACAAATCAAACCGATATAATACGTTACATGCATAAGTTCTCAAGTCGAAAACCTAAAGAATATTCTATAAGCTTATTTTAATTTTATTTATTTACACGATCACTTCAGCGATCTGTCAATGAACAAATTCGTTGACACCCCCGCCATGATGATGAAATTGTTGCGTGTTATCAACAATGACACTCGTATATCCCCCCTCTTGCACCGCCGGACTGGCGGCCATTTTACCGAAAGTACCGTTAAAATTCTCAACCACGGGCCGTCCATTTTGATTCTGATTTTGACCGTAAAACGATATTAAATTCGTGTAATTGTATTGGTTGGGTATTTCGGAGCTTTCTATAGAGCTGCAAGATGACGAACTCGCAGAAAATGGTCTTTGACTTTGTGGGTAGCTCACATAATTTGGTAAAATTTCGTTTGTGTCTGTGTAATTTTCGTAGAAAATTTCCTGGTATGCCCCATTCTGCTGGTGGTATTCTTCTTGGGTTTCATAAGGTATTACGGGGATGTATTCGGGGTACGTATACCCCCCACTAGAGTCGCTGTACTCGCTTTCGGGAACTTGTGCTGGGTTGATCTTGTCTGTGTGTCGTACGTGGGGCATTTGTGGTGACGTGGTGGTGGTGGGGACGTGGGATGGCGTGGGGTCCACGTTGTTGACGTGCTTCGGGGCGCCTTGGCTGATGTTTAGGATTAGGTGCTTTTCTTCAATGTCACTGGAAGAGAAGAGTTGAGTTAGTTCGTCTTGTTTTTGTTGATTTTGATACGCTGTTGCAGCAAGGTTGAAAAATATTTTAAAACATTTAAAAGGGATAAGTTATCGATTCTTATTTAGAGCAAATGTCTATTTGTCTGTATTAGCATAGATGAATACAGATGGTTCACTACAAGTACGCGGCGGGCCCGTCTTGTCGGGCCAATTCAGTGAGCGTAACGTAGTCAGAAGATATAAGAGTTACGCGATAGAAAGAGAGGCAACTTCTAGGTGAATACAAGTGTAGGTACCCTAATTACGTAATACACGATCAATCAGAATATGAATCGTTTTTAAACAGATAGCTAATCCATTGCTTCAAAAGTTCGAAAACTGCTCAACAACGTAAATAACGCAATAAATGTTGTTGAACTGTCAAAATGAAACAGATTAGTCGTAATCGTTTACGAAAATATGTTGCGTAATTAGATAGCTAAATTGCACTTTATTGTGTCGTAGCAAGAGTCGCTTTTTATTTAAATGATTTTGCGGAGCACCATGATACCACAGATGAATACAAATGGTTCAATTTGTATTCATCTGTGGTATTAGTTAATCCTGTCCAGTTTCTGTAACTCCTGCAATAAACTTGTCATATTTATACGGCAACTTTCAATATTTTGCTCCAAATGACAAAAAAAAACATTTTATAACAACGCGTTCAAGTAATTACCTTAGCACATAATTAACGGAGACGATGCAGTGAGGTCTGGAAGACCGCGAGTTATGCACGATGGTCGCGTAGCTCTGCATCCACACCCAGCCGCCACTCTTCGTTAGGAAGCGGTAGTAGCGAGACGTGACCTGGCCTTTTGTTAATACTGGAATAGAAAATGAGGACTATAGGACATGTCAATGATGAAAAGCACATATTAATAGCCAAAAAGGCAAGGAAAGTTTAGGGGCATGAGGAACAGGGTGTAAAGTTCACTCATCCACCATAGAAACGGGAGGATCCTCCGACCAGACGGGTGTCATGTCTGGCGGGCAACTACCCAGAGGTTGAAGTCGGGAGCTTGTATATATGTCCACCGCGCGGTAAACTCTAATTGCGCGATGCAGGATTTGAGTGACGTCAGGATGTTGTGTGACGTCAGGTCTTTGACGCGTAGTTCGCATGCGGCGATGTAGATGCCGCCACAGAAAGTTTGGAAAATTTCATCCAAAAAGTTGGCAACGTCGCGTTTTTTGATTCGTTTGATTAATTCGGCTATATTAATGTGTATGGAAATAAGAAATATGGCTAGTGAACTAGACTATTAATAATTAATTGCAATTATATGTTGTTAACACTTAATTTGATGTTGTAACGGTTTTAGGTGTAAAAAAGGCAATCGGAAAGTTCCCAAATTATTTTTTTACATCCAAAACTAAATATTCGGTGCTATGAAATTAATTATAACATTTCATAATCAATATTTTAGTTCACAAGTTAGCCATATTTCTTGTTTCCATACAGTAATATTGCCAAATTTATCTAATAATCGAAATATTTGACGGCTATTTGCGACGTTCCCCACTTCCTGTAAGTATAAACGCTCTTAAACTTTAACTGCACGTTAAACTCTCGGGAATAACGTTTAGAAGTAGGTAATTTAATTGTCCCATAAACAAGACTTGACAGGCTAAAATATAAAAAGTACATTGCACTGTAGTTTAGTTGGCTGTGTTTGCTTCGGTTACATCACAATAGCAAAGATGTCTTTTGACAGTACGTTATCTGATCCAATGCTGTCAGAAGCCAGGGATTACTAAATGTACTTCATCCATAAATATGGCTGGCCTATTCTTCGGCCAGAGAATCAGCATTGCCATACAACGTGGCAATGCTGCCAGCCTTTTGGGCACTTTTCCCGTTGACAGCGATGCAGACGAATTTTTTGATGTCCTATGATTGTCCCCCCAGCCCTTTTTTATATACTTGTACATATTCACAATTTAAATGTAATTGTTTAATTTAATTTGATTAATAATTCTTTAATATTATAAATGTTATTCATAAATATAGCATTATAAAAATAACGCCGGTTATTTTGTCGTTATTGTGCCGCTATTTTTCTGAAAATGGAATGGATGAGAAATTGTTTTTAATACTCACGCGTACAGTGGGAGTGCCTCATATGTAAGACATCTGTGCCGTGGATGTAGTGGTACAATGTTTTTTCGATCAGGTCCTGTGGCTCATAGCCCGTTAACGATGCCACCCTGGAAATAACGGAGTAACCATTAGTAACGTTCTCGTTACAAACTATAATTTATATCTATGGTTATATTATTTTTTTGGTCTATTAAAAATGCACCCTAATTGTATAACACACTTTCGATCACAACCTGACAGTTTTGAAGGATATTGCCAATAGGTTTGAAATAGGTTTGAAAAATTCGTCTGCTCAACAACGCAATGAACGTGGGTGAACTGTCAAAATGAAACCCATTGCGATCAATTGTCATTTTGTGTAATATGCAATTACCCCGCTGATTATGGTCAGTCAGCACCACTACCAGTCTTGCTGAATTGTTCTTTTTATCACGTTTTGTTGATCGTACCGTCTCGAGGAGGAAGAAAAGTTTAATACCGGTATTTACCTAGAAACAAAACTAAAGCGATACATGTTTAATATCCTATAGTCGCGTTGTCTGACAGTTACGAATTCAAGTTGGTTATTTTTGCTGGGAATTATAACTACTCCATTAATTATAACATTAGTAAAATAACGGTTCACGCCCTTTCGTTATTTCGATGTAAACGTATAACAAGATCCGTTATTTCACAATAAATACAAAGCAATGTAATCTATTTACCATTTACATTTTATAATAACTCTAAAATGCAGCTCATTTTAACAATATACTCAATAAAAGTCGTTATTTGGCCATTACTTAAAAAAAAAAAATGATACGATACAGTTCATGATTAATTACCTACTGTCAATAGGGATGGTGACAAAATTTTTATTTTAGTCCGTCATGGAGATATTATAATTATTAAAAAATATTGGACACGTATTTTTCTTTTTTTACGCAATCTAAAGATGTGCCATGGGCGATACATTGAGTTAAAATATGCCATGACGTCACGAGTATGTAGATTTTATACTTACTTGTGACGTAGCGACCCCCACTCCCGGCTTAAAATGCGTTTTATCTAAGTAGATTGTTATTAATATGATAAAGCAAAAAATACGTGTCTAATATTTTTTTAATAACTGACTGACGGACTAATTAGAATTTCTTTTTTTTACCCAGGCATCATCCCTATTATTTATATTCTAGTCTTACAATCGTTTCAACTTTACATATCAAAATTCACAAAAGACAAAAGTCACTGCATACCGTCTCCCATAAAAATAACTGAAATCAAGCTCCCGACGCCTCGATACCTACCCTCTACTTGTAGAACAGTCCCCTCGGTAATTAGTTAACCCTTAACACTGGAGTACCAGGGGTCGTCCCTTTAACACGCATTGGTTTTTTGCAATGCTAATTGCCGGAAGTGACGCGCAATATTTTTTTTGAGCGTCAACAGTTTTTTCGCTTTTTATGCTTGAAAAACAATATGCTTGCTTGATTGGGTAGAAAAAAGGTGATTGGATTTTTGTTTAGAGAGTGTTTTTTTTCACTCATTGGTTGGTAAAGAGAAGTGTAATATTATATTCAAGTCGCCAAAATTATGGTATCATCGAAGAAGTTCATGTCTGACCAATGTAAGGACTATTCTTGTTTGCAGCACTCGGCGGCTATAGCACCGGGTCGGTAACAGATGTGGTCATCGTGCTCACGGGATTTTGTTTTGAAGCTGGTTAGATATGAACTTCTTTGATGGTACGTAGCATTTTTATTTTAAAGTCAAAGTCATTTATTTGCTTTATATGCGGTTGCAAAGGTGTTAATAAATAATTATTATTGTGTGACATTTCGCCATATTTTGGCATTAATAGTAAGGCTTATTTAAATAAGCAATTATCTATAACAAAAGGAAAATATTTACTAAACATGAAATTATTTAAAGTAAATCAATCGTCAATTTACACGTTACAACTAAATAATACATTTATTTATTTTCTTCCACAACTTACAAGTTAAATCTACACTAATAAAGCTGAAGAGTTTATTTTTTATGATTGTATGTTTGAACGCGCTAATCTCGGGAACTACCATTCGGATTTGAAGGAAGGGAGGTTATAGGCTATTTAACGCGTTCAAACATCACGCTACGATGCTTAAGAGACGAGCAGAAAGAAAAAAAGTCAGAAAGAACACTAAGCGAAAACTAAGTAATAGCTCGGGCGAACTATGCGATACGACGTTGGATGAGGGAACAAGAAATTCGCGGACGTAGTCGCGGGCAGAATTTTAATTTTTTTAATATAATTTTTGTTGTTTCAAAAACAGTGTTACAGATTATTTTTCCCCCAGTTATTGATAAGCAGAAACTATGCAATACAATACAGTACTTAACTTTAGTAGAAAAGATCACCTGTATTCTGTACTAGTTACAAAATAACTGTATCGCAGGACACAGGGCAAGGCTAGTACTTTTAATTATAATACAATGGTTTGTACATGGGAGGTAGAAGCCCATACTAAGTAAAACCTGCACTACTCCTAGTGATTAATTTGCAAGGCTTCAAAAAAATTCTAGAATTGGATCTAGAAGGGCGGGTGCCAGCCCGCGAAATTCAAAGTTTCTCGAAATGATTTTGGCAGCAACATAATTAGTCAAATTTTATCGATGGATAATACGTCAATCCGACAGGGGCGCCAAAACTTTTGTAAAAAAGAAAGACATAGAAAGATTATATGTGCTTATTTATTGCAAAGATGCGGTGTACTGGGTGGTGCACTAGTCTGCTACAATTGAATTTGTCACCGCCTGAGTTGGCGCCCGGGGCACATGCCCCGGTCCCCGTCCCCCCCTCTAGATCCGGGGCTGATTATTAGGTTTCATACAGTTAACAATACTTATTACAGCTTGCAAACTCGCTCTATTGCTTTTACACTACGCAAATGAAGTCCTCGCAAAATTAGAAAATCGAGTCGAAAGAAAATTGCTCGACTTATTTTGAGTGTAACACGAAAAACGCATTACTACACTAATCTGTCCCTACCCTTTTGCTACCACCTATCTACTTTCACTAAAAGGCAAAACGGTAAAAAAAAATGGATTTATTCTATCTCTTGATGTCACTAAAAACGTTTTTGAAGTAACTATCATTGTTTGGTGTGTCAATAGATTTATCTGTTATGATTCTTTAAATATTACAAGCCTTCTCAAACCCTCAAATAGACCGATAGATCTGTTTTAACATGTTAATTTTTAACCGTAACGAAAGATAACGTTGTGAGCATAAGTTAAATAACGTTATAATTAACGGTAACTCTTGTAACTTTTATCGTTACGATAACGGTTACGGGAAGTAGTTTTATGTTTCCCAAACCCTGTTCTTTTTTATAAGGTTGTTAATATGACACTACTTTTACATATTTTATAGTTATCGAATAATTATTGATTTTTTGTACGTATTAACGTGGTATCTCAAACTTAAAGCGTTTATTTAAAATAAACCAATTACATACAGGCACTTTTGAATTGTCAAGGGGTCGCTCAGTCAGAAAGATGAAGCTAGTTGAGTATCTAGATCTTGTCAGTGCATAGTGTCATATAAGTAGGTACAACGTGTTCCTTTTGATATCCCTTAACTGAAGGTTATTAATGAGACATGTCAAAGAATCAACTGGCAGGTGAATTTATTGGGTCCGTGGCTTAGGCCCCCAGTGGTCGAGGCACCTGTGGCCAACGCCCCCGATTCGATTAATTTAATTCAAAGCAATTTTTGATCAAATGTACTGTCAGACACAAAAATGTTTTACAAAAATAATATATGTAGGTATATTGATTGTAAGTATAAGTATAATATCAAATCATAATTATATTTATAACACAGAAATGCTTTTATTTTGGATGTTTGATGAAAGTCTTAGTTATTTTTCATTATTTATTTATTTATCTCAATAAGAAACCTAGTAAAAAAATTGTATATAAATCACTGTTTTCATCACATATAATCAAGAGAACTTAATTATAATAATCAGTCTTAAACGTAATTAAATAAGATAATGATTTTAAATAATCAGTCTTAAAAATTACTGCAGAGCAACTAACTTTTTACATAGTGAAATGTTCTTTTTATCTTTATAACAATAATAATTAAACATAATCAACTGTGAAACCTTAAACAAATGAGAATACTTTTACCTAATTATAACAGTCAGTTCCAATAGCAATAACATAACAAAATAATCAGGCTTAAAAAACAAACGTACCTACTCGTAGAGTAACAAACATTTTATATGTGAAATATTTTGAAATTTTTTAAGCATAAAAATAATCAACTTAAACAAATATAAACAAAATTCACTAAAATTTTATGTAAAGTCTTTTTGATTTTTTGTATGTTTGTACATAATAAATATACTTTTATGGGGAAAAAGGTGCATAAGATTAACTGGCGATCTATTGTCTCTACTATTTGATTGATAACTTTTGTTTAGCAAGGAAAAATACTTTATTATTATGGTGAAACACTTTTCTCATTAACTGTACAAAGTGAAAAAGTGAAAAGTCGAATCTGGGGCGTCTGCCACAGGTGCCTCGACCACTGGGGGCCTAAGCCACGGACCCAATTTATTGTCCAATATCTTGTTTTTTTCGTTTTAATTTTTCCTACGAAATAATTCGACAAAGTCACGATTATTTATGTAAAACACCGTGTCAAACAAAATATTCAAAATGTTTTCGTACATAAAAAAGAATTACAACGTCGCATTTTCTTGGCTTTAAATATGAGTGATTGGTTTGAATGAAAATTATTTACTCGTACTTATCATTATAAATGAAACTTAGATAGGTAAGTACCATCGAAGGAGTTCATATTTAACCACCGTAAGGACTATTCTTGCTTGCAGCGCTCGGCAGCTATAGCACCGGGCCGGTAACAGATGTGGTCATCGTGTTCACGGTATTTTGTTTTGAAACTGGTTAGATATGAACTTCTTTGATGGTACCTACATGTTTATTATGTTATCTTCGAAAATATGTATTTTTGGAACACTTGTTCTAGGACTTTTTGTATTATTTTTACATAAGTATAGCATAATAACCTTAGAGTTATGGCTTATGGGACATCAAAAGGAACAAGTTGTAGATTATTATACAATTAACAGAATATAGGGAACACATGTTGGCCGTTTAAAAAAATAATTTTTAGTTACTTAATTAACCCTTTTTTGCAAATAGGCTTATGCGCAAACTTTTTGGAAACACGGACTAAAAAGTTTGTTTTAAAAAATCATAAGTAATTTACCCATTACACAGAGCTGTTTAGTTTTATAGTTAATTGATCATTGTTTAACTGCGGATATCCGATACTTTGGTGTCAATTAATACCCCGGTCCCCGAAGGGTAGTGACAACGGGTGTAAATTATACCCCACTTGGGGAGTCTTTGTTTTAACCCCTCGCGTTTTAAGGGACGTGAATTTTTTCGTAGCCAAAAAATAGGAATTGTTTTTTTTTTTAGACATTTCTGCCCTGTGTTTTTTTAAGTGGAGTTGAATTCAAATTAAATTATAGTAATTTTGTGTAGATGCTCATGTCATGTCATGTTATTTAAGCCTAACTAATAGATATTATAAGAGCGATAGTGAGTTTGTTTGCGCTTTCACGCTAATGCGGGTGAACGGATTTGGATCAAATTTGGCACATGGGTAGACTATGACCTGGAGATGGACATAGGCTTTTCCTGGATCAAATTATAAACATAAAAAACAAGATAAGAAGTTCAATAAGTACACTCGGATTTCGCCAGTTATGTTAGTCTCAAATAGAGGCGAGCCTATTTAAAAAAACCGGACATAAAGCCACACTAAGAAATTCCTTGTAGACTTAAGAACACTTGTCTCAAATTTCCGACCTGGCAGTCGAACCCAGGACCCCCACGTTCAGCATTCGCGCTTGGGACCACTAGATAAAGGAGGCAGCCAGAACAAAAACAATAAACGAGCAAGCCTTACAGTATATAGTTGCATATGATGTGTAACATCTGACATCTCACCTTGGTAATAAGCAACATTAAAGGGGCGGGGCCTCGTCAAGGCCATTTATGACTGCCAATTCTAGCACCGCGCGCGCTCATTGGTCATATCAAATAGCGCGCGCTTCCCCGGCTTCCTGTTACACACTTCCGTCTGTTTTCACGAAATGACTCCCACAGATAGCAGAAAAGTGACAGGAAAGATGTTACACATCAAAAAATGTCCGTAAGCAAATTTGTTGCTATAGTAATAAAATATCGTCGATACAACAAACTTCATAATTTGCTGACAGTACGGAAGTGATCCTTCATTCGCACACTTTAGCACGTACTAAACACAAATTAATATTTGCTGTTAAGCACAGTCAAAGGTAAACGAAAATGGACCTTAATGTTACGCAATAAGAGTGACGGAATATTTTCGGAAGGATAGAACGTGGTAAAAAAATGTGCTTAGTGCGGTCGATTTTTGTATAGGTGAATGAAATTAGACTTTATTGTCTTGGTTTAAGAGCTATTATTGTTTTTGAGAAGTGAAAATATTATGTTGGATTACAATTTGATAAGGGTTTTAGCCAAAAAACTAGCATTCGTTCTCCGAAGGGGTAGACAGAGATGTCGTAAGTAAGCATATTTTTCAACGGGGGAAATCCTATTAAGACGATATATGCCAGTGGCCTTGAGTGGTTAGCTTGCGTGGTCTGTGCTGAACTCACGCAACGCGTCAAACGTCCAGCCAGTAATAGGACTCGCCCATCAAGGAACGCTGTCCCAAATTAGACGCATTATTAATTTATTATACATTAAAAAAAAGGTATTTTAATAAAACACGTATACTAAACGCTTGATAATGAAATTATCTTTAAAATGGTGAAGTTTTCAGGAAAATATGCTTGATTTTTTTTATCGTTTTATCGTGATACTCAGTTTTTTATCCGCGTTAGACATAAATGTACAAATTAATTACACTATGTAATATAAACATATTCTAAAATATTCACAGACTAAGTTATTCAGAAAATGTTCTAACGAAACATATATTTTTTCCAAATAATTATCACTATTCGTTTAGACGTCATCTTCAGTATAATTAAGGCCAGTTTGCACCATTTTCAATGCACTGAGAGTTAAAAACCAACGATTTTTTTTTTATTTTCCTAGTGTTCGTGAAAACAAGCAAAACAGTGCAAAAATTAAGCCCAGGCCCAACCAAGGCTTTACTGAAAATGTTCTAATTGAAAAACCCAATATTTATACACTGCCCGACCCGGGAAACAGAAAATTCAAACTTAAAGCATTTATTTCAATTAAACCATTTACAGGCACTTTCGAATTCCAAAACGTAGATCTTTATGGAGAAGAATGGGCAAGAAACTCCAAGGACACTCTTTTAAAAATAGAACCTAGCACCAAGCAGCATTCGCACTGAGGAAAAATGAGGTTTCAAGATAATTATTCCCAACACGGCCCACTTTGAACATGACTCATCAATTCATCATAGACAATGATAACCAAAAAAGGGAAGACCACAGAGAAACTCATAGCTCCATAGATTTAGCTAAGCTTAGCTATCTGTCCAAATACGTTATCTATGGTGTCGCGTTGCAACATCTGTGGCCCAGGTGGTGATGTTTTGACATTTAATATCCATAAAGTTATGTTATCCTGGTAAGTACTTGGAAGGTGTGTGCATTGATTTGCTTATGAAATAATAGTGTTAGTATGCGAAGGGATTGGCAGTGGTAGAGTTATTATATATTGTTTTGTTATACCCCTTGATTGTCAGACTTTTGGGCCCGTTTTCAACCCGTAACGACTGTCAAAGATCTACGATTATTTTGTTAATTATTTGGTATATATTTAGTTTCCATAACGAACGAAGATTTATAAGCACGTCAACATCTAAGTACTAAAGAAAACGTAAATTATTAGCTTTAGCTCGCAGCCCGCGTTGACGGACGTCGAAAATTTTTCCACGTAATTACCGGGATTTAAAGTATCCTATGTGTTAATCCAGGTTATACACTATTTATGTGTGCTAAACATCCAACTGAGTAACAAAGATCCGGCATGGCGTCATGGTTGCCGGCTGTCGCTGAAAACCAGCGTTGGGGCTCTGTCTCGCATAGGGTCGCAGCATTATGCTGAGCGATGGCCGTTTTGCGTTGATGTGACGCATATTTTCCCCCAAATTGTTTATTTTCGTGTTTTGTTCTTTCTTTGCGTCATGTGTACCGCAAATAAACGTATTTTCTTTCTTATCCAAGCATACAAACTTTCACATTTACAATATTAGTAAGTAGAATAAGAATTACATAAAAGACTTTAAATACTGATTTGGTATTATTTAAGTCTCCATTAAAATTAAAATAAACATTTTTATGCACGTCAAATTAAACAAGAAAAAATGTAGAGACTTAAATTTTAAATTATCGATTTTATTTTAAATGATCGATAAACCATCTTGCCCAACACTAAAGTTTTCTCGTACTTATTCGCAGATGGGCATGGAAATAAGCCAGCCATAATTAATAGTTGAAAATAACTGCAAGCAGCGATACAGTCATGCAGGCCCTATACACGCAGTTCTCAGAAACAGGGCATAACTCTGTATTGGTCAACACAATGCAGGACTCGGCGCGTTCTCCAGTGGAGTCGACATGTTGGAAACGACACAGAGATTTTAGGTATTGGTTTTAAGATTGAGGCTGTAGTTTAAAACCGATTATAGGTTTAATTTTGGTAACATTTTTTTTTATATCGTATTTTTTTCCATATTCAATATTTGTCAAATTTAATTAGATCCATTTGTGAATTGAATCCAAAATATTTTTTTAAATACCTACTTATTTTTTAGCTTTGGAAGTTCAAATATGTATTATAAAACCGTAAGAAACGTGGCAAAACTTAGGGGTTCAATACTTATAAACGATTGACTTCTGTAATTTATTCTTTGTCGAGAAAATACAACACAAAAAGTAATTTGAAGATTTTTTGTAACTAATTACGTAGCATCTATTACTTAAATAAAATCTTCAATATTATTTTTATACCGTGTGAGTTACTAGTAGCAATTTAAAGTGTTGTAAGATAAGAAACAGTATAGGTAGTGTATTGCTAAACACCGCGTGTTCAGATTGAATCGACACGTGAAAGTTAAAATAAATTCTTGATTTAAAATTATGAGATCAATTCTATTTTTTTTTAATCACGTATTCTTTTCCACTTTCAACGACAGACATTTACAATCTTCAAATAGTTTTAAGTAAATCCTGTCACTATCTTAGTAAGTATTAAATTAAGCGTGTGTCGTAACGACCGTCGCTGTGACCAAACGAATCATAAGACTGAATGGCTAAGGAACAAGGCCAAGGGCCTATGTATTTTCCATAAGTGTCGACTTGTTGCTTTCTTCTCTTAAAAGTTTTGCCTAACTGGCAATCGTTTAAAAAATATGAGCATTTTATCGACTGCAAGAAATAGGTATAACTGCCGTAGATGTGGTCTGTTTCCGTGGGCTTAGACCATTATTCTATTAGAAAATTTATATTGATAAAATTCAGATTCTTTCTAATAGTCGAATAATCTGTACTTTCCATTACAATCTACTTATTTTGGATACTCATCATTGCTTACATTATATTTGACAGCAGATTTTAAGCACTGAATGCACCGATTACAGGATTTAAGAATTTGTTCCAGAGTTAATAATTTCGTTTAATTGGTGAACACAGTTCAGTAATTTTTCATTAGTGTACCTCGGGTACACTAATTAGGTATAATAATACCTAATAGTTTTCTATTTTCACCATCAATACACGTAAAACTTTAGCTTAGCACTTTAGCTCCATGCCTGGCGTGTCGTAAGCATTGGACAAGCGCAGTGGCCGCAAGTTCACCATTTATTAGTTCACGCCAATCAGGGCCGCGTAAACCTTGCTCAACAATGCGCGTTAGCGGTTCGTAGAATTGCTCAGGACTCTGTGGCTAAGGACTTGACGGATCTGATGGATTTACATGGGATAAAGTTGTAAGGAGCTAGGAGAAAAATTATTAGAAAAAAAATCTGGAAATGAATACAACCTGCCCCCTAATTAACATACTTTCAATCGTAATCCGAACGGTTTTGAATCCTTAATAAATTCGTACCTTTGCTCAATAACGGGAATGACGCAATGAATCCATAAACTCCATACTAATTTATAAATGCGAAAGTAATTCTGCATTTCGATTCGAATGAATGCCGATCAAAGGACATGTTCAAAAATGGTTTTTTATTTCAATTCAAACCAGGATAAGTTAAATAGGTATATTTATTATTCAATCATTCTAACAAAGATAAGTTACATATATTTGGATACACATCCCAAAAACTAGTGGTTCTAACTATATCATAATTTTTAAAGACCTCAAAGTTTTGAGAAAAATCGTTTTTTTATTTTAGAGTGATTTTACTCCTAAAACGAACAAACCTTTCTAATTATTTAAGATACCTACTAAAGTGAACACACTCAAAAAATAGTAAACTTGTCAAAATTGACAGATGTATGGAATGACAGTACCGTGTGTCAATTTATGTCTTATTTGACAGATGAATAGAATCATCTGTCAATTAAAACATTGTCAAAGTGTGTGGGAGGGTTTATTTGAGTTTCCATCATTAAATAAAATGTATGTACTAACATTAAATAGTTTATAATTCTAATTCTAGTCTAAAAATATTATTACAGTGGTTCCTAGTTCCATATTTTTGTCGCGTTTATTTAGGTGTAGTTTGATTCTGGTTAGATTTTTGTCGGATTAAAAAACAAACGTCCCTACAAAAAGCGGACATCGCCTTTGGCATACAAGTATACCATGACCTGGGTTAACACATAGGATACTTTTCATCAAGACAGTACGTTCTTGTAATTTCCAATCTCTACTGCACGTGGGTAAAGCCGAGGACAAACGCAAGTTAATTATAATCTACTTGGTAGAGAAAAGACGATAGGGTTTTTATTGAATATTAATACCATAGATGAATATATATGGGACACTCCGCAGTTTAGGTATGAAGCTACAAGTACGCGGCGGGCCCGTCTTGCTGGGCCAATTCAGTGAGTGTCACGTAGTCAGAAGATTTATGAACAATGATAATCTTTATGACCTTAAGGTTTTGTGTTTTAATTTGGTGTGTGTTGACTTGGCTATCGCATTAGGCTAAGACCTGTAATGGTAGTTTTAAGGCATTTCAATAAATAAATAAGAGTCAGGCCATAGGAAGAGAGGCAACTTCTAGGTGAATATAATGGCTCCTACACACTATGTCGGCGCCATGGCCGCCGGCTTATGCCGCGCGGCACATACCCCTGGCTTTTACGCCTTCAGCATTATGCAGACCAGCGCGACGCGACACCGGTTATTGTTATACCGTCAAGTTTTCTTAGAAATTGTATTGTTCGAGTCGCGTCGCGGCGTCACGTCGCGCTGGTCTGCACGAAGCTTTCATTTCCTTTGCGATCCTTTGTGCGGCCGGGCGCGCCGCTGCTTGCCCGGCGGCATTGCCGACGGCCATGCCGCCGGCATAGTGTGTAGGAGCTATAACTGTAGATGATTAGCGCTGTGCGACCTGAATTACACTTTATTGTGTCGTAGCAAGAGTCGCTTTTTATTTAAATGATTTTGCAGAGTGTCCTATCTGTATTAATCTGTGGTTATCTGTGGTTCTGTGGCTAACTAGTGTTATTCTGTAAACATCACTTCGAAATTCGAACGGTGTCTCGTTGTGAATCCGCGATGATTAACTTTAAAAAACAAATGAGTTCTATTTCGAATTGTGTGCGGTCAGTTGAGTGAGCTTCGAAGTGAACTTTGCAGAATAGCACTACAGCAGTGCTATTCTGTAACCATCTCACCGTGAAAACTTAGGTGAAGTGAGCGTGGAGTGAGCTGTCATTCCACAGGGATTGACACTATTGACAGCTCACTTCACCCAAGTTTTCACGGTGAAATTTTTACAGAATCGACCGGCTGTAGGTCATTCGACAGCGAGCGAGCGCTTGCCATCACAAGCCCAAAGAGGCTCTATCTTGCATTCAATCACGGTTCGGGAAAATTACAAACGTAATATGAATTTCCTGAATTTTTTCTTTAGGAAAATTTCTGTACCAGTTGAGGTCTAGAATTTTCAAGATGGTAAGTAATACTTAAATGTTCTTGTCGATGGAAGTAACAAGTGTTCTGCCAATATCGACAGAACATATCGATACTGCCCACGACGCGACGGCTGCGGCTGTGAAATCGTTTGGCGTCGCACCGTTACGGCTCTGCGCTGATTTTATTAACTCGCATCAAATTGTTTATTGTAGCTTGAATTGTGTTCTTTTTTATTTTTATTTGTCGATAGTGTTTGTGTATTTATTTATTTATTTTATTATTTATGTACACACAGTAAAATACATAGAGTTACGACATAATTATAATTTGAGTACAAAGGTACTGCTTATTTCTTAAGAAATTTCTTCCAGCAGACCTGCGAAAGGAGAAATGAGAAAGAAATGTAGACAATAGTGTGTGAGAACAAAAAGAGAAAAATATAAATTTGCAAAGTCTTATACTAAAAATATCAAAATATACCTACACGTATAAAGCAATAAATTAACATATACTTAAATAAATACATAAAACTTAAATATATAAACATACATATTACAGGTATATAAATACTCACAGTAGAGAGGAAAGGTAATGCTCTTTTACTCGATATTTGAATTGTGAAATGGTTTTTAAATCACGAATGCTAGGCGGAAGTGAGTTCCATAATCTTACTGCATGAACAGAGAAGGAATAAGAATAGTAGCTTGTTTTATGAGGATGAGATTTAAGAAGGGATCTAAGGTGTGATCTACACGGAGCTTCGCTAGGGCGAGCGTAAGAAAAACGCTCACGCAGGTAGAAGGGATATGACGGGTTGTGTAAAATGTTGAAAACGAGACATAAAATCCGAGTGTTCCTGCGAAGGCGGATTGGGAGCCACTTGAGTTCCTTGCGAAGGTGAGAAACATGGTCATACTTTCGAAGACCGAAAACAAAGCGAATGCACAAGTTTTGTAAGCGCTCAAGCTTATTTAATAGCTCCTCAGTAGCATCCAGGTAGCAGGCGTCGGCATAATCTATAATCGGCTGAATAAGTGATTGTGCCAAAGAAATTTTAGTCTTCAAGGGCAGGAGACTTTGAAGGCTTTTCAACGAATGAAAGGAGAAATGTACCTTTCGACTGACCTCATTGACCTGAGCACGCCACGAAAGATTGGAGTCAATAATTACACCCAGATCTTTGGCGGTTTCGGTAAAGTCAATGCGAACACCATCGAGATACAAAGGCATTAGAGATGTAACATCAGCCGCACTGCGAACGAATCTGCTGCCTATGATCATGGCCTGGGATTTGGTTGGATTGATTTGCAAACCAAATGACTTAGCCCAAACGCTGATGCAAGCCAGGTCACGATTCATAGCAGCAATTGCAGAACCCGCGTCAGCTACAGTAAAATGTCTGTAGAGCTGCAAGTCATCTGCGTAGAGATGAAAACTAGAGGAGATTACTCTGGTAACAAAGTTAATAAATATTGAAAAAAGAAGAGGAGAGAGAACGCTACCCTGAGGAACACCCTCAGTGAGGCTACACCAATCAGAGAAGGACTCCTCCAGGCGAACACACTGAGAGCGTCCCCGAAGATAAGAACTGAACCAAGCTAAAGCGGAAGAAGAAAAATTTATAGCTTTGAGGATACCTAATAAAATGTCGAAATCCACTGAGTTGAAGGCGCTACTAAAGTCAAGCAATACGAGAACAGTAAGGGACTTATTCTCCATTGCCCAGCGGATGTCGTCAGTTACTTTCAAAAGCGCGGTTACAGTACTGTGGCCTGAGCGAAAACCGGATTGAAATGGGGAAATTAACGAGTTTGACGCCAAGAAAAATGATAATTGTCTATGAACTATGTGCTCAAAAACTTTGGAGAGAAATGGGAGAATAGAAATAGGTCTAAAGTGGGTCAATAAAGTAGGATTGTTAGTTTTAGGTAAAGGTATTATGTGAGCCTCTTTCCAAACTGCCGGAAATGAGCAAGACGAAAATGAGTGGTTGAAGATGTGAGTGAGAATAGGAAGTAAGGAGGGTAGGATAAGAGTTATCATTCTTGAACACAACTTATCATTACCGACTGCTGAAGAAGTAATCGCAGATATAGATTTCTTAACGTCATCCTCAGTAACAACGCTAAGCTTAAAGTGAGAACATTGTGGTAACGGCAAACCAGCAAGACTCTCTAGCAGGGGCGCAGCTAACCAATAACCCGATTCCTGTCGGCTTCCCTTAGGAAATTATGACAGTCAGTAGTTCTCAGTAGTGTTTAATAATCACACTGAATGTATTACTTATTTAATACTTACACCATAAAATTAAAGTATTACAAAACCCTAACCTACATTAAAAAAATTGTCTTTATATTCCAACGAAAACAAAACATTTAAAGTTCGCGCCAATTTTGCTCTAGTGCCTCCAGTATAACTCGTTGTCCGCCCGGGTTATGAAAACTTAAATTTCTATACAAAATAATCTCGTCATGACGTCACTTCAGGTCACGTGACACGCTGTTTTTTGAGGCAATAGTAAGCCGTAAAAAGTCGAGTTATGATAGGTACAGTGTAGGAATCCATTCGCTGAATTTCGTAAGCGTTCGGTTTGGTTCGGGACGGGGGGAGGGACAAACTTCGCTCGACGCTTGTTGACGATCAAAGACTACAATAGTATGTTGACGATTGACGTAAATAGTTAATAGAATTTATAACCTTTAATTTTGTTGATACTTGTAGTTAATTAGCATTTTGTTCGTTGTATTCATATAAGTTATTAGTGTGGTATTAGTGTAACAATTAGAATTGGATAATCGTGAGTTTGTTGTGAAATTGTGCGTTCGCCGTCGTTGTAATTAGGAATTTGTGGTAAGTCGATAGATTAGCAAGTTGAAATTACTTTTTTAAAGTAGATTTGAAAAGTTATTAGTAGGATGGCGGCATTAATAGTTTTAGATTGTTGTGTGACAGATTATTTGCTTCGTGAGGAAACATGCTTTTCAGGGTTAAGTTTTGAAAATAAGAAACACATAATTAGGCTAGGTCGTGCTCGACCAGATATGACTATAAACGACGTGATGGGTTTTTCAAAAAAAATTTAATGTTTCCCTTTACGATAAATATCAATGGCTGACTGGTAGTTGTAAATTAAATAAGATGTTTTGTTTTCCATGTTTTGTTTTCCATGTTTACTTTTCTCAGATTCTCGTAGTTTATGGAATAAAAGGACACAGACAGACACAGACACACACAGACAGACACACACACACAGACACACACACAGATACAGATATAAACAGATACAGATACAGATATTAATAATCTGACAAATTCATCAAAAAAACATGTGCAGACTGAAAAGCATATTCGTAGCTGTTTAGATTTACATGACTTCGGGAATAGAACCATTTTTCACCATTTCGTTTGAAGCTCATAATAGGAAAGTAGCTCGAAATAGGAATTTAATGAAACGGTTTATTGACACCGTTATTTTGCTGGACTACGTGCGCCACGTCCGGGCTAGGCAAGTTTTTTTTTTTTTTTTGTTTTTGCTCCGGCTTACCTTTCTCATAAACTCACCCTTCGCCACTGCTCTCTAGTGTCGCAGCTTTAACAGACGGATCAAGAGAAAAGGGAAGGAGAGAGAAATGCTTATTGAGATCATTGAGGTTCACGTCCTTACACTGGTTGGTAGGTGACTTGCCTATGCCAACAGATTTGAGAAATTTCCATACATCGGAGGAACTGCGGTTATTGAGTTGATCGTGGAAATAGCGTCTCTTGGCATCTTGACACAGATGACTGCAGCGATTACGCAAGTATTTGTAGTAAGAGAGATTCAGCTCTGAAGGTCTGCGCTTATATCTGCTCTTAGCTTTATCCCTGCGAGCCATAAGCTCTTTAATTTGTAGTGTTATCCATGGTGCAGGGTTATGTCGAACTTTGACACGGCGGATAGGGGCATGGTGATCATATAAGTCGAGAACGGTTGCGTTAAAACAATTCACCTTATCACCGATGTCATCTTTCTCAACCAGAGGGGTCCAGTCGAGATCACCGGCATCACGCTGCAAGGCCTCCAGGTCTATACCCTTGTAGTTACGGAGATATAAAAGCTCGGACTTACGCTTGGGAACACGAATACGATAGGAAAGGTAAATGAGATCGTGGTAAGAAAAAGTAGCCGTAAGTTGACCATGGCAAGAAACATTGTTAGGAGAGGAAACAATCATAAGATCAAGAAAAGAGGGTGTACAATTTGGAAAATAGTGAGTTGCAGAGAGAGGCAGAACTTGAAGATTGAAAGAAGATAAGAGTGAAAGCAGTTTAAGGGAGCGAGAGTCATTTTTAATCAAGCACGTATTAAAATCACCCATTAAAATAACGTGCTCATACATGGGGCAAAGATCACTGAGAGTTGAGTCGAGAGAATTAAAATAGTCAATGTGAAGATTAGGACTGTAGAGCACTGCAAGCAAAGTGTAGTGGTTTTACAGCACTAGGGTTTAATGTGGTTTCTTTCATTGAGGGATTTTAAAGTCACAGATCCGCAGGGAAACGACCTTCACCCATTTGTTTAAGAGGCTTACAACAGCTAAAGCGCGGTCACTGTCGGACTGCATAGAAATGAAAGAGAAGCGCGATGACACGACACAGGTAATTTATTGCAAAATATGAAGCAGTTAGCGATTTACAGAAAATCTATTGATTGGACTGGAAAATTAAAACACTATTATGCTAATATGTAGCTTGTAGAATAATCTGACAAAAATCAGAATGATTGCATGTAAATTAATATGATTTTTAATCGTTAAAAGAAATTTTTAGAGGTATCTTCATGATTTTTTTCTATCGTATCAAATTAGTTGTATTATGTTTTCAACACACTATCATATATATCCTGAAGAATATCATATATTTTTCTGATTTTGTTTACTGCAGTGCATCATATTCTTTTAGGCATTATAAAACTTGCGTTTAGGCACGTTTAGGTCCTGCCATGCAATTCTGTAAACAACTCACCGTGAAAACTTGGGTGAAGTGAGCTGTCAATAGTGTCAATCCCTGTGGAATGACAGCTCACTCCACGCTCACTTCACCAAAGTTTTCACGGTGAGATGGTTACAGAATAGCACTGCTGTAGTCCCCTTAATGAATGAAAAGTATTTTATACCAAATTTAGTATGTTAGAAAATATATCGCGAGTGGGTTGGCTAAACAATTAAGAGAGGATAAGGAGGAGCTCGTAGCTAAGTAATAACTGCCGCACGGGTCGATCCATCAGGTTAAGCTACGCTTGCCGGGGTTGGTCTGTGGACGGGTGACCATCTTTACAAGATTCCTCCGTGCCTCGGATAGCACGTTAAGTCGTTGGTCCCGGCTGTCATTCGCGGATCTTTAACAGTCGTTACGAGTCGTCAGAAGCCCGAAAGTATGACAACCAGTCTTACTAAGGGGTATCGTATTACCCAGTTACTGGGTTGTGGAGGTCAGATAAGGCAGTCGCTCCATGTAAAATACTCATTGATATACTAAAAAGGGTTTTTTATATTTTATATCAATGAAAATACTGGTATCCAGCTGCATTCGGTTAGACTGGAAGCCGACCCCGACATAGTTGGGAAAAGGCTAGGCTGATTGATTGGGTTGGCTAAAAAAAATCCTGGCCAGACTATGATTCAATAAAAAATCTAAAATGACTACCTGGATAAAAATAATCCTAATTCCTAACCCAAGTCATGGTCCACCCATGTGTCAAATTTCATCTAAATCAGTTCTGCCGTTTTAGCGTGAAAGCGTAACAAACAAATTCACATTCGTATTTATAATATTATATAATTATTTATATTTCATTTAATCGAATTCCTAGACGCGACTGTGCCCGAAAATATACAATGTGAACTTTAATTCGTTTGCATCCTCTTAAGGGGTCATTGTACTCATCATTATGAACAACTTTCACTATGGGGCAAACCCTGAAATCGCGAAAAAAAATCAGCTGTTCCATACATTTATGTTCGCATAGCTCGTTATAATGAAGGGAACAATTACTGTTTTTTTTTCGCGATTTCAGGGTTGGCCCCATAGTGAATGTTGTTCATAATTATGAGTACAGTGACCCCTTAAGAGGATGCAAACGAATTAAATTTCACATTGTATGGGTGTACGCCATTCACTTGCTGTTCACAAGACTGTCACGACCACAAGAAAATAAAGCTATTGCATACCACCAGAAATGGTCATCAAACAACATCACCCCTGTATTTTCATAACCCTTCGGGGTTAGGCAGAGCTGTACCTATAGTACCCCCACATTTCTTTATTCACATTTCTTTATTTCTCTATTAAATATTTACCCGCTTACGAATTCTAAATGTAAACAAAAAGTAAGTGAATATTTGCAACAGCTAAATTATGAAGAAACGGAGTTATTGCTAAGCGTTGAACGGTAATTATAATGTTAAAATAATTTTAGATAATGATCATGATCATTCAGCACTTCAATCACGCACACCTACACGCATTCACCCGCCCATACCCACATACACCAACACACACACCCACACCAGTCAAACTCCACATATCACATACTAGTTCACACACACTCACAAACACTTCTCACTCACATATAGACCATTTGTTTATCATATTATGGATATTTTAAATTTTATACAATGTAACAGTTAAGTTAGTTTTAAGTCATTCAAAATTTACTCGTAATTATTAGTACAACCAACCATATCTTTTGTTGGCATTTTATTGTAAAAATATCGAGGGAAAAAGGCGCTGAAAACCGAAATACAGGCATTGCCTAGTTCGGTTGCAGTGGCTACATCCATGTAATTAGAAATTAATACTGCCAAACTATTTTTCTGTAACCTATTACTTTTTTGTGAATAAAAATATTATTATTATTATTATTTATTGGTCTTTGACATTTCTCGGGACCCTGGGGTCCCGGACCTTTGGAAGGCGTACGAGGGGCCGAAGCCAACTTGCAGAGGCCCGTTAGGCGTTTTAATGAAATGAGGCACCAACCGACGGTTATCCCTGTATGCACTATGCAAGTGCACCCAAGGATAACCCCCGGTTGGTGTAGGACTATTGCAGGATATGGAAACAAAGATATTGGACTATGGGTTTGGGTGGCTAAAGTTGACTGGTGACCTGGAACTATGGAAGGACTATGGCCCCTGCCTGATTAATGTTTTATATGTACACGGATAAAATTTATTATTATTATTATTTATATGTGTTATGTATCTCGGGACCATGGGGTCCCGGTCCTTTGGAAGGCGTACGAGGGGCCGAAGCCAACTCGCAGAGGCTCGTTAGGCGTTTTAATGAATTGAGGCATCAGCCGACGATTATCCCTGTATGCACTATGCAAGTGCACCCAAGGACAACCCCCGGTTGGTGTAGGACTATTGCAGGATATGGAAACAAATATATTGGACTATGGATGTGGGTGGCTTAAGTTGACTGGTGACCTGGAACTATGGAAAGACTATGGCCCCTGCCTGCTCAATGTTTTATATATACACGGAAAAAATGGCAGGGGGTGACTTGCACACTCAATAATGGGCCCCGGAAAACTGTCGCTAGCACATAGTGACATAGCGACAAGGGGGCAACAGTTCCTGAGGTGCTTGAGGAGTGGAGAGGTATTCCACGGCTTTCAGAACAATCCCAGAGCCCGGAAGATGGTCAAGATCCCTACGAGCACTTACTGGAATACTTCCTTCCTCCGAGCACGTTTGCTCTTGCGAATCTCCACTCAAGCCAGCCAATTAAGGCAAGAATGAGGTGGGGGCTCTGTTCCTCGTCAGTGTTCACTCCAGCCGGCCAATAAAGGCAAGCCAGAGATGAGGAACAAGATTTCTCCCGGGAGATAGAGTCCGTGGGGTCGCTACTGCCCAGCAGCTCGCCACAAGCTGCCCTGCGGGTTTCTGTATCTCTCTTGGTCTGGCTCCTCATCCTAGACCTGTTCCGGCAAAGTAAACTCTACCGGCACAGACCTAAAGTTTGGAGCGCGCAAGCCCCACCACGACGTCAACGTAGAGATACGGCGGTGGGGTTATTATTATTATTATTATTTCGCCAGTTATGTTTAAGTCCCATGTAGGGGGCGAGCCTATTGCCATCAACCGGGTAAAAATCCAAACTCCTGCTTGCTACGGAAAAATGAAAAAAAAAACAATAACACTTTGCTTAACCTGTGAATAGAACCACGGACTTCATGCTCAGCAGTAGCGCTAGCGACCACTAGACCAACGAGACAGTTTAACTTTATAATAAGTAACTAATAAATAAGTCTCCACATACCTGGCATCCAGGAATATTAGCCTCATATCTAGCGAAGCTCTGAACATGAACATATTGGAGTGTAGCTTCAGCTCTGTGACTGCAGACGGCGGCAGCGAGTGTCCGACCGCGATGAGGCCGAGTGGAGCCGAACCTTCGCCGAAGCGTCGCGCTCGAAGGTACCCCGAACAATGTATAACCTGAAAATGATGTCATCTTAAGCCACACAGTATTTTCTTCGCCAGTTCCCACTACTGTCAAAATGATCTGTCAAAAATCCCTTAAAACTATGATCCCCGTACTTATGTTTATTGTTTATTCGCTCGATTTAAAACAAATGCTTAAAACAATACTGGCACGCGTTGCATTATTCATAGTGAAGGGGGCATTGTTCAACACACTCAATTATACTAACATACGGAATGGGGGAATTAGCGGGGACAATATGGGGACACGGGGTTCTATGGGGTAAGATGTTTTATTAGTATTGGTATTAATCGAAGGGGTTTTAGAGAACTATGGTTATGATAATCGGGGATTTCCTTTCGGGTGAATAATCCGGAATCATAGGTTTGAAAATGGGAAATACAGAAAATTTGATTTAGCGTCTGAATTAGGATCAATCGATCCATATGACTCGAGAATCGGTTTTTAAAGCAACAGATTTTCTTTCCCATCACTAAACAAAGTATTTTTATAGCTGTCAAATCGGACTTCTTAGATTGTCGCGAGTTTAGGTGAAACGAGCTGTCAATAGTGTCAGTGGAATGACAGCTCACTTCAACTTCTTTTAGACGGTGGGATGTTTACAGAACAGCACCACTGGTGTAATTATGAGATATTTTAGCTTTGTCTCTGGGATAGCAACACACCTACTATACCTCTAATCTTAAACTATTAAACTAGCAATATTTGTATTATACATATACAGGGTGTTTGGCAGAACGTTGAACATACGAAAATGGTGGATAGGTGGGGTCATCTGCTACTTACTCAGCCCTAATTTATTTGGCTCTGGCCCCCTGGATATGTAAAATGCTTGTTTTACCCATTTTTAATAAAAAATTACACTGTAAAGTTAAGGAAGTGGTGAAACTAGAAGAAAACAAAAATTTTTTTTTTACATATCCAGGGGGCCAGAGCCAAATAAATTAGGGCTGAGTAAGTAGCAGATGACCCCACCTATCCACCATTTTCGTATGTTCAACGTTCTGCCAAACACCCTGTATATTTGTAATCAGTAATCACGTTCTCGACAACGGGTCTAACGATTTCGATGAAAGTTGCAATATACGGGGGCGAAAAATCGATCTAGCTAGGTGTCATATCTAGGAAAATTTGTTTTCTCCGTATTTTCACCTGAGCAGAGCTCGGTCACCCAAAGTTTAGAACAAGATGGCTACCTTAGAATGGCAGCATGGAATTGGTAAGTACCAACTATTATGGTAGCATGGAAATAGTAAGTACCTACTATCATCGCAGTATGGAATTAGTATGTCCTATCATGGGAGCATGGAATTAGTATGAACTATCCTATAATATTAAATGTTTCATTCTCTATTTTCACCAGAGCATAGCTCGGTCGTCGACCAGGTACTATTCCAGTCGGTCGATTCTGTAATAAGATCAACGTGAAACTTAGGTGAAGTGAGCGTGAAGTGAGCTGTCACTGTCACAAATCGACCGGTAAGATGCTAGGGATTAACACTATTGACAGCTCACTTCACGCTCACTTCACCTAAGTTTCACGGTGATATTTTTACAGATCGACCAGCTGATACACACTTCCCACCTGCTTTAACATAAGAAAAATATTTATGTATTTATTAAAAAAAAAATGCCAAAACACTTACCTTATACCCTGATGTAGTAAGACCAGCGTTTCTTTTTGCGAGGACACATTTCATTCGGATGAAGAAGGCTCGTTCACACTCGATGTCCACTGTTGGGCCCCACGTACCTCCGACTGGGTACCTGACAAAGATTGTTGTTATTGTGGTACTCATGAAAAGGGGATTATAACGAAAGGGGGGGGGGGACATGACCCCCGTAGAAACGGAGGGGGGCGAACACTTAAAAAAAGGGCTTAATCGAGCTTATCAAAAATTTGGGGACATAACGAGCATTATCCAGCCCGAAACGATGGGTTTGAAAATACGACGAAACGATTCGAGAAACTCGCTGAACCCGCGAAAGATGCGCAAAAGGTGCCTGCTTTTGTTTTTGGCTCGTCTTGGCGGGGGCACTACCGCTGGCAGTCAAAAACCAGAAATAACGTTTACGTATTTTGTAACTAAAGGGTGTTTCTGGAACTCGTGTCGGTTCTAAGGCCCAAGTTAAGTGCCCTAGTTTTTTACCGATTTAAAAAAAAAAAATCTATTCTCTGTTTTCTTTATCATTGAAATTAAACTACTAAGTATAACAAAACATTATTTTTATAGTAGGTAGGCACACGGCTACATATCAAGCTGAATTTATACATATCCAGTATAAACTGATCTCGCACCTTGACATAATTATTGTGGCATACCAGTCATCTTTAAATTAATTGAGTAATCTAGTTATAACTAGGTAGGTACGAGTGGGGGTGATGTAGACTGAGCACTGCCGTCATCTACTCGTGGTCTGATTGTATATCTAGTTGCCTATTAGTTATAACTAAGATTAGGATACTGTACTCACCCAAGGCTAGGATATTGGTGCGGTAGGTACGAGTGTGGATGCTGTAGACTGAGCACAACCGTCATCTACTCGTGGTCTAATTGTATATCGAGTTGCCTATTAGTTACAACTAAGACTAGGATACTGTGCTCACCCGAGGCTAGGATACTGGTGTGGTAGGTACGAGTGGGGATGCTGTAGACTGAGCACTGCCGTCATCTACTCGTGGTCTGATTGTATATCGAGTTGCGTGTTAGTTATAACTAAGACTAGGATACTGTACTCACCCGAGCCTAGGTGTGGTAGGTACGAGTGGGGATGCTGTAGACTGAGCACAACCGTCATCTACTCGTGGTCTAATTGTATATCGAGTTGCCTGTTAGTTATAACTAAGACAAGAATACTGTACTCACCCGAGGCTAGGATACTGGTGTGGTAGATACGAGTGTGGATGCTGTAGACTGAGCACTGCCGTCATCTCCTCGTGGTCCGATTGGTGGATGTACTCGTATATCGAGTTGCCTGTTAGTTCTACCTGTAGGATAGATATACAGTCAGAACATTAAAGTTATAGCACATGAGATAACATCAGATTGTAGGTATTTTCTGAGGGGGTTGGCTGAAGTATTAAATATCTACATTATTTAAAAAATGTATTGTAAGTCCTAAGTAATAGGAGGCGAGTCTTTGGCACAGATCCAGATCAATCAACTTCAACTAACATTCTTACAGAAAATACGGTTGTTAGTAACCAAAATCGAGTTTTAGAATAATTCGGCTTTGTATGTAGATCGGCGTATCTGTCAGTCGGTTTTTTTTGAGCGGGTAGAAATGCTATGAAAAGTGGTATATTTTTTATAGCTCGATGAGCGGGTAGAAATGCTATGAAAAGTGGTATATTTTTTATAGCTCGATGAGCGGGTAGAAATGCTATGAAAAGTGGTATATTTTTTATAGCTCGATGAGCGGGTAAAAATGCTATGAAAAGTGGTATATTTTTCATGAAACAGTCGGTCAATTCTATAAAAAGATCAACGTGAAACTTAGGTGAAGTGAGCTGTCACTGTCACAAATCGACCGGCAGGATGCTAGGGATTAACACTATTGACACCTCACTTCACCTAAGTTTCACGGTGATATTTTTACAGAATCGATCGGCTATTATGAGTTTTGAAGGGAAAATTAATACAGGGTCCATAGACACAGTTTTTCTATATTTGTATGACAGGGTCGAACCAAATTGAATGGCGAAATTTCAGAGACGAGAAGTTCAATCATACTTTTATTTTAGATAACATTACATCACGCCCGTGTTACTCGAAAGGATGGCAAAGATGCACATTTCGCCATTTATATTAAACACCAAAAAAAAGGTTCCGATTTTTTTTTAAATTTAATCTTGATTTGATTAAATTCACAGAAACTTCACCGATACACGTCATCATCTGCCGAGCCTTTTCCCAAGTATGTTGGGGTCAGGTTCCAGTCTAACCGGATGCAGCAGAATAACAGTATTTTACATGGAGCGACTGCCTATCCGACCTCCACAACCCAGTTAGTGGGTAACACGATTCCCTTTGGTAGACTGGTAGTCAGACTTTCGGGCTTCTGACGACCCGTAACAACTGTTAAAGATCTACAAATGACCGATACACGTCTGCGAAGGTTTTGTGAATTTAATACCTATTGACTTTATTTTATATTTTTGTTTTTATTTTGATACACCTAAGTTATATTGTATGCCATCTGGCGGGACATAGTATGGACCAACGTTTATTTTTTATTTATAATATCATAATCTGTAATTTTACCCTATGTACACAAAATTAAAATAAATGAATTTGAATTTAATTTGACCTTCTATAAATAATCAACTACTACTTACTTGACTTAATCCAAGATGTACAGACGCCGTTTCGCTAATATACATGATCTTGCCATCAGGAGCCACCACGAAGATGAAGCCGTCCAGGGTTTGCAGCAGGTGGGAGCCTAGCTCTCGTATTGACAGCTCTCTGGGTTGTGGTGGAGGTGGTGCGGCGCCCCATGCGTCGCCGAGACCTGGGGGAAGAGGGGAAGGGAATGTTTCGGGTGATATTTCTTGAAGGGGCAGAGATGCTAAGAACAAATTTTGACAGTTGTGTAAAAAGTTCCCTTATAATAGGGGCTTGTCCCTGAAGAACAACCATCTCCTTATTTTTCACAGACCTGGGTATCGATGCACGCTAGGGAGTTATGCTTGCGACGTATCAACGAGGAATTTATTTGACGGTTATTGGGTCGCTTCGGCAAGTGGCGGCATCTACATCGCCACATGAGAATGAGACCTGACGTCACACAAAATCCTGCATTGCTTGCACAAACAGAGTTTACCGTGCGATCAGCATATATATAACTTCCCCGCATAACGACGCCCGTCTGGTCGGAGGATCCTCCCTTTTATAAAGAGGATGAGTGAACTTTACACCCTGTTCCTCATACCTCTTTAAACATATAATATTAAACTCACCATCAGGAAAAACCTGCCGCATCTTTAGATAACTCGTCGTCAACCTGATGACGGATGCCTTATCAAGCTGTGACGTGATCGCCGACGGCAGAGGGAGAAGCTTGGCCAGCTCTAGAAACTCTGCGTTCTCTTTCTCTCTTCGGGAACGGGCAGCGTTCTTGCTCTTTTCTTTCATGATGGCAGCTGCGTCCAAGGGACGGGAGCTGTCTTTACGACAGGCTGGAACAAGAGAAGATTTATTAGTGAAATGAAAATGATAAGGAAATTATCTTTATTTCCACATTTTGGAACCGTTGTGGAGTGAAAGTGGATGGGAGTTTTAAGGATTAAGACGCAGAGTGGTTAACTTGCGTGTTCTGTACTGAGCTCACGCAACGCGTCGTACGTCTAGCCAGTAATAGGACTCGCCCATCCAGGAGCGCTGTCCGAAATTACACGCATTATTTATTTATTCTAAATAAATCAAAAGGTATTTTAATAAAACACGTATACTTAAAGATCAATAATTAAATTATCTTTAAAATGGTGCCGGTTTCATAAAAATACGCTTGACAGTAGATCGTGATTCTCAGATTTTTATCCGAGTTAGTAACTTAACATAACTTTACAAATTAATTTCAGTATGTAATATAAATATAATCGAAAATATTCCTATATTAAGTTGTTAAGAAAATGCTCTAATTTAACATAATATATGTTATGGTAATGCTCTAATTTAACCCGAATAATAGTACCACATATTTGCCTCCTAATTACGGTGATTTGTGGCAGAAAATCGATATTTTAAAATAAGCGGCATCCATACCCTTCTAACCGGAGCACAGCCTAATTTCTCTCAGCAAAATTGTATTAAATTAATTTCAAATACTGAAAAAAATAAAAAAAATCTAACCTACACAGTCATCACGAAAATAAAAATAACATCCCTGACCTACGCCACGCCAAAATTAATGACTCCATTATACATTCAAAAAATTATCATCTGCGCTAACGATATCGCATGCATATTTATAACAGCACGGATGCTGAAGGCACTCCACCGCCTTTGCTTCAGAAAAATAACATACCATAGAGTTTTGGCGGGAAAACAACATCGTGATGAATTATTCAAGTGAAGCGCAGTGCTAATGCTTACAAATGATGCCTGTGACGCGGAGATGGATACAACATGTTTGGAGGTTATTCCTAGGAGTATTTTGTATCTGTTTTCGTGTTGTATTATTTTAGGGTGGACTCGTACGACAGTAGAGTTATTTTGATGTTTGTGTTATACTTTATTGTGAATATCTAAGTATGTAGTCAGTTTTTTTCTGAACTTATAAAAGCGACCAGCGGCGTGCTTGAAACACACAACATTGATCGCAATGCTTTTCATTTTGACAGTTCACAGCCACGTTCATTGCTGTCTGTATGTACGTTGTTGAGCAGACGATTTTTTCCGATTTATGAAGTAATGGATTAGTAATATTTTTCAAAACCCTCGGATTGTAATTAAAAGTGTGTCACGCAATTAGAGTGGAGTCTATACTTAGCAGTCTATACTTAGTCTATACTTAGACTAACCTGGCAGTGCTATTCTGTAACCATCTCACCGTGAAAACTTAGGTGAAGTGAGCGTGGAGTGAGCTGTCAATAGTGTCAATCTTTAGCATTAGGTGGAATGACAGCTCACTCCACGCTCACTTCACCTAAGTTTTCACGGTGAGATGGTTACAGAATAGCACTGCAGGTGTCAGAGTTATAACTAACAGTAAAGCCGCCCTTGGCTTCTCATGCCGTCGAAAAATATCTCTCAGGCAAGCCGGTTTCCTCACGATGTTTTCCTTCACCGTATTTGAAGCACGTGATAATTAAACAATCCTCTGATTTTTCGGATTCATGTGCGTATTCGGTTCGAACTCGAGACCCATGAATTGGCAGTCCGACGGTCACACCACTAGGCTATCACTGCATATATACCTACTATCTACTATTCTATACTGTCTACTATCTATACTAATATTATAAAGAGGTAAAATTTGTTTGTTCTTTTTGTATGGGTAATCTCCGGAACCAGTCAGATTTGATCAATTTAAAATTTTATATTTCTTAGGCTATGTAACATCACGCTACGACCCTTAGGAGCCGAGCAAAAATAAAAGAAGTCAGAAAGAACGCTAAGCGAAAACGAAGTAACAGCGCGGGCGGGCGATGCGATGCGACGCGGTGGTTCGGCGCCGATCGACCGCGTGATCGCGTGATTTATCGCGGGCAGAAGCTAGTGCTGAATAAAATAAAAATCTATGTAAATATAATTTTTTGAGCACTTATAATAAGTGTCAAAATAATAAATATAATATGTACTATTTTTGTGATACTGGGTTTGAAAGCAGAAAATCAACACCCTGCCTTCCGTGACTCGCTAATTTAGTCTAAACCATACATAAAAACAAAACTATATACTAAATAGGTATAACTAGACTAAATTACAAAAAATAATCTATTTTTAGTAATTTAATTTAATTTGCGTAATCGATTATTTTTCCAATGGAAAATTGTTTGGTGGCGCGTACGAGCAGTTCCACAATTCACAACAAAAAAAAAACATTATCTTCATATTCGTAACTTTAATTTACGTGTTCCATTGCATGAGAATTTCTGATTTCTTAGTACTTAGTGTATTATTGGTAAGTGCAAAGCATAGTAATGAGGTTCGACAGCAATAGTGTAATAAACTCAATCACAGTTATTCGAAATAAACCACTCCCTTGAGTATTATTGGCTAGGCCATGTGTAGGGTTGCCCTAGGTATGTAGGTATCAAAAGTTGTTTTGACGTTTTCAAGTGTGGATTTTTCATAGTCTGTTTTTTTTAATCCCGTAGACTAATTTGACATTTCAAGTGATTGTTATTTGTTTTTTCAATTTGGAATTTGACATTTGCACCTCTCAAATTAGTATTTGTAAGAGATTAAAAAACAGACTTTAGTTTTATATCTATTCCTCATCTACATTGCAATAATATTATCCAGCCATGATTTACTTTAGAGGTATTTGAAAATAATGATAGTCTATACCTATAGCTTTAAAAGCTCCAAGACTGGTAGCTATGTAAAAAAACGAAGGTCCGCATATTTTACATAATTAATTTAAGTACCTGCCTATTAATCAATGAACTCTGCCTATCGCAACGCAGTCCACAACTGGCCCTAAGTACAAGTAGACCTCTCCCAAGTTACTTAACAGCAACCGATTCTCCACCGGTCCCACACCCAGGTTCCGAGTTTTTCTGTACAATTTAAAGACCATATTTTTTAAATGATGTCTCACTAACAATTTACCTAGTCGAGCACCTCCTTGCGATTTTTTTTTGCCTTCTACTGATTTTTATTGTAAGAAGTACATGTGCACAGCCATATCAAGTAAAAGGAATGCCACCCCTACTGGCGACAAACGACATATGGCCGTCATTTATACAGTGCCATAAACTAGTGCCCGATCGGATTCCGTACGTTCCATTTACGAATTTTGCGCGCGAATATTTTTGTTTTACGGCTAGCCAATGTGGCGCGTTTATGTAAATTAAAAACAGAAGTATTTTTTGTGGATATTTAATTGTTTAGTATTTTTTTATGTTTTTTACCTAACTATTATCATAATAATATAAAAAATACCTAGGTAAATTTATATTAATTCGCAAAAAAATATATACTTTAATAAAATAAAACATAAAAATAAAATACTTACATAAGCCCGTATCATATTCGGATGCGCATTTAGTAAATAATTTCCTCCTCGGAAACTTCATTTTGAAAAATTTGCAAACCCAATATTGCAATTCCAAAAAAAAAGTCCTCAGTCAGTCTTTAATCCCTAAATTAGCTTTTTGTTAAACCGCACAACAACCATAAAACAAAAACAAAAAAAATTAAACACTCGACTTTGCAATGCGTAACAGTTAAAAATAAAATAATAAAACTGCACTTTACGCGAACAGGTTCAAATCGATACTGGCAGCATCCACCTTCTTTCCTATGTCCGTTTCCGAAATAAAAAAAAACAAATGACAGGTACTAACAATAGCACGGGCAAATACATTGACAATAAAAGACACTGTTGTATTACGTCATCAGACATTATTCTTAAGGGGCAGGGCGTTGTATAGGGGCGGGCAATAAAATTAAGAAGAGCGGCTAAGAAAACGTTATTATGAAGGAGATTTATTTCGTTGGAGTAAAATTACTGGGTTAATTGTAATGACTACAAAATTGAAATAAAGTAGGTTTCCTTTGCGACACGTTGTTTTCAAGTATGTTTCAGTAAAGATATAATAACGAAAACACTAGAACTGTGCATGATCTTAAATTGTAGAACTTGTTGATATAAATTTTATGACTATGTACATGTAGTACTAGGTCTTGTTATGTTGTTTCATCGTCACTCTTCAGACGAAGCATTGGCTTGAGCTGTTTTGCATCGCGTATTATCAGGTAAGTTTTTCATGGTATCATCGTAAAATTTTCCTACATTTAATAATAATGATTGCTTAACTGTAGATATTTCTATCATCGATTCTCAGAGAAGAGGCCAGAAAGTAAAAAAGAGGCTCATTAAAAAAAAAAAAGTGTGCATTAGAAGCCCAACAAGTTTTTAGCCATCTATTCAATATTTCGCGTTTATTTTTATTTTTTAAATATACCTATCTAACACAATCGTTCTTTTGACACAACGTCGCGTAGCCTAAGGATGCAACTAAATCTGAAGGCACCGTTGAGCCCGTATAGTTTTGACAAGATTCGATTGATACGCATTGTGTATTGATAGTGATATTGTTAAAGATTATCTATTCTAATACGTTAAGAGGTGGATGCACATGCAACTGAGTTGCATTGGATGTTATTGTGCGCGGGCTGCAGTCCTGCAGATTATCTCGATTCCGATTGAAGGAAAAATCACAAATTGCCGCAAAAGCTAAGGTTTCGTAAAAGAGTGGTGGGTGCCACATTTCGTCCGCGATTAGGGTTACTGTCCGGACAAACATTTCCGGCTTTTTGGCCCCCCGTTCGGACTATGTTCGGCCTTCTCATTTGTCCGGACTTTTTGATTTAAGGGGATGTTCTTTGAACAAGATAAATGACCGAAAAACATAGATATCCGGATTTTTTTTGCAAATGTCAGGCTTATTGTCAGGACTTTTCAAATTTTGAAATGGTGTTTAATTCTTTGATCTATTAATCTGCTGTAGTCTCTCGTGATACGTTGCTGTCGTGATTGTGGTGGTGCACCAAGATAACGAAATAAACCTCAAAAGAAAGTGCATGCCTTTCCTATAGTGACCGTTTTCTAGTAGTTTTATGTTAGGGTAGTTTAGTATTTGTTGCGTTTAGAAACACCTACATTCTACTTGCGTCGTAGGTACACTTTCAATTACAAACGATTTATAAATATTTATAGATTGATAGTTTTGAAAAATTCGTCTGCTCAACAACGAACTGTCAAAATGAAAGGCATTGCGATCGATTGCGTTACGCAGTTACCTTTCTGATCAGCAAAACTTTACTTGCCTCCGAGTTAATTGATAAGAGGGACCGTGAGTACGTGTGTGTGTCCGAAACACCATTTAAATATATTTTATCAATCTCAATAATCATCTCATGTGCGAAATAACAAACCGAAGTAACACATTATCTTTATTTATTCAAAACGATCGTTAAGACTTTATCATTTAACAAAACAACTCATTATGCGCGCTCACACTTCATATCGCAGTTGAAAAGGATGAAAATCAATAAAATTCTCGATGAATACAATTTGCATATCTCGCGATCTCGCGCCATCTTCTTTCATTCAGCAAAAGGGCAACGTCGCAATTTGATGCTGGTGAAAAAAAATGACAATTCGAAATTTGAATCTTGGAGTGTCCTCGAGATGTGCAGTTGGCGTTGGAATAGATTAAAAGGTTTTTTTTTGTTTCTATTTTAAAAAGAGAAAAGGAACCTGTTGTTGTGCTTGAATATCGGAATGGATTATTGTAAATATCGAAGCACAAACTTGTTAATTGGAGTGCCGATTATTGCAATAAATTGGATAAATTGGCAATCTCTAATGTTGTAAATTGCAGACACTATTGCATTAAATCTTTATTGAAGTAGTAACTGACGACCATAATTATGCCAACCTGATTTTAATAATGCCTCCTCTTCTTCTGGCGTGTCTGCCCGATCTTTGGGTTTAATAATAGATTACATAAAAAGCTGAGGCGAAGAGATTGGCCAGTCAGAAAGCCCAGAACTGCCCAGGATATGATGTAGGTTCTTAATTTGTCACTAACGCTATGGTATAAAAGAAATACCACATAAGTGCGTGTAATCACCAACAAATTGTGCCAAATTTTGAAGAATCAGTTAATAAAGCTTGTTCAAAAACAAAGAAAAGTTTTGACACGCAATTAAAAACGGTGATTAGTTTATTGTTTTATTAGTCAAGGGAGCTTCCCACGCCAGATTGTAAAAAAAGACAATCAGTTTGTTTATGACTTGTCACTTTTGTCACTTGTTTTGAATTTGGAACAGAGATGCCAGAACTGTCTTTTTTCAACTTATCACAAAAAACAGCCCTTCTGCCTTGAGAAATAGATGAAAATAACATCGTCTTGTTTTAATTAAATTTATGTTACGGGCAAGTTGTCAGCCTAGAAAAGTCGCCTTTACCAAAGACAAAAGACCTTTTCCGTCATTTGGTTTCTAACTATAGCAACAGTGGATTATTAGGAAAAGGGCAGCATCTCTTTCATTAGATGACCTACAATATACTTTCAATTACTTGATAATTAATTAGACTAAGGTCTTCAACCACTGCGTCCAGCCCGTTATGACATATAGTGCCCAAACGTGGATACTGACACAAATTCTAGGTCGCTAAGCGCGCTATGGAGCAGGCTATGCTCGGAGCTTCTTCGAAAGATGAAATGAAGTAGTCCGGAAAAGAACTGGAGTTACCGGCATAGCTTGCAGAGTAAACAAGCTGAAGTGGAAGTGGACTAGTCATGTTTGTCGAAGGACCGATGGCCAGTGGAGCAGACGAATCCTAGAGTGGAGACAGCGGATCGGCAAGCGTAGTGTGGACCACATCTGGCTTGGGATGGACCGATGACCTTAAAAATGTGGCTGGGACAGACTGGATACGGAAGGCGGAGGAGAAGGTGTTGTGGCGCAGCGTGGGAGCCTATGTCCAGCAGTGGACTGCGATAAGATGAGTTGATTGATCATTCATTAATTTGGGTTAAATGTTTCTCCTTCAGAGTGAATTATTAAATTCAAAAAATTTCCAAAAAAATCTCAACATGAAATAATGTAATCAATGTCGGTGGACATTGATTACATTATTTCATGTTGAGATTTTTTTGATAAAAAACCATATACATTACAGTGCCGCACCATACCTACTTACTATAAACGCACAACAAAACGTCGATGTAACTCGATATGTCAGCTACCACCGTATTATAAGCACACGTGTGAGTGCAGGATCCGGGCACCGCGGTGGTCTCGCGTCGCGTAACGTTAGTGTGTTATTATTTTTGTTAGAGATTTATTTTGTAGTTAGAATGGAGTGAGCTATTGGTGGAGGGGACCTTTTTGTGCAAGATTATTGGTTTTAGTGGGATTTTTGGTAGATTAAGATTGGAAGAAATTATTGTTTTAGAACAGTAGCAGTTTGAAATTAACAGACAATTACCTAATTGCTGTTCAATCTTTTTTCAGGTGTTTTGACCAAATAATGTTAGAATAAATTGAACAAATGCCTATTCATAAAGTTAACATAAAGGTACTCCGTCACCGGTACCCTAATTGCGTAATACACGATCAATCAGAATCTGAAGCGTTTTGAAACAGATTGCTAATCCATTGCTTCATTAGTTCGAAAAAAGAATCTGCTGAACAACGTAAATAACGCAATGAAGGTTGTTGAACTGTCAAAATGAAACAGATTAGTCGTAATCGTTTACGAAAATGTGTTACGTAATTAGATTAATTAGCGGGAGCATTCGCCATTGGTCTTGTACCGTTACAGATTAAATTTTGAGCATTACGTTACATTACAATACTGCCTCCCTGACTGACGAACAGTCGCCTGTAATGTAACATTTCTGACAGACATTACGCACTGTGATGCTGGGTTCTGCTCCCTAACTGATGTAATGTTCGAATTATATAATTACAGGTTGTACACTGTAATGCTCGGATCTCCTGCCTCACTGATGTAATGCTCGAGTTGTATCATTACAGGTTGCCCACTGTACTGCTCGGTTCTCCTCCCTCACTGATGTAATGTTCGAGTTGTATCATTACAGGTTGCGCACTGTAATGCTCGGTTTTCTTCCTTCGCTGATGTAATGCTCGACTCTGAACGTTACATAACAGGCGAATGCTCCCGGTTAGGGAGCTTTTCAGATTTAAGAATCTTTAGCGCCTGTAGGGTTGTGTTGCCCAACTTGCATTAAAATAAACAGGACCCGTTGATATTATTTAAATGAATAGACCTTTACTAGATATGTATCCAACTTCTAAATTATTTTGTAATTCCACCCACATGTTGCACAATCCTAATTAATATTATAAATGAGAAAGTGTATTTTTTTCTTTTTTTGTTACGTTTTCACGCAAAAATGGCTGAACAGATTTGGATAAAAACTGGCACATGGGTAGACCATGACCTGAATTAGGACATAAAATGCTTTTTATTCCGATATTCCCACGGGATCGAGACTTACGCGGGTGAAACCACGGGGCGCACCTAGTAATAGAATAAATCCGATAAATTCCTACTATGGCAAACAACAATATGCAAAAAATACTTTCTCCAACAAAAAAGTTACATTTAAGACACCACAGATGTGCCAATCATAACCAACTCGTAATCTGTCTAAAATTGGATAATCATTCACCTGTAAGGGATTAAAGGATTAACTGCCGGAAGATGATTAGGAAAGGTTTGACGTAAGCAGGTTTAGATGTCTCTGGTTCCGCCGGAAAGTAAAACCATAGATAAAGAAGTATAACTCTATGGTATATTATAGGCAATCGTACTGGCCCGAATCAGATTTTTTTATTAAGTAATCTAGTTTTTCCTTAGTCAAACTAGCAGCCTAATTGCGTAACTGCATACTTTCAATCCCAATTGGAGGGTTTTGAATGAAATTCCTAATTAATTTCTTGAATTGCTTCACAGGTTTGAAAAATTCGTCAACTGAACGGTCAAAATGAAAGGCGTTGCAATATTGCGTAACTAACTCATAATGAGACGCAAACTAGGAACTTGTTCGTTGTTGGGGTGACCCTTGTTGCCCAGTTTCAGAATGCATGCACCCATTTGCAGGTCAGTGTCAAGTTGTATCTTGATTTAAATATGATTCACGACCGTAACAAATATGGCTTTACAGAATTATAATCATTAAAGTCAGCAATACAACTCCTTATGTTAGAATTATCCTAAAATGTCATGATTTCATGAAATAGTCATTCAATAGGGTTGTATGAACTTACAGAGTTGTATTGATGATTTTTATGATTATAATTCTATAAATAAATATTTAATACGGCCGCGAATCATATTTAGATCAACATACAAAACTGATACTGACCTGCAAATTTAAAAAAACGTAAGAAAATTTGAATTTCGCGGGCTACCCACACGTTATCGCCTTAACAACCTAATGATTTGTATCAAAGAAAAATGCTTTCACTAAAAACAATTATAATTTCCACTTTGTATCAATAGAAAGTTTTTGTTAATATTTTTTTCATTACAGCAAGTGTCCTAAAATTATGACGAAGATGAATGAGCATTTCCAGTTTTATGGAACCCTAAAAGTCCGAAATTTTACTACGAACGCGTGGGAACGAGTAACAAGTCAATAAATAAAATACGCGCCAAAAGTCAATATCTATGGTTTTGTTGAATTTTTTTCACAAGTAAAGGACAGAGCCGGTAATGCCATTGTTTCTGGCCGCAAAGGACGCACGTGTCTGTGACAGGTTTTACTGTGTTTTGTTTACTTGTTTAGTTTTTTTTTAACGTAGTTTAGACACCTGCGGAGTCATTCACGAGTTCGTGTAGTAATCGTTCAGTAATTTGCGTCTGTACGTGGGAACTGGCCGGTGTAAGGTGTCCTGCTTTTGTTTGTCGACTCAATTGTCTTTGGAAATGTAAAACTGTGCAATTTCATGTGAAATGTTTGGATAGAAGCTTACTTCGACCCGGTGTGCAGAAATGAAGGTTTGTGAGGTGAGTTTGAAGAGTTAATATAGTGGAAGAAACCATTAAACCTTACATTAAAATTTAGAGACTAAATAGAAAAACTGCTAAGACAATACATAGATAGTGTAGATTTTAATTTAGATGAGGGAAACGAAAAGTTTACCACATTAAAACCTGAAAAGCACCGGGAGAGCCAAAATACATCACAATTATTTCACCCATCGATTACTGAATGAAGAAGGAAATTCTTATTGTTAATACACTTTTCATTATTAGGTACTGTTGCGTAGACCACACTCTGAGCGACAAAGTTTAAAATATCTTAAAGTTCTGAAACCGTAAACCGTCGTCACCCATGCAAATACAATTTCATTCACAAACGCCCCGCTCCTTTCCCAATTCCCACGTTTATCCATAACCAGCTACACAATTGAATTATGTATTAGACAATAAAACCTCCTTTCAAGTAAAATGTTACACTTCACTTCAAAAAAGAGTTCTATTATAACAAGGATACAAGATTGCCTTTGCCTTTTATAAAGTTTTCTTGTCTATGCAATACTTTTGACAGTGCGGAATTGTCGGGAACCTTTTGTATTCAGCGGAACAAAAATTACAATTATAGTTTTTACCAAAAGTATGTTACCTTATTTTTTTTATTATCATCATCATTTCAGCCGAAAGACATCCACTGCTGGACATAGGCTTCCCCCGAATGGAGGGGTTTGCCATAATCGCCACGCTTGGCAGGCGGGTTGGCGATCGCAGTATGGTTTTAAAATGCATAGAGAACGCTGCTGCCCATTCTCTAGTAAGTTCCTTAGTCGCCTTCTACTACACCCACGGGGGAAATGGTACCATTCTTTACGTCCGACACCACACGGCACGGGTTTTTATACTTAGCATTTAATTTTAATTTATGCTCGTATGTACGTAGTAGATACTTAAGCCATGGTTAACTAAGAACTATCCAAATGCTGATTAGTTTTAGAAATAAATTATCGCTGGCTCGACACCGCGTCGCGTCTTTCGAATTTCAAAATGATGTTTCGAGAGAATTACACAAGGTAGCATAGAGAAGATTCGTTTACCAAAACGTCTTTAAATCTAACTAAATCACTCTCCCTTTATTTTTAAATAAAATACTGGCATCCAAAGGTGAGAAAACACAGCGTAAATCACAGGAAGAGGAAATAAATCAACTTGGCTTCCATATTTTTTACACAAACTGTTCCTGGGATTATAGGATTAGCGTGAAGACTAGTTGTGTGGGGCTGGTAATCCGTTGCCAACATCTGGACCAATTCTGTTAATAGCTGGCGAGTTTAGGGTAGAAGTTAGTAAAGTATTTAGGTATGAATAGTTTACCTTTTACGTAAAAGTATACTTTTTACGTAATGCGATGGACAGTGCAAAACAATTTCAAACTGCGTTGATCAAGACGATTTATTCGACATTTTGGAGCAATCGATCGCTAATAGGTTGTGTTGTATGTGCGTACCCAGCTTTTGGCCCAGGGGGGGCAAATCAGAAATTTCATCCGCAAAAGTAGCCCGCGAAATTCAAATTTACTTACGTTTTTTGCAATTTTCAAATCAGTGTCACATTTATCTTGAGTGATCCGCCACCATAGCAAATATGTATTTTATTTACCGAATTATAATCTTTAGAATCTTGAGTGGAGAGCGCGAATCGGTCAAAAATCGAAACGTAAGGTAGGACGCCAGGGTAGGGAGTGACGATCTTCGAAGAGTGGCTGGTAGCAACTGGATGAGAGCTGCCGAAAATCGAGTTGAATAACGTGCAATAGAAGAGGCCTATGTCCAGCAGTGGGGTGTTGTAGGCTGCTGATAAATCAATACGCTCGTATTATGCAGTTCAGGTTACAGCATAATTATTTATGTACTAGCTTTTGCCCGCGGCTTCGTCCGCTTGTATGTCGGAAACTATCACACGGGATCCTACTACCTGATTTAAAGTAGTACACTAATTGTGTTAATCCAGGATATAAACTATCTGGGTGCCAAATTGCATCCAATGTTTACGCGGCGCTCGCCAGTAAAGCTCACAGTCGGCCATGTTTTTTCCGACATCTTCAATAATAATCATCATATTTCAGCCAATTTACACAAAACCTTAATGAATTATACACTTAAACCTTTGTCATGAATCGCTTCGTCTATTGGTGAAAACCGTATGAAAATCCGTTCGGTAGTTTTTAAGTAGGTATATCGCGTTCAGACAGACGCGGCGGGGACTTTGTTCAGACAGACGCGGCAGGGGACTTGGTTGTATAATATTTAATTTGAGTAAGGATGTTGGTACGATGTTAGCGCCGCGCGCTGTGACTTTCATCTTCAACATTTTAGGACCATTTTTTTCATGAAATTGATCATTTCAACACATTATATTCCGAAAACAATCGCCAATCACTCTCAAAACAAGTGCAATAACAACAAAGTAACAGCCACAACTTTGTAGTGTTATTAGCAATGGCTTACCGGTTAACAGTTGCACGAACGTGCTTCTTGCCCGACGTAGGTACGCGTTATTTACGTTAAAAACACGTACAGCAACAATGTTGCACATAGTTGAGCGATGATACGGTCGCTTAGGGCTACGTAATTTTATATTAGGTGGTTCGTGGAAGGAAATCTGTTGTGGGTTAATTTCTTATTGGTTGGGCGAAGCTTGGCGTTTACGCGCTGAGGAACAACCAAATACGGTAATCCTACATATCGTCGTCTTAGAGTAAAAACCTCTTATATGCGAAAAACTGGCGGGCAGCTGGGAATTTATATTATTATTTATTTATTTATTTATAACAGCTTAAAACGATCATTACAGGGTTTACCCTAATGCGACAGCTAAGAACTTAAACTAATAAACTAAACTATATAAGTAGTTATAACCAAATTAGAAAAAATTAAAACTAGCAACATTATTAAAATACATGGCATTACATAATTTCTAACAAATCATAGTACAAAAATAAAAAAATAATAATTAAGTATTATTTAGCTAGATCGCGCGGTAAAATCTGCTTACGCGATGCAAGATTTTGCGTGACGTCAGTATGACGCGTAGGTCGCATGTGGCGATATAGATGCCGCCACAAAACTGCGTGTGTTGCGAGGTTTTTTTTTCCAAAAATGTAATAAAATAAAAAGTCAAGGCTGCATTCCCGAGCTTTTCACTCTTAGGCGACGATATCTTTAATTTTTTTTTTTGGAGGTGGTATATGATTTGTGTCTCACTGCTGCACGCGTAGAAACCACAATAGAAACGGGTTTTCTCGACGGAAGAATAGACAAACAATTAAACCCGATTCTATGGTGGTCATGCTATGCGTACTGGTGGCAAAAGTTGCCCACATCTCTTTCTCCGCTGCTTTATCAGTCAATGCGTCGAGAATTAATCCAAATCGTCACGCCAGCGCTTGCAGGCTTCCCTCGATGACGATACCGGTCTTGAAGCACCCATTCCGAGACCTACTGACGACACTGTCTGGCCCAGGTCTCCCCATCTCGCCATCCATTGAACAGATATTTTCAGTACAGAATATTTGATTTTGTATTCATTCACGCTACAGAACTTTGAATTAAGAAGTAGTGGTGCACAGGAGGCGATACACATTTTATTTCATTCATAAAGAATGTACTTACAAAAGCGACAATGCACTCGATAGTAAATTAAGGCTCGTGCAGACCAGCGCGACGCGACTCGAACAATGCAATTTCTAAGAAAACTTCACGGTATAACAATCACCGGTGTCGCGTCTGCACGAAGCTTTAAACACTGCACTTCATTCACTTGACCGAATTCGGTGTGTCCTTTCGACTGTTGCCTAATATCATTGAAAAGAACAAGAGTAAAATATCTTACTAACAATTAACTTGACGTATGGTTATGAGGTTAAGTTCCACATTAAAAAGTATATCGGTAAGTAAGGACTACAAAGATAGAAAAAAATCCAGAGACTAGCACCACTGTCTATGGTTAAGGTTTTCCAACTGCAGTTTTTCTATTATCCTATATCAATGTCAATATCCTGTTCAAAAACAGTGTAAAATACACACACACCTTTAGAAAACAGTCCGAAAAAAACGGAATAAGTACATACATAAACTGCACGCAACAGCTGTTTTTTTAACCCCACCAAACGTCAAATAAAAACATGAATGAATGAACGAGTTGACTTTAAAAAAAAAAATACTCTCGTAAACATATCATAGACAAGAAAAAAAAGGCGATCGCACCAAAACTCTGTTACCTCACGCACGAAACCTATCTATAAAGATTTCGGCGACGTGGAACGTGCATACGACGAATTCAAATATGGCGGCACTTTTTCTATTTTTTCTATTTTATTTGTTGTGTTTGAAACTATATTTGTTTTTATTGCACCGGAATGCATTCTGGAAGTCACGAATTCGCCATTAGACTGATCCGGTGCGAGGTGCGTAGATTTTTACGGTGCAAACAAATTGGTGCGTACGTTTCAATTTGAACGTGGAACTATTCGGGGTATGCGTTTTAAATTAGGAGCACATGAATGAATGGCTTACGATCGGAGTAAGTAAGATTAATGGAGTACACCAATCAGGATCGTTATTCTCTGATCATTTCTAAATTCGAATGGTGTCGAGGAATGAATCCGCGATTTTAAAAACAAATGAGTTCGCTTTCGGATTGTGTGCGGTTACTTGAGTAAGGCAAAGGCGACATTAACATTATTATTTAGAACCACGTCTTTTTCATTGATCTTTATACATAATATATATTTGGCGGTTTCTTGCCCTGTTTTTGATAAGGACCGGCAAACCTTTCATCTGAATTCTTAACTCATTATCATTACTTATAAAATTAGTTCCAAAATTGTGAGTCATCCCCATCAGACGATGGCCGCCAAATAGTAATATTTTTAGCGATCCAATGTATGACAGATAAGAGATCTCTGATAGCAATAGGCTCACTCACCCCAGATACAAATAAATGCGAATTGAATTATGCTTAATACTTTTCTTGCTCATTACGAAAAGACACATCTGTTTCTTTCCGAAAGAAATCAGCACCAATTGACAATCGCTTTCATTTTGACAGTTCATCGCCTACGTGCACTATTAAAATAAAAGAAATTGTAATTACGAATGTGTTACACAATTCGTTGCAGTTTGATTTCTGATTTAGTTTCCTTCCATGAGCTTGTTCCCGGCCCTTTTAACGTTTCTCGTAGGTACATATAATGAAACTGGTAGGAGTTGCATTTCATATACAGTAAGATAGTTTGTTGATTGTCTATAGCAAAACCAGTGTGGCTACAAGTCGAGTTTAGAGAATTCTTTTTTGTTTTTCAGCGTCAAAATATGCCAGTAGGTAGTGTATATCCAGTGGTCCGCAGGAGCCAAAATATGTGGTCCGCGAACGATTAATGTGAACAAGGGTTTTCTGCTTTGTTTGGTAATTAAAAACAGGGCCAGGAATCGATTGAAAGTAAGACAATAAGCGATGACTTGCTTGTAGCTTGAGTTTGCGTGTATTGGTCGAAGATGCAAGCTCAAAAATCACATTGAATCAAAATTAATTTAACTTTATACAAAAAATGTTATTTTTTCTGTTAAAATATTTTTCTTGTAAATCATGGTCCCTGCTTACAACAAAGAAATCAAAGTGGTCCTTAGTCAAGAAAAGGTTGGGATACACTGCACTATGCCTTAGAAGTTTCGCGTCACCATGGCATGATTGCAAAAACGATTTTTTTCAAGTTTGGTACGTAGAAACCAAAGATAGTCCTAGGGCTAGTTTAGCAGTTCATCATTACCATTGCCCATATCCTTATTTAGGGTCACAGCAACATGTATTTATTCTTCCATACTTCTCTATTAGTCGTCATCTCGGTAGTCACCCCCTTTCTAGCCATATCATCTTCCACACAGTCCATCCATCGTTTCTTTGGTCTTCCCCTACTCTTATAGCCATCCACATTCTTACTCAAAACTTTCCTGACGTCATTTCGTTTTGGTCTAGTTTCGCAGTTGACGTCTTACAACTGTAAGAGCCTGTGCACACAATGCATTGCGGCGCCGCACCGCAAAGATTTCGCCGCATTGGCAGTCTCAAGGGCGCTGCGGCGTCGTAGCGTTGATACGCCGCAGCAGCGCCACGTCGCTGTAAAGTGCGTAAATTGTCATCTGTCTAACATCTGTATTTTTAACAACGCAAAAACAACAGAGCAGTGCCGTTCCTGTGTCGCAACGCGTACACCCCTCCCCACCTCGTCTCGCGGGCTGCAAGTCCGGTGTTCGTGCGGTGCGACGCCGCCGGAACGCACCGTGTGGCATAACATGGATATTTGTATGTAGGACGCCGCAGCGACACCGACATACTTCATATAACGCGATTTAGGGCGGTTTTTTTTTCATTAAAACCGCACCTAATATGAAAAATGTAATAAGTCAAAAAATCATAAATATATGTGCAAGGACATAACGGTTATTCTCTCCGTTCGAGGGATATAATAAGCATTAGCTCCATACATTTGTTTTGCAAAAAAAATACAAGTTGCCAATTTGCCTACCTGATTGCATCCTGTGATATATGTATGCATAATATTGGCTATTAGAAGCCATTTCAAGCAAAAAAAGGACACTTTAAAATTTAAGCTTAAATGTCTCTTTTTGTTCCATAGTGCGGCGCCGCGCCGCCGCCGCAACGCATCGTATGCACAGACTCTAAATAATACAATAGAAGTTACAACACTAGGTAGTCAACCATTACAGAAATACAACCGTCATGCTATCTATACCAAATGCAGTTACCTCATTATACGAAGTTTACAAACATTAAACCATGCAAAGAGATCGTTTACCAAAAAAAGGTAAAAAAACCTCATCATTCCCAGAAAGGAGGCTCCACTGGCGGCCATTTTGTTCTGTTTACATACAAGATGGCTACCGCGCGTTCGATATTCAAACAAACGTTTTATTGTGGACCGGTTTCTTTAGTAATGGACAATTTTGGAGGGCTCCGTAGTCGCAGACATGTGTATTGTGAGTTGACTAGATATGATAATAAATTATTTATTATAGTTAAGTGGTGTTTCTTGTATCGGTGTTTAAGAAAGCTTGTAATTTCGTATTGTTTCTTTATCTTGCATTTGGGAAACACAGCTTTCCTTATGAAGTAACTACCGGCTAGAAGGTGTGACCGGTTGATAGAAAATATATATTTTTTTGTTCTTTGGCACGCATTTGTTATCGGATTCTTATTTATTTATTTTATTATTTATGTAAGTACACAGTAAAATACATAGAGATACGACATAATCATCATTCTTGTTTTTAAGATTCATAAATAGTAAGAAACTATTTGTATTTTTCATCACTTGTGTTTTGAACTGACGCCAAAACAAGTAAGTAATTAGGTTTACGTACATATAAATAAAGTAAGGTTTTTTTATTTTTATGAAATAGGGACATGATAATAGTCTGTTCTACCAATAATTTATTGTAAGCTGGTTCTCAAAGTTATTGTAACTCAGAGATTAGGAAAGGCCTAACTCTATAAAGGCTAAATAGTTTTGTCGATGCCTAAGTTTAGTGCAAATCGGCATTAAATAAATATAATGTTGGTGAAAATTAAACATCGACATAATGCACCATAGAATGGGATATAAATCATAGAAAACTTTTATAACCAGAAACAGTTTCCAAAAGTAATGCGAAAGCAAGTGTGGTGACAGAGACATTTGGAATCCATTGCAAGTTAGTTCAGGAAAACAATTGCTTTCAAATAACGAATTCGGCTCGAAGGACCAATGTTTGGGCGATGTTGTAAGTATGTGAGCACCATGTATCTATCACATAATTAATTTATCTGTCATTGCTTCATTTTTCATTATTTTTACCTATCGTGGTATAGTAATTTTATTCTAGATGCATCGTCTTCACATATAATTATATAATTAATGTATACAAAATATTGTAAAAACATTTTAAAAGAGTAACGGTGGAGTTTCTCGCCCATTCTTCTCCATACGAAAACTACCTTTTGGAAGGGGCGACTAGAATCAATTCTATTTTGTGTAAAATTGACGTTCAAACGTGCCTCTTATGTGCCTAATTGAAATAAATTGTTTGACTTTGACTTTGAATGCTCGTGGTGGTTGCGTGGATGGAAGAACTAATAAATATTATCCCCTATTAAAATAAATAATAATCATAGTAATCTTAATTAGATTTGAAAATAAACGTTTCTAGATTGCCTCGTTGGCCTAGTGATCGCAAGCGCTACTGCTGAGCAAGAGGCTCTGAGTGCGATTCCCGGGTCGTGTGAAGAAGAATTTCTCAGTAGCAGCTTGGAGTCTGGATTTGTGCCCCGTTGTTGACAATAGGCTCTCCCCCTGTTAAATGGTACTTAAACATAACTGGCGAAATGTGGGACTACTATAGGTAGTACCTATAGTAGTCCCACATTTCGCCAGTAGGGCAAAGGTGTACCTATTAGGTACACCTCTGCCCTACCCTTCTAGAAATACAGGCGTTATGTTAAGTTAAACATTTCTAGTAAATTTTCTAACGTGTTTTCTTCAATACGGTACCCAGAAACCGTCAGTCATAATTGTGATCTTAGTGCTAATTGAAAGAAATGGTTTGTAAACCTTGCCGTGCGGGGACCGTCGTCCTATATGTCAAATGCGCACACGCATCTCATTTTGAACTTTAGTTTCTTTTACGAAAGGTTTAAACTACAATGTTTTGACAGTTTAATGTTGATAAATATTGTGATGGCATGTAAATTTTTGCCTTTAAAAGCAAAATTGTTGTGAAAATCGTGGCGAGCTTTCAGTCTGATATTATACTGCTTTTTAAGAGCGTTCATCCAAAAAGTTGGCAACGTCGCAAATAGCTGTCAAATATTTACCTGTTTTGATTTATTTGTCAATATTACTGTATGGAAATAAGAAATATGGCTAACTAGTGAACTAGAATATTAATAATGAATTGCAATTTTAACACTGAATTTGATGCTGTAACCGTTTTAGGTGTTAAAAAAGCATTTGGAAAGTTTCCAAATACTTTTACTTACCAGTTAGCCATATTTCTTATTTCCCTACAGCAGTATTGCCAAATGAATAAAAACAGCGAAATATTTGACAGCTATTTGCGACGTTGCGTTGCCCACTTTCTGTACGCTCTTAAGTAGCGAGAACGTGTTATTTTTCTTTTAGTTTTTCAAGCAGTCTTCTTTTCGTGTGGTTAGTGACTAACCTGGTGTCAGAGTTTTAAAGCCGCCCATGGGCCTCTGACTTAGCTTCACATACCGTCGAGAAATATCTCTCAGGCATGCCGGTTTCCTCAAGCTTTTTGAAGCAAGTGATAATTATACAATACGCACATGAATCCGAAAAGTCAGAGGTGCGTGCCTTGGGTTCGAACTCGAGGAGTCGAGAACATCGACTTAGCAGACCGATGGTCACACCACTAGACTATCACTGCCACACGCAGTTTTATAGTTGGCGGTTTGCAAAGAAAACACAAATCATGTTGTAGTCAAAACGACACGAATTGTGTAGGGCCACTTGACTGAGGTTTGAAGTGTACTTAAAAAATATTGCTTCAGCAGTATGATCCTTATTCAGACACTCAAACTCAAAGCATTTATTGCAATTAACCCATTTACAGGCACTTTTGAATTGTCGGGTCAGTTAGTCGGAAGGTTGAAGCTAGTTGTAGCCCATTCTAAAACAAAGATGGATCTCTATGGAGAAGAACGGGAAATAAATAAATAAACGAGCAAGAAACTCCGAGGTCAATCTTTTAAATCAGGGCATTTCAAATTCCTGGGTACATTATTCTTGTTGTTTCTTTATGTGAGAACAATGTAACAAAAACGGACGAGTCTTTCAGTAGTCGTATAAGATCTGTAACATCTGACTTGTGGTTATAGTGTTAGTGTTATCTATGCATCTGACATCTCAATACTCAATTCTTTATTGCATTCCATATGTATTACATAGATGGTTTAATAAGTAAGAGATCAATGTGGACCCTGTCGGGCACAGCAAAATAAGGAGAGAGGAAGAGGCCTAAGCAGTAATTCAATATTACTTGGCTGACAGTACCAACCTCTCGGAAAATGGGTTGGTAACACTAGCACCGCACGCGCTCATTAGTCAAATCAAATAACGCGCTTCTCCGGCTTCCTGTTACACACTTCCGTCCCTTTTCACGAAATGACTCCCACACATTTGATTATTTCGATTTTGATTTTCATTGCAGGAAAGTGAGAAGAAAGACACACACATCAAATAACTGTGATATGTCATCAGCGAATAATACTATTTGTTGTCGGTTTTTTAGTGAATGTAAATCTAATGGTTTTAATGGTTAAAGAAATGTATTTCTCAATATGAAATTACAAGGATTTCACTTACTTGAGAACATTTTAGAACATAAAAATATAGTATTAATTATATGAGCTTTGACACACAAACTAAGCAGGTATTCATACAAATCATTAATTTGATAATAACATTTCATTTCATTAAGTACGCAAATAACATTAACGAGATACAAAAACTTAAAACTTTTCAAGCCACCCGCAAAAGTAATAATTACCGTGGTCGCAAAATCTCAATTTCACTCTACAGGGTGTTAGATTAAACGAAGGACATACTTTAAAGCAGTCTAGTATGGTATGAACTATCGGAACATTACTAAAATAAAAACCAACAGATTTTTGTTCCCAGACTGTTTTTTTATTTTTTTTTATTTAGTCCTATTGCACAGTGTATAAAAACGATAAGTTCAATATGGCGCACGTGTTGCTAATAAAGAGGTTGACTCAATATTATGATAAGTAGGTTTTTATTAGGTAATCTTATCTATTATCATTAGCCAATCAGGAGGCTCCGTCGATAAGTGGCTGAAATCATGCGCACATAGAGATATGAAAGTTTATTAACAAATAAGTTTCTGATGGATGGACTTTTAGGGAATTTGTTTTGATAGGATTTATTCAGAATGAAATGAAATTGTTTATTCTGTAAATAGGATATCGGAATCACTTTTACACGTCATATTAAAAATAAGCTAGATAAGGCCGACTTTCCTATGTGACTACTCTGAGAAGAAAGGCCGAAACAAACTCAGAGGTCGCAGTCTCTCGCATAATCTTGGTCAGGCCATATGAGGACCATGTAGATTAGTGTCTGAAATGGTCTTTTGAGGAAAGAACCACACAGATTTGAGTGGACCTGTCCAGTCAGTGCAAGCATTTGTCAGTAATCGTGGAGCTCAACTCAGAACTGTATATAAAACTGATACGTTTTGATGATTTTACATAATACTTAAAAGGCCAAGTTTTATGGTTTAATCACAAGGCTTATCAAAGCGCGCAGCTCAATCCCAAGCTTTTTTATCTTCTACATAATCAGAAATTTTAAGTATACATATATAGCAACATCAGCCTGTAATGTCCCCACTGATTCCTCCTCTCTGTGAGAGGGAGTGAGCAGTAATCCACCACGCGAGCCCAGTGCTGGTGGGTGGGTATCACATGTTTTCGAATTTTTAGTTCTAAGACATACCGGTTTCCTCACGATGCCACCCCCTCAGAATGAGTGTAAAATATAAAATAAAAGAATTAGAACGAAGTCAGATTTCTGAATACTTCTGTCTATTTCTTGAAAACGAAAGCCCGAACCAGTGTTGCTATTCCCAAAAGAATGCCAAATAGCTCCAGCCCGAAATGTAGCTCATCTCCTTCTCATCACATATCTAGCCTTTTCCTAACTATGTTGAGTTCAGCTTCCAGTCTAACCGGATGCAGCTGAATAACATATTTTACAGGGAGAGACGTCCTATCTGACCTCCAAAACACAGTTACTAACTAACACGATTCCCCTTCGCAAGAATGGTTGTCAGACTTTCGGGCTTCTGACTACGCGATAGAGACTGTCAAAGATCTACGAGTATGTACGAATAAAAGTCGGAACCGACAGCTTAACGTTCTTTCCCGAATAATTGGATGTTATAACTGAACAGACAGCTGTACTGCTGGGGAGTTTGTTGCGCCACTTCTTTCCACATAGGAAATGGTGAAGGGTGGCCGTTTTGAGGAACTGTCTTATGTCATTTTGACGTTCAAAAGTGTTGATTCTCAGCCTAGTTTGAATAAATGACTTGTTTTTTTTATTTTGATGACATGTCGGGGCCAACCGAACAGTATGGATAAAGCATTAGGAAATTATACCTAATCCTATTTTATGACTAAGCCCGTCCAAATACGATTAATGTAATAACAAATAGGAGTACCTATGTATAGGACAAAGGTTGATTAGAATTATTCTAACAATAATTTCTAGCTTACTCATAAGGCTATCGTAACCAAAACAACTGTCTAGCTCTAGGACATACTCATAAGGCTATCGCCAATATAACAACTGTCTAAAGCAGATAGCAAGAAATTAAGGCGTCCTTAGTAGTACCAGACGTGAGTGGAAACGCCGGGGAGGTCCTAGAAGGACGTATAGTGAATGGACCGAACTACGCACAGGACCTTTCTGAGGAACATCAACATAAGGTTCACGAGGTACATGTCCTTATGAAGAACGCGTGAGTCAATGTATGTTCCTAATAACTTGGTATAAGGGCGGGAGGGTGATGGTGATGAATATTGTTGGAATGTTAGACTATATTCCGGTCTGTACCCCAAATGCGTAACACAATTTCTATTCCAATCCGAAGAGTTTTGAAGGAAATTCGTAATCGCTTCATAATGTTTAAAAAAATTGTCTGCTTGACAACGTAAATAACGCAATGAATAATGTTGAATTGACTAAACCAATAGCCATCGGGATTGTGAGTGTGTTATGCAATTACCCCGCTGATCCTTTAAATCTAGTTCACTTGTGGGATTACCAACTTAGCGGTAAAACCGATTCAAAATTCAAAAGTCATTTATTCAAATTAGGCTGAGAATCAGCACTTTTCGAATGTCAAAATTACATAAGACAGTCCCCCAAAACGCCCACCCTTCACCACTTCCTAGTGCTTTAGCTGGGAAGAAGAATGTGGCGCAACAAACTCCCCAGCAGCACTGCTGTCTGTTCAGTTAGAAATAATGATTTGGAGGTCAGATTGATACCTCTCTTTGAAATAGACAGAAATCGTGCTGAAGTACTGGGAATAGCCTAAGTACATTATGACGTTTGATAATTGTAATAGTAATCTTGTTTTAAAACGATATCAGCTTTTGTGAAGTAAAGCAACGTGTGCATTTTCAGTCGATTCATATTTTACAGTTGTAGAAATAAGAGTAGTGTGTAGTCTTAAAGCTCACCTGACATTTTCATAAAAAATAATAATCAATTATCTTTTTAAAAGTAAAACACTTAAATAACACAAGCACAACACCTTTCACTATTCAAAATTCGAACAGAAAACGAACTTTTTTTTTTAAATAAAGGAAACACGCGCGATCTCAACTCTCTGAACACAGTACCATGTTTGAATGAAGAACACATTTCTTGTACCAAAGACAATTGCATTTACTTCCTTGTTTGAATTATTTGTTAAAAATCAATGTCAAAGTTTAGTCGATTCAGCATTTCGGCGAAGATGGCCGTGCAGCACTGCACATGTGAGCAGTGGCCTCATTTACGATTGTGTTTACGTTAAGTATTATATTTTACAATCAAATGTTATAATTATCATATTGATGGTGTAATTTTTTAAACGGTGAAGGTCGCTTTGTGACTCATCATCTACCTAGCCTTTTCCCAATTATGTTGGGCCCAGTCTTACCTGATGCAGTTAAATACAAGGCATTTTACATGGAGCGACTGAATATTTGACCTCCACAAACTAGTTACTGGTTAACACGATAGCCCAATGGCTATCGTAGAAGCCAGAAAGTCTGACAACCAGTCTCTCCAATGAGAGACTGGTTGTCAGACTTTCTGGCTTCTGACCACCCGTAACGATATGTGAAAGATCTATGAATGACAGCCGAGACCAACAGCTTAGCGTGCTTTTCGAGACACGGAGGAGTCTTGGTATGTAATGTATGGTCACCCATCCACGAACTTACCTCCGCAAGCGTAGCTTAACCTTCGATTGACTTAAACGGCTGTTATTACTTAGCCACAAGCTGTGACTCATTCGAAATGAATTAAAAAATAATAAATTAAACCTTTTTGCTGAGTAGCCAATTTTGAAGGTCGTCAAAGGCTGAATAAAATTAAAGAAATTCGACAAATTACAAGCTACCGTAACTGATATGATCCAGCCTATCCCAGGCTGCCCTCTCCCAGGGACGCCCTAAGACGAGGTCCGTACCCTAAAGGCGCGTCTAGTCGCTTAGTTTATACGTTTATGCCCTGGCTGGAGGCCTTAATTTATTAAGGCATCCACGGGATAGCCCGGTTAATCTGCCGACAACCTCCTAGGTTGTTCTGCGAGATGCCATAAAACAAATGAAGAACAAAACTCGATTTCTTTCTGTAGGTATTAGACATTGCATACATACCAATACAATTTCCATTAAAGTGATGAGTTCATAATTAAATCATTAAAGAAATACAGATAGAACACGTTTAGAACCTTATCCATTGTCGTCATTTATTGAGTAAATAAATCGACTAATGCAAGGTGCTTCTTATTTAAAATATCTTTGATAAAAAAAATTCAAACATCAAATAAATTCTAACCCGTATTGTGTGAACGTAAACGAAGCAAAGTATGTTAGGATCGTAGCAGTTGGCGTTCTGTAGCTTACCCCATAGGAAAAAGGCGTGCATTTATTCATGTATGTAAGTACTTAAATTAAATGTAGAAACATCACTTCGAAAATTTATCGGTGTCTTGAACAAGTGAGCTCGATTTTGAATTCACTCGACTGTTGTTTCGGTTCGTAATTAAGTTTACAGAATAGCGCTATAGAATTAAAAGTAGGTACCCTTTTTCTTCATTCACACAGATAAATATAAACTGAGGCCTTATTCATATGGATGCAAGCAAAGGCTACAGAACGCCACCTGCTAAGATCCTTATTAGATACTCCATCATTAATTTTCATCATTTATTTTGAAAAAATACAAGAACAATAAACTGTCATCCCAAGAGTCAAGTTTCATAACTAGCTAAGTTTATTCCGTACTAAAATAACATCAAAAATGGTGCCGATTCTCTTGTACACCGAACTAAACTAACTTAAACTAAGACTAAAATTACTTACTTTTGGCTATGAGAATCTTAGAGCTATTCTGCAAATAAAATTCTCTAAACTAAAAAATAATTTTGACACAACTAAAATAGAATTTGACAATCGTGAATCCACGTGGTACCCGTGGTTTGCCCTAACCCGTGAGTTTTTTTAGAGCCGGAGGTGCGTATGTGGTGTAGCCTCGACGTTCTTTATATGGAATTTTTATTTTTTTGTATGTAAAATATGAAAAAAATATTACCTACGTGTTGAGTGTTAGGTGTTTAAGGGTTTTATAAAGGGGGTCGAAATTTTCATTATTTTTGCGATAGGACGCACCATTTTCGAGATATAAGCAAAAGAAAAAATAAATACAGTACTGTTTTTGCACGTGAAGTCGAGATGTTGGTGTGAATTTTAGTTCATAACAACTTATTTTATACCACACCATTTTAATCGCGATTAAAATTTGTCAGGTTTAGTCTGATTTGGTCTTTTACAACCAAAATTTTAGGTGAAAAACGTCATATTCAGAATAGCAAAATTGCCATTTTCACTAAACTAAAAACTCAGTACTATCTTAGCGCTGTCAAACTAAAATATAGTTAAGTTGTGTCACTTTAGTCTATTTCAGAATAGGAAATCGTCGTTTGACAGGAATAAACTAAATTTTAGTGATTTTTAGTTTAGTTTAGAGGCATTTGTGACAAGAGAATCGGCACCAATAACTTCCGCCATTTAAAATTTCTAAAGAAATTAAGCTACAGCAATCAACTGCCTCAAATAAAAGTAAATTACTATTATAATAAAATAATAATCGTTTACTTACGCGACGGCCATTAAAACATCGAACAAGCCACAAAAGAACAAAGGAGTATCGAAGCTAACAGCCCTTACGTGCGGCTGAATAACTCAATGCCTTTGTCCGAACGCCGATCGATGACGATAACCTGTCAAATTATGACTAGAGATTTTTATTGGGCGCGAATGTCATTTGCGTCGGGTAAGGATTGTAATTTTATAATAATATCTGGTCATGAAAGTATTTGAAAATATTTATAAGTGGTTTAAAACTGAATTCTTAATTCAGGAATTCTTTGGGAGCTAAATGAAATGGCATCAAAATAAATTGTTTATTCTGTAAATAGGTTATCGGAAACACTTTAACAAATCATATTGAAACACGATTTAAGAGATCTTTGGCTATATTATTTTTGAACATATCAGTAAAATAAGATACCTACATAATTTAAAACTCATATTAAAAGTACACTGTAAACGAGCATGTTACAAATTAGAGGATTATATCCAAGATAAGAATGCTTGGAAACATGCTGGTCCTGCTCCATAGGACAATTTAGAGTCTAGACAATATCAAACTGGTTGCTAATTTAATTATATTATTTATTATTTCTGATTTTACATTCTGTGATTACTTGAATTCACACACTTGACTTAATAGTATTATTTGTTAAAATGTAGGAATATCGTATAATTTTACAATGTTTGTAAATATGTGAGCACCATGTATCTATCACATAATTAATTTATCTGTCATATTTGCTTCATTTTTCATTCTTTTTACCTATCGTGGTATATCTTAATCTAGATGCATCGTCTTCACATAGGTATAATTAATGTATGCAAAATATTGTAAAAACATTTTAAAAGAGTAACGGTGGAGTTTCCTGCCCATTCTTCTCGATACGAAAACTACCTTTTGGAAGGGGCGACTAGAATTAATTCTATTTAAATTGACGTTCAAAAGAGCCTTTTATGTGCCTTATTGAAATAAATGGTTTGACTTTGGGATAAGATTATCAGAGCATACAGATTTTAACTAAGCATTTGACATTGATAATACCCAATTATATAGTTCAATTATCCTGCTCTTCAATTAGATGTGGTAGCACCTCAAACTTTATAGCTGAAAATATGTGAAGAAATAAAATTAGAACTTATTACATCGCGATATGAATACAACGAATTTTATAACATGTTGGGGTATCACAAGCAAGCGTAGTTGGTCCAGAAAAAAAGCTTTAATTTACTGCTTCCTAATTTAAATTGTTTTTAACCACAATTTCATAGGTACCGCCACTTCAACCGATTCTGAGCTTTCTGCATTCAGCGGATTCCTGCGGTCTTTATTTTTATTTTTAACTGTATTTGAATTCTAAACGTCTTAATTTAGACAATATAATTTTTTAGTCTAGAATTCAGGCCCTTCTTCATCATGATCTGCCTATCCTTTTCCCAAATATATTGGGGTCTACTTCCAGTCTTAGTGGATGCAGCAGAATAGCAGTATTTTACATGGAGCGACTGCCGGTCTGACGTCCACAACCCAGTTACTAGGTAACACGATACCCCTTGGTAAGACTGGTTGTTAGACTTTTGAGCTTCTGATTATCCGCAACGACTATCAAAGATCTACGAATGACAGCCCGGACCAAAACTTCTTATTACCGTGCTTTTCGAGACACGGAGGGTCCCCATGTGTATTGGATGGTCACCCATCCACCAACCGACCCTGCCAGGCGTAGTTTAATCTTCGCGATCGACCAATGCGGCTGTGAATAGTTAGCCACGAGCACCTCTGTCCTCATATCCTTACTAATATTATAAATGCGAAAGTGAGTTTCACGCTAAAACTACAGAACGGATTTGGATGAAATTTGGCGCACAGATAGTTTATAACCTGGATTAACACATATAGTACTTTTATCCCGATATTCCCACGGGATCGGGATTAATGCGGGTGAAACCGCGGGGTGCAGCTAGTATTATATTTTATATAGTTAGGATACGAACTTAACTGTGTCTGTCTGTTACCTTTTCATGCCTTAAGGACTGAATATGGCACACAGGTGCCATCTGTGACCCAGGTCACGGCCTCATGACCTGGGTTAGGACAAAGGATAGTCTTTTTATCCCGATAGTACTTTCACGTGGGATAGATCCTCAACGCGGGCGAAGCCATTGGCAAAGCTAGTAGGCCTATAATTCCAGAACCTGCAACTGTAACATCGACATTCCAATGAAGTAAAACGTACAATTACTTTGTAATTGCAATTTCCATGCCAAATACAATACGGTTGGGACAAGCCATAAAGCAGTAAACCTGTAAATGCGGAACTGAATTAGAAACACAATAAGCTCAACACTACATAACAACGCGGCTATAATCGTCAAAAGGGAAGGTTCAGATGTATATAGTACACCCACATTGCCAGTTATATGTTTAAAACTCTTGAGCACCGGACTCGAATCCTGACTCTGGGCTCATCACATCATCTGTCTATCCTTTCCCAACTATGTCGGGGTCAGCTTCCAGTCTAACCGGAGGCAGCTGAATACCAGTATTTTACATGGATCGGTACACAGCATGTGACAGCCTAATGGAGTGACCGTCAGACTGCCAAGTAATAGGTCTCGAGTTCGAACCTCTGACTTTTCTGATTCATGTGTGTATTGTTTAATTATCTCTTGCTTTAAAAACGGTGAAGGAAAACACCATGAGGAAGCAGGCATGCCTGAGAGATATTTCTCGACGGCATGTGAAGCCAAGTCAGAGGCCCATTGGCGGCTTTAAAACTCTGACACCAGGTTAGACACTAACCACACGAAAAGAAGAAGACATGGAGCGACTGCCTGTCTGATCTACACAAACCAGACTCTGGGCTCCTACTGTGAAATTTTCAATGGAAAAACTCAAAAGCTAAAGACATCAAACCAAAGAAGCCACGCTCAGCGGTCGTGCTTGGTACCACTAGATCTACACTCCTCATCATCATCAAATATCATCTGGCTAGTCTTTTCCCAACTATGTTGGAGTTGGCTTCCATTCTAACCGGATGCAGCTGAATACCAGTATTTTACATGAAGCGATTGCCTATATGACCGCCACCCGGTTACTGACTAACACGCGTTACCACGTTATCTTACCACTTCCAAAATAAAGTCCACAGCATCGCACTATTCAGCCAAGCTATTACCATAATGTCCCTTCCTGACATCCGCTTATATTAATTTTATTTAAATGTAACAACAGAGCATAATAAATAAAGATTTCTACACAAAGAGGTCGGACATGAGTATTGATTGTTAGGGTCGTGACGGTGAATGCCTTTGCCGTATTACGACTTGATTCGATGACGATATTTTTCCCGCCTGTCGGTTTTCGTTGGGGCGGACAGCTGATAGTTGTAGTTAATATTGTTATTTGTTGTTTGTTACAAATACATAATTTTATTTGGTTAGTAATTTGTAGTACCTATATCTGAAAAAAATGGTAGATTTGGGTCAAGGAATTTTTTTATCATTCCCATATGGCAACATTCTGCTGCAGTATGATGTAGGTGAAGTTCGCTTTAAACCTCACTCAAGTAACAATGGCAATCTGAAGCGGAGTCAATTGTTTTTAAAGAAAATCAGCACGGATTCGAATTTTCTCATCCGCATTCTTAATATTAGCTTTTTCAAAGTATAGTACCATTCTATTTTTACACACGATCTCTTGGTATCTACTTTCCTATCGCAGGTATGCTGGAAGAGATTTCTTTAAAAATAAGCATCACCTTTGTACGTATTTTTCTGTCCCTTTCTTCTTGTCTGTTTATATGTATGTGTGTACATGAAAAAGTTAAACGCCTCGGAAAGCACGTTAAGCCGTTGGTCCCGGGTGCCATTCTTGGATCTTTGACAGTCATTAAGGATCGTCAGAAGCCCGAAAATCTGACAACCAGTTTTACCAAGGGTTATCGTATTATCTAGTAACTGGGTTGTGAAGGTCAGATGGGCAGTCGCTCCATGTAAAATACTGGTATTCAGCTGCATTAATAAAATAAACTTTCAGATTTCAAAGAATTCAATGTCATTATTTTCTTCAATTATTGAATAGAACATCATTTTTCTCTTTTAGTTCTATTGCATCTAAACATTGTGTCTTTTAACTGCGCGATGTATTGCAAGCTGTTAATGACTTATCCAATACATTTTAATCCTTATTAATGTGTTCGAATCGAAAGTAATGCACTTGAAAGGAAGTCACGTATTGGTAATTTGGTATCGCTAATTCCCCGATTATTAGTCCCAATGGCTTTTAATGTTTCTCTTTGAAAAGCCACAACGCTCATGTTACATTGTTTAAGAGGTGTGACAACATTCGTGACTTAAAATCTTATTAATAACAAGCCGACGGGATTTTCCATTGGCAACTTCTCAATAACCTTAAAATCAAAATATTTTATTTCACATAAACCTACATGGGCACTTATGAAACGTCAGAAGTTAAGTGCGCGGTCCCAATCGGTCGTTTCCTTTGGAGATGAGCCGTTAAGAAACTCCAAGGTTAATCTTTTACAAATAATTGAGTTTAACAATGTTTTCAAATTAACGGTTAATAATTTGGAGGCCTGTCAACTAGGGGATGACTTTTCAAAACAATGATGATACACCTTACTTTTAAATTTAAAATAGAAGTCTAAGTATCAAGTTCCACGTTTCTAACTTTAAAAATGACGAGTTTCCATACAAACTTTCATCCCCTATTACTACTACTCCTTTGGGGAATTAATTTTCAAAAACTTCTACCATAACTCCTCCCTTATGTTATATGTATAAAATTTATATTTTTATAATTTATTATCAAAATTTCATGCTTCTAGACACAGCAGTTTAGGCTATGCATTATCTGTCAATGAATTTATTAGGTAAGTAGGTAGATCTGACGCAGAAGCCGCACTGGGCCTGCGTGGTGGATTAAAGAAAGAAAAAGTATTTATTGAGACTCGCACAGGAAATCACACATTAAACTAAAAATACACTAAACATAAATAAAAAAACAAAGTAACATTAAAATTTAAAGAAGGAAGTCCTGTACGAGGCCAAAAGGGTCCTATCTCAGCAAGATGCTGCGACATAAAAAAAAAAAATGTCACAGCGGCCACAGAGAGGCCTGTGACTTAACATGCTGATTATTCTTTAAGCGTACACTCACGGTACGGCTGATCTAGAAATTCAAGGTCGCTCAGCGAGCTATGGAACGGGCTATGCTTGGATCCGGAAGAGAACCAAAGTTGTCCTCATAGCTCACAGAATAAGCAAGCTGAAGTGGCAATGGGCTGGTCATATTAGACGTAGGACCGATGACCGTTGCGGTAGACGTGTTCTTGAGTGGAGACCGCGAATCGGCAAACCTAAGCTAGGAAGCCCTCAGGCCGGGTGGGGCGACGATCTTCGCAGTGTAGCGGCTGGATGAGAGTTGCCGAGAGTCGAGCCGAATGGCGTGCAATTGGAGATACCCATGTCCAGCACTGGACTGCTATAGATTGATGATCATGATGATGCTTTAAACTCAAACCATAATCTGACTGCAATGTGTTGCTTTCACTCGCGGATCGGACCGCGTGGAGATCGGAAATTATCCTACGTAGTACTCTCCGTACTATCGGAATTAAAAGTATGTCCTAACTCAAGTCATGGTCTACCTCTGTGCCAAATTTTATGGTCCTATGTCCGTTGAGCCGTTGAGGAGTGAAAACGGAAAGGTAACAGATAAACGAACAGACAGAGTTACTTTGGCATTTATTATATTAGTACCTATAGTCTATGCCAAATTTGATGGTCCTATGTCACCTTTAAGTCCTATGTTTGATCTATTTATCTTACTGAAACCGATACATTTGTTAACCTATCTCTAAAATCCTTACTATCTGTTGAAAGAGACTGGATCCTGCGACACAGGGTATACTAGTGCGGGATCCAAGGTATGACCTTGGATCCCTAAATATTGTAACGTTTGTTTATGAATCAATAAAGTTTTTATTATTATATTATGTCCGTTCAGCTGTTAAGGAGTGAAAACGGAAAGGTAACAGATAAACGAACAGACAGAGATACTTTGGCACTTATTATAATAGAACCTATGGATGGATTGGTATTTTCTAATCAAGGCACAGCGAGCTTGACCACTGCAGACGACAAAATGAGTTGCTTGAACCTGCAGTCGTGGTTCACCTTTTAGCGGAGAAAGTGGTTTCTTTCAATAAATATTCATACACACAGCCTAGTCTAGACCGTAATAGCACGTCATTCATTATTATTTTCTCATGCTCATTCACTGGATGGCCGCCCACCAGGCTTTACAAAACTATAGTAGAAATATTACTCATTAGAATTCCCGAAATATCAGTCCTGCGTGGGAAAGGATCATTACATGGACCAACTGCCGCGTTTTGCATTGTCCTGTCACGTATTAAAGGACCAAATTCTGTCACCGATAAATAAAAGACTTTACAACGTTTGTTATAGGGTTAAAATTTGGATGTGAAATTTGGAAGAATGAGGCTTGAATTTGGAATGGGGTAATAAAATGTAGGTGTGATTTAAAATGGCTACTAGTTAAGAGGCAAAGACAGTAGATAAATGTTAAATATTCGGTGTTATTATTGATTTTTACTGTAAAGAGTATTTATACAGTAGGACTAAGAGCAGCTACATTAGAAGAAGGGAGAAACTACTAAGTAATTTTTTTTTTTCAGGAGCTATTAAAGCTATAAGTGTAGAAAGATTTCTTTTCTTTTTTGCACCTTCTGAACTTACTGGGGTTTCTAGTTTTTTACAAGGTAAGAATTTTTCCTTTCTGAAGTTCTTATCAACCTATACTAGTCCACTTCCAGACATGGGCCTGTCCAATCGTATACCATTTAGCTCAACCTCGGCTACTATCATCCACCTACCAGCCACTCTGCCAATCAGTCTATAATGTTCCCACTGCTGGGACACAGGCCTCCTCTCGGTGAGAGGGAGTGGGCATCAATCCAACAAGCGGGCCCGGTGCGGGTTGGTAGATGTCACATGTCTTCGAATTTTTAGTTCTAGGACATGCCGGTTTCCTCACGATGTTTTCATTCATCGTTTTGAGAGCAGTGGTTATGAAATAAATCACACAAAGTAACGCGCCTGCTGGGGTGCGAACCCACGACTTACAACTCATAAGTCGAGACCGTTACCACTGGGCCACCACTCTCAAAGCTGATCCAACAACACATTTTCCACAAGAAGATCGCATGTTTTAATTTTTCAAGTCGACCGTCCGCAGGCGTACCTTTGCCTCGTCGCGACAAACCATTTTATAATATGTATAAAAATAGATAGAGCTATCACAGTATCGCCCTGTCTTCGGGGCGTAGTGGGCGGTCTCTGAACGCTCCGCCCGCTTTAGTATAAATTATAACTTACGTCTCGTCTGTCTACCTACGCCATCGCCAATACGATGCTGTATTTAGGGTTGCCAACTTAAAAAAAATAAAAATAGTAGAAAATGTAATTGTTTTTGTGTATTTTTAAACTGTTTTGGAGATTTTTTTTTTTATTGGTTAAGTACGACCAGTGGTCCACATTAGCCCTGGAACAAAAAAGCTGAAAGTCATGGGGAAAGGCCTTTGCCCAGCAGTGGGATGATGCAGGTTAACAGTATTACAGTAACGGTAAGTACTTATGTAGTTTGTAGAGCTTTTGCAACACTATGAAACTAGGTAGGTTGTCTATAAGGAGTTTCTCTTTTTTTTTTATTTGTAACATTTTTCGTCTCGTTTTCCTGCAATCTGTGGAGTGGGAAATCTGTGGGAGTGATTACGTGAAAAGGGACGGAAGTGTATTACAGGAAGCCGGAGAAGCGCGCGGCATTTGATATGACCAATGAGCGCGCACGGTGCTAGAATTGGCCGTCAAAAACGACCTTGACGAGGCCCCGCCCCTTTGATGTTGCATGTTACCTTAATTTTTTTAATTAACTTTCTAGCGCACTGCGCACATTAGTGGTAACAATTGCATTACGAAAATCGCCCTTACTACTACGACATAAAGGAGCTGTCAAATGTCAAATGGTACACCGTACAACTGATGCGCGTTTGAACCTATGTAGCTACATGGAGTGAATCCCAATCTGGATTAACGATTAAAAGATTCTATACTAGGGTAGGGATATTAGTCAAAAGCAATATTTTGGAAACTATAGTTTTATTGATCCGTTAACAGTATTCAAAGGAACAATAAAAGTATTTATACAATTTTTAACAGTACGGTTGGCAACCCTTACTGTCACTATTATGAGCCTGTTGAGTTTATGGCAAAGTCTATAATGGAGGACTTGTTCAAGTATTATTAGATACCTTTTGTTTCGCAGGCAATCAATCTTGGAAATTAATTACTTTGAGTTGCGAAATTAATGTCGAAGGTCGAAAATGAATTATTCTATTAGATTTATACAGGTCAAAGGAGTGTTGTGTGGCCATGAGATGGTTTTAATGATTTATGGTATTTTCAAACTGTAACGCTACGCACCCTAGAAGGGACATAAAGTTAAAAAAAAAAAATCGTCGGCCAGATAAATTATAGAAAAAAATTGGACATGTATTTTTTCTTTTTTTACGAAATTAAAAGATTACAGCAATTCATTGAGTTCATTGGCCGGTAGATTTTATACTGAATTGTGACGTAACGAGCCCCCACTCCCCAACTTTAATGAGTTTTTATTATTATGATAAAGCAAAAAAACACGTGTCTAATATTTTTTAAATATCTGACTGACGGACTAAATAGTAGTAAACCAAAGTCTATACCGAAAATTGTCATTCATCATTTTAGTAAAAAACATCCCGTTCCCGAACAACCGCCCAAAAACTGCAAATTTAAAACAAATAAACAGATTACTCAAAAGAGAGAACAAACGTGTGTACTCTATTATTTTTAGCACTATTATCATAACTTGTTTGTCTTTCTGTACGTCGCACGCGCACACTTGAGCATGGATTTAGCAAATCTAAGCGTTGTTTAATCTGTGCTTCAACGGATTTGTGGGCAGGGCGCCCTCTATTTTTATTAGCAGTTCCATATTTAAAATGGGATTTATTTTTAAATCTATGCTCGGCGTTTCGAAAATCGAAAGCATTGTGACATAGATGTTTTTTTTATTTTTATTTATTTATTAATCATCATCATTCTAAATAATAACAGCTGCACTGGTCGATCTTCAAGGTAAAGCAACTCTTGCCGAGGTTGACCTGTGGATGGGGGACCGTCCCCAACATACCGAGACCTCTCAGTGCCTCAGAAAGCACGATAACGCGCGTGCACATCGTAGATCTTGGACGGTCGGTACTGAACGCTTACCATGACCACAATAGAAACGGGTTTTGTCGGCGGAAGAATAGACAAAATGATAGATAAACAATCCAATACAACACACAATCACAATCTGTCATTTTGTCTATTCTCCGATCGACACAACCCGTAGAAAGCCCGTTTTTATGTTTGTCGTGGTTCGCGTACCTACTGATTGTCAGAAGCCCAAAAATCGAAACACCAGTTTCTTGAAGGAGTATCCTCTCAGTAACTGGGCTGTGGACTTCAGATAGGCAGTGGCTCCATGTAAAATACTGGTATTCTGCTGCAACCAGTTAGACTGGAAGCCGACCCCAACATAAAATAATTGGAAAAGGCTAGGTAGATTTGAACATCTTTCACACAATTCCCATCTTTCTTTGGCCTTCCGTTACCTACTCATCCACATTGATATTCAAAACTTCCCTCACGTAAGTACCTACATAAGATAATATCGAATCTTATAAAAATAAATAATTTGCGTTTGAATGGAAGGGACAAGGCACGCGTAGCATGAACACCGTAGAAACGGGTTTTGTCGACGGAAGAATAGACAAAATGGCTGGAAGGACATAAAGTGACCTTATCGGTGATGTTCTTTAGAAAGGTCAGGTGCGTAGTATTCGGAAACAGCGAGCGTGTATGACCAGTACTATTATAGCGTAATACACGAATAATTCGGAATTTGAATCGTTTTGAAACAGATTGCTAATCCATTGCTACAAAAGTTCGAAAAAGAATCTGCTCAACAACGTAAATAACGCAATGGATGTTGTTGAACTGTCAAAATGAAACAAATTAGTCGTAATTATTTACGAAAATTTGTTGCGTAATTAGATAGCAGATGTATGAACGTAAACGAAGCAAATGGAGTATGCAAGGATCGTATTAGGTGGCATTCTGTAGTTACTGTCTACACCGATGGGAACAAGGCGTGAATTTATGAATGTGTATCTGTATTGGCGTTTGATGTCCATCGGCCATATTGGCAAATACAATCTTGGTCAAACCGTCAAATCTGCTAATGAATAGATGGTATCCATGATGCCACTTTAAGGATATGCTGAAATGAAATTAAATTAAATTGTTTATTCTGTAAATAGGACATCGGAATCACTTTTACACGTCATAAAATTAAAAATAGGCTCGATGAGGTCGGTGTTTCTTATCTGACTACTCTGAGAAGAAAGGCCGAAACAAACTCAGAGGTGGCAGTCTCTTTTAAAGTCCAGACAGGTCAGGCCATATGAGGACCATGTAGATTAGTGTCTGAAATGGTCTTTTGAGACACGGATTTGAGTGGACCTGTCTTCAGTGTAAGCATTTGTCAGTAATCGCGGAGCTCAACTCGTTGTACGGAAAGTCTATACAATGAGCTTATACTGGAAGTGTATATCTTTATGTGCTGAGCGTAAGTACACGGACAGTTTGGCATTGAAAAATAGCAGTTTTACGTAGCATTGAGAAAATACGACACGCGAAAATGATTAAACGGTGGTACGAATAAACACTATTCATTTCCAAAAATGGCTAAATTCATTTATGAGAGAGTGCTGTAGCTTCTTATTAATGACGATTCATTAATAATTGCTTCTAAAGACAAACCGGCAAGGGGAAAACATTTAATTGGCTGTAATAAAGGATGAACAAAAGTAGCAATAATGGTAGTATATAAAATGACCAAGATAATAATGGATTTGATTACCGTTAGGCAATTATACCATAACATAACATCACGCCTGATTTCCTCGAAGGATTAAGCAGAGATGCACATTTATTAATACACGCACATTTCACAAATTATGTTTTTTTTTCCGTCCCATGTAATGCGATCTATTGCCATCAACCGGGCACAAATCCAGACTCCGGGCTGCTACTGAAAATTTCCAGATGGAAAAACCCATTACATTTTGCCCGATCCGGGAATCCGAGGCAGTCAATTATATTATATAAGACAATTATATGATGGAAAATAAACGGTTTTTCGAGATTAGACTGTCAGCCATTTTATACTAGTTACTTCCAAACAATGAACACAGGTTTAGTTTTTTAAAATTAAATAATTTTATTTGTCACTTTCGACTACGGAGAGAGTAAGGTAAAAGGTCACCAACATAGCCCAAAGAATTGTCAACTTATGTGGCAGTGAGCGCATTGATCTCAGAACGGGCAGTTACCAATATCCAGGACCTTTCGGATCCGGAAGATTCTGGGCTGCACCAGACGGCCAAGTGGTCGCGACCGGAAGGCGCAGCATGGGTAGGCTTGCCATACAAAGTGGACCAATGACCTGGTGAAAGTCGCGGGGATCCGCAGGGCACGAGAAGCACAGGACCGGTTGATATGATGACGCTTGGGGAGCCCTATGACCAGCTGTTGACGTATTTCGGTTGAAGTTATGATGATGAAGAAGGTTGAGGGGTATAGGTAAAAGAAACACAGGCGTACTGGCGTTCCATAATGTCTTGTTGAGGAAAAGACGCCCTGAGTCGACGATGGTAGAAGGAAGATAGTGAGTGACTTCAAAACAAAGCGAAAAAAATTAATATGATGACTACACAATCCGCCTAGTTTTTTCCCAACTATGTTTGGGTGGGCTACCAGTTTAACCAGATGCAGCTGCACACCAGTAGTTTTTATGGAGCAACTGCCCATCTGACCTTTACAAACCAGTAGATGGGTATAGATAGTACCATCCTCGAAGTCGCGCCCGGCGCTCCACTGACAGATGCAGGCCAAGAGCTTATCCGTAAAGGATAAAAAAGACACTTGATTACATGGAGCGATTGCCTATTTGCCAGCCCAGTCACTGAGCAACACGATACTCCTTGGAGAGACTGGTATTCAGATTGTTGGACTTCTGACAACCAGCACGCGTAGCATGACAACCATAGAAACAGGTTTTATCGACGGAAGAATAGACAAATTGACAGACTGTGATTGTTTATCTGTCATTTTGTCTATTCTTCCGTCGACAAAACCTGTTTCTATTGTGGTCATGCTAAGCGTGCAGTCCAGTAATCGCGGAGTGGGGCGCGTCTTTGTGGATGGCACTTTCCGTCACACGAGACCAAATGTACCATCAAAGAAGTTCATATCTAACCAGTTTCAAAACAAAATCCCGTGAACACGATGAACACATCTGTTACCGGCCCGGGTCTATAGCCGCCGAGTGGTGCAAGCAAGAATAGTCCTTACGGTGGTTAGATATGAACTTCTTCGATGGTACGTATAATACCTGAATGGTAAAAAAAAAACAAATGACTCAAAGCCTCGTGTGCGTGAAAAATTAAATAGTTATGTGTGACCTCGTTCAATAAGAAGCAACGCCGCATTCAAGTATTAGCAAGTAATTACTCAAGTAATGTAAACCGATGTCCTGAATATATAGCAGAGTGGACGAATATCATTCGCGTCGTAGGAACGTCATGAATTTTGTTTTTTTTTAGTCTTTCTAAACTTTACAGTTCTAGATGCAGTGTGACATCAATTATTAGGTTAGAAGAATTTTTACTATACTAAGAGTAACCTATAGTTGAGTAGGTATGAAGCCTTAAGGCTCTTGCAGAGAGACGCGACGCGACAGCGCGACGCGATACTTTTGGAACAATTTCTATGAAATCTTCTCGTAAATTGTTCTGTCGTGTCGCTCCTGCGGGCGAGCCTTAATTCGGAGTACTCAAATAATTAGTATAATTATTTGAAGTTTGTTGGTAAAGATCTTGAAATTAATAATATCAGTGTTTGTCTCAAAGGACCAACTAGATTTAGCAGGATTGAAATGGAAACCACTCTTTAAGAAGACGAAGAAAACTACTAATTAGAAGACAGTAAGGATTCCTATGACAAATAAGAACCTACACGGTGCACATTAGATAATATATGATTTTTTAATGTAAATCAGTAAAAACTAAATTTATTTATTTATTATTTTATTATTTAAAAAATTCACATTCAAAAATGTACAAAGGCGGACTTAATGCCTTAGGCATTCTCTACCAGTCAACCAAGGGTGGTGAAGAGATTAGATGGCAGGTGCTCTATTTGAGAGGAACAAAAAAAAAAAAAATTATTCTAATGCATTATAACTAAAATAGGTACAACAATACATAAATAGGTTACAAACTACATACACATACATACATATTTACTATAATATATACCTCTATTATATATATATATACAAATTCAAGGGAGAGAGGAGTTGAGATGACTCTACTCTATTTATTTTGAAAATACCTCCGCAATTACCGCTTAAATGCATACCGACTGGTGGCCGTTATCAAGAGGAAGCGCATTCCAAAGAAGAATGGACTGAATATGAAAGGAAGAATGAAAAAGTCAGAAGAGAAAAAAAAAATGTTTGTAGGAAGAATCAAAGAATCCGGAACTCAAAACGTTACCGTAACATGAAAATATAAGTAGGTACACACGATACACCAAATACGAAGAAAACTAAATAAATGTGTTTGTAGTGCCAATGTCAGTGGGTTATGGACACATATTGTATTACGTAAGATAACAATATCAGCTGATTCTCAAAGGCAAAAAGCTAGCAAACTAGGAAATTAGATACATATTTTTACTCCCCAAGTTAACTCAAGTCAGAGCAGTAGTGGCCCAGTTGTAACGACCGCGACTAACGAGTTGTAGGTCGTAGGTTCGAACCCTAACAGGCGCTTTATTTTATGTAAATTATTTCATCACCACTGCTCTCAAAACGGTGAAGGAAAACACCGCGAGGAAACCGGCATGTCCTAGTACCAAAAATTCGAAGACATGTGACATCTACCAACCCGCACTTGGCCCGCGTGGTGGATTACGGCCCACTCCCTTTTGAAGAGAGGAGGTCTGTGTCCCAGCAGTGGGAACATTATAGGCTGATGATGCTAAGTGAAGTCAATAATACAGCAAGAATCCTTATTGAAATGTTGTCTTTTAATCAAATAGGTAAAGGGCAATGGAAAGGGCTATATATGCTTGGAGTTTCCCTACGTGAATGAATCAGAAATGAAAAGATCCGTGTGAGAACCAAGGTGAACGACAACCCGAAGAATTGCCAAACTAAAGTGGCAGTCGGCAGGGCACATTGCTCACAAAACAGATGGCCGATAGGACCGTTCTGGAGTGGCGATTACTTACCAGAAGACGTAGCGTTGGAAGGCCACCCACGAGGTGGACCGATGACACTGTGAATATTTCTTGTTCTCCGAAGCCGAAATCCTCAAACATTTATGGGATCAATCAAGGAAATGTCCAGCTGGCCTCACACGCACTCCTATCCACAATCCGTAACCCTAGAAGAAGGTTGTTAAGTCAGACCTGATCCCGAAGCCAGAGTTCTGTACCATAATTGCATAATACACGATCAATTAGAATCTGAATCGTTTTGAAACAAATTACTAATCCATTGCTTCATAACTTCTAAATAACGCAATGAATGTTGTTGAACTGTCAAAATGAAACAGATTAGTCGTAATCGTTTACGAAAATGTGTTACGTAATACTTAAACACATTTGCAGCTGGATGGCTAGATAGCTGGTTTTTGGCACAACTTGAGAGAAGAAACTGACATCTAACTTGAATGCCCTAGGGGACCAACAGTTAGGGAGTTCCGATCGTATTTCAACTTACAACACAATGTCGTTAATCGACATTTCGGGCCATGAACCCGAAGCCTTGGATTCTAATCCAAGGCTGAAAGCTTAAAAGTGTGCTTTTATTTGGAAAATAATTAGCCAAATAGGAAAAAATATTAAAAAACCTTGCGTTCCTGAGGACCATAAGCTATATAAGGTGCTCCTGACCGGGAGCATTCGCCTGTAATGTAACGTTCAAAGTAGAGAGTTACATCAGTGAGGGAGAAGAACCGAGCATTACAGTGCGTAAAGTCTGTAATATTTAATCTGAAATGTTACATTACAGGCGAATGGTCGTCAGTCGGGGAGGCAGTATTGTAACGTAATGCTCAAAATCGAATCTGTAACGTTACATTACAGGCGAATGCTCCCGGTGAGGGGCGCACCTTTAGGTTAGGTTAGCCGTAGCCCCCGGTGCAAGTGTGCGAGGAAACACAGGGTGGTTTTAGTCAGTAAAAGTCTGACAGACCTCTCAGTCCGCCCCAGGGCGGAGGACATCCAAGAGGATTAAAAAAAAAGGTGGTCCACGTGTCTATTCGGTGTAAAAAAGGGTATTATCGTAGAAAGATTATATAGTAAATGCTTCCCACGATTTACATCAGGATGTCCGTTACGATAACCTGAATGCTGAAATATGAACATACAAAGACACCGACATCATTCAGTACTATCTAAAAACACCGCTGTTTACAAATCAATCTTTTCCTTCAAAATTCAAACAACGATGTACTTTCACTGTCAAACGCTTTAAAACGACAAACATTTTTTTTAAGAGAACCCCTCCATCCTCCGTTTTCGATTGGTCGGGGGTGGCAGCGCGCGCACGCGATTGGTCGGCTTGAGGGTGGTGGCGAGGGCCGGCAGCCAATCAGAACGCTTCCCGCGAACGTGCCCTATCTCACTTCGGCGCCCTTCAGGATTTAAGGGCCGTAAGGTTGTGTTTGCGCTGCATTTTACGCTGTTTGTCAATTTAATTGATGTTCGTTTTTTAAAATGAGGGCTGGAAGTGGTTTATAGGCTTTTGTGTGGACCGGGTATCGTGTGGCGGCAATTTTAATGTGCCAATACTACTTACTTTGCTTTACTATAGTACCTACTTAACGTATGGAAGGTCATTGTTATGAAGGTTGTAGTGGTGGAGAGCATTGCAACCTAAATAAAAAAACAATCTGACTAGTCTTTTCCCAACTATTTTAGGGTCGGCTTCCAGTCTAATCGGATGCAGCTGAAAACCAGTATTTTACATGGAGACACTGCCTATCTGACCTTTACAACCCAGTAACTGGGTAACACGATACCCTTTGGTAAGATTGGTTGTCTGACTACCCGTAACAACTCAAAGACGGCTTAACGTGCTTTCAGAGGCACGGAGGGGTCTCGATATGTAATAGATGGTCACCCATCCACGAAGCGACCGCGGCTACCATAGCTTAACCTTCAATCGACCCGTACGGCGGTTATCATTTAGCTATGACCCCTCTTTAGCCAGGTTACATTAAATAATATTCGTAAATAGAAACTTCTTAGGCGAAGAATTCGTAGTAGGAGCCCGACTTGACAACCAGTCTAAGCAAGGGGTATCGTGTTACCCAGTAACTGGGTTGTGGAACTTTTGGAGGCAGTCGCTCCATGAAAATGCTGATCTGAATACCAGCATTTTGCATCCGCTTAGATTGGAAGCCGACCCCAACCACAGATGCATACAGATTGGACACTCCGCAGTTTAGGTATGAAACTACAAGGAGGCGGGCTCGACTTGCTGGGTCAATTCAGTGAGTGTATTTTTAAACGACAAGGATTTTTAAATAACTAAATATAACTAACATAATAGTAATTAAGGTCATGTAGTAGTGGAGAACTTATATGTACCTACCTATATTATAATTGAATGCCTATTAAAAGTGATGTAAATCGTCATTGCGATAATTGTAATTGGTATAGACAATGAAAAATAATAATAAATAATTGGATAATGTAAATGATTGAATAGAATAAATTTATTTAACTGTTATTATTGTTTAATGTATAAGTATAAAAGTTATTAATCAATTCAATAATAATAATTTGTACTGAATATTTGCACGCCATGAAAAATGGCAGACATGTCGTGAGCCACTCTTATTTTAAGATCTTGCATGTATGTATTGTTTTGATTCTGTATGTATACACATGTCCGAGCAAATAAAATTTATTTATTTCTTTCTTTCTTTCTTGTAACGTAGTCAGAAGATCTAAGATTCACGCGATAGAACGAGAGGAACTTTAGGTATAGAGGGTGGTAGGAATATCGACGCGAAAACTGTTTTTTTTTTAATAACCGACGAAAAATTTCAACTCAAGGGGTTTCAGAATCATTTACTGAATGGTAACAGTTTTCGCGTCCATTTCCCTGCCACGCTGTATAGCTGTAGGTGATTAGCGCTGTGCGACCTGAATTGCACTTTAATGCGTTATCATATGATTTTGCAGAGCGTCCCATCTGTATTAAGCTGTGCCCCAACATAGTTGGGAAAAGGCTAGGCAGATAGTTTTAATGTAACCTGGAGCTGTGCCGTATTTTCAAATGGGCTTCCATCATTGATTAAATTGATACGTTTTGGATATACGAACCGAGAAGTAGACTAAACATGTTGAGGAACTTGTGAATATCAAGTTATCACACGATCGCTTAACGTTAGTGAATAGTCTTTAAGATTTAGAAGAAGCTTTTGCAAATAGAAACAGATGAAAAACGTTTGGAATCAGATTAGCTAACAAATGTATGAACAAATGATCAAATGTAAGAATGTAAACGAGGCCAAAGGAATATGTACGGATCGTAGCAGGTGGTTTTTTGTAGTTTCTGCTTACACCCATAGCTAACAAACTAACAGCAGTGATAGCCTAACGGTGTGACCATCAAACTGCGAAGTCATAGGTCTCGAGTTCATGTGCGTATTTTATGATTATGACTTGATCATTAACGGTGAAGGAAAACATCGTTAGGAAACCGGTATGCCTGAGAGATATCTCTACGGCATGTGAAGCCAAGCCAGAGGCCCATGGGCGGCATAAAATCTCTGACATCAGGTTAGCGACACAGGAAAAAGAAAGCTAACAAATTATAGGGTTAGACTGGATGCAAAAGGTAAAGGACAGAGTATCCTGGTGTCATTTGGGAGAGGTCTATGTCCAGCAATAGAGAATGGTAGAATGATCCGCATCCGTATCGAAAGACCAAATACATAACACATCAAGATTTCAAAACTACTTTACAATACGACATTTGGTCCTCTGACCCGCTAATAATTCGACCCGTCACATATTATTAACGGTCGCGTTAACCGAACAAAGAACAAAAGCTATTCGAATATCGAACACTCACAAACGAACAAAGCTTTGTTTTTTTTATTTCAGTTCGACATTCGAAACTGTTTTGACGTTCCAGTGTTCCATTTTTGAAAAATTATTATTATCGCTCTCTGGGTCTTATGAGCGATCAATAATAAGTAACTGGTCACCAGTATTCTTGTTTATGGTTTTGAAATACTAAACAGAAACAGCTGCTTATCGTTATTTGAGAATTGTGATGACTACTTGGCAGTAGCCACATCATAGTCATTTTAGACCAATATTTAGGTAATACTAGCTAATGCCTAGCATGCGTTGCAATTCCTTTTTTTTGTTAGGAACCTTCTCCGGCGCGCACATAACAACTTACCAAAGTTTCATAACAATTTTTCTCCATAGGAACAACATCATAATCGCGACAAAAAATGATCAACTGTCCCGTACATTTGGGTCGGGTAGGTATTAAAGTTCAGTTCTAAATAAACATTGTATTCTTTAAAGGGTCACTGATTCTTCAAAACCAAAGCACAGTCCGTTTACTCGAGAGTATAGAGCTTACCAATCTAAAACACAAGCGTTTGCGATAATACGGAAGCTTTTCCGTCGGAAAGCTGCTGCAGCCGAAACGCTCTATTTGATGCGAGTACTAGGTACCTACTTCATGTTTGTTCGTACTGGTAGGTTCTTCAATTTCAATTTCAATTTAAATCAGCCTTTACTTAAAACTAGTAATTACAATTTATTTAAATGAAAGGTTTAGAGCCGATTTCTCAATCCTCAGTTAATTCGTTGAATCTAGCGTATAAAATTATCTGACTGTTTATCAGGCGTATAAATATTTTCAATTTTTCAATCGTTTAATAACTGAAGAATAGAAATCTGTGGTCTTTGTTAACCAACTTCACACTACAAGTGAGATGTACAGATATAGTATTCAACATGTTAGACAAGAATAGAAACTAAACGTATGTTTGACATTTTGACGAGATTTCTTATCTTTTGTTTAGATCCACAGATGGTCAGCTATTGTGGCGACCTTTTTTTTTAATTTTTTAATGGTATTTAAGTTGATAGGAGTGAGCACGTATTTAGCTAAAAAGGATCAGTTACAAAGAACTTTTCTGTGCCTTAACTGTGTTTTCGACTTGATACTAAAAGTTGAGCCTAGTGGTTTTAAAATGTTAAATAATGTCGGCCCGAAAACGTAAGAAAAGTGATATATTTCGAGACATATAAAAACGATCGTCAATTGAATCAAACACATGAGAGCACGTGAACACGCAGAGGCAAAGCACATCAAAACAAACGTCAAAATATTATTTATTCCCTAGAATAAGGTACTAACTGAGGCTTGAAGGGACAGTTAACTTTATTCCTCAGATACTGACTATTTGACTATTGAAAAATCCAGAATCATGCTGTCTGTGGAATAAACGCTATTCGATTCTTTATCTGAGGATTGAAAATTCTGCTATTAGACATCAGAATTCTCCAGATAGCTTTGCTCTTTAATATAGGGGTCCGCCTTTTCCATAGCTCACGGTTGGAGATTTTCCCTCCAACAGTGGTTTTTCAAGTAGTCTTTCCATCTTTGAAATGGTCTTCCTCTTTTCCTGTTTCCGTCTCTGGGATACCCTTCTGTTACTTCTCTGACCTTCCGCTTTTACCCCTAACGACATGACATGCCCACTTACATCTTACAGTGTTTTTTTGGAAGTCGGTTGTTTTTTTTTTAAAGTTTTTATCTATTGCAATCCTTACAAAGGTGAAGGATAACATGGCGAGGAAACCGGCATGTCCTAGAACCAAAAATTCGAAGACATGTGACATCTACCAACCCGCACTGGGCCCGCGTGGTAGATTACAGCCCCCTTCCTCTCGAAGAGAGCAGGTCTGTGTCCTAGTAGTGGGAACATATAGGCTGATTATGCTTAGGCTTACAAATATTGATTGAAACCGCTTTTGATTCAGATTCTGCTCAATTCCTCGGAAAGAAGCTGGCAGCGATTATGAAAATTGCATATGCACCCCTACGTTTTTCTTCACATGCACAAACTACATCATTTTATGAAAATCGCTAAAGTACGAGTAGGTGAAATACATAGAGGACATTATATACTCTCTGTGACATTAGTATCGACGATACATTTCTGTATAAGCAAATGAACACAATTTTCAGTAGTAGCAGTGTTTGTAGCAGCCCGAAGTTTGGATATGTGCCCGATCGATGGCAATAGGCTTGCCCCCTATTACATGGGACTTAAGGGGATGCGCTAAAGTAGCCCGCGAGATTCAAATTTTCTTGAGTTTTTTCCATTTTGCGGGCCAGTGTCAGTCAGTGTGTTGTATGTTGATTAAAATATGATTCGCGACCGTAACAAATATGGCTTTACATAATTATAATCATTACTATCAGCAATACAACTCCTTAAAGTTAGCATAATTGTCAAAAATCATGATTCCATGAAATAGTCATTCAATGGGATTACATGAACTTAGAGAGTTGTATTGATCATTTTTATGATTATAATTCTATAATTAAACATTTGATACGACCGCGAATCATATTTAGATCAACATAGAACATGATACTGACCTGCAAATTGCAAAAAACGTAAGAAAATTTGAATTTCGCGGGCTACCTTGACGATAGGATAGTACACCTCTGCCTACGCTTCGTGAAATACAATCGTGATGTTATGTTTTGAGGTCGGTAAGGTACTTACTACTACTTATTCGTCGTAAGTATATCGTGACTGTAGCTACTACAACTTGATAAAAAGATTTGCCATTCAGCAAGGTTGCTCTGCTATCGGGGATTTGACCGCCCAAGGTGCGCGACAGTCGCAAGTAGCAACACTTTTGATTCTTGTTTGTAAGCTGTTTTATTTCTACTTGGCTCCTTTTCCAACATGTTTATAGGTATTAAATATGATGTAGGTACAGTCAACTGCACATCATTCGACAGTGACAGTTTAATTAAGGGCTTAATAAAAATAGGATTGGCGACTGTAACAAATACGGCTTTACAGAAATATAATCATTAGAATCAGCAATACAAATGCTTAAATTAGAATTGACCTCAAATGTCATGATTTCATGTAATAGTCATTCAATAGGGTTACATGATCTTAGAGAGTTGTATTGATGATTTTTATGACTATAATTCTATAAATAAATATTTAATACGGCCGCGAATAATATTTAGATCAACATACAACCTGATACTGACCTGCAAATTGCAAAAAACGTAAGAACATTTTAATTTCGCGGGCTGCCCTGGTCGCATTCGCCTTAAGGCGACGATAACCAACTTTTAATGATTTTATACTGAAGATCACGTCTAAAAGAGTAGTGTTAATGATTTGGAAAAAATATATGTTAAATTAGAGCATTTTCTTAATAACTTAGACTATGAATATTTTAGAATATGTTTATATTACATAGTGTAATTAATTTGTAAAATTATGTCTAACGCGGATAAAAACTGGGAATCACGCAAAAACTATCAAGCGATTTTTTTTTAACACGATGACCACATCTGTTTTACGCCCCTTTTTGCAATAATATTTTGTCGTTTTTGTTTTTGAAATTTTCATTTCTGTTTTCCTGATAGTTATAGGTATATATGGTATGAAGGCTCCCCTGTTTTAATTTAATTTTAATTCTGTATGCCATGTCTAGTGATCGCAAGCGCTACTGCTTAGCATGAGGGCCTGGGTTCGATTCCCGGATCCTGAAAAGTGTTATTGGGTTTTTCCATCTGGAATTTCTCAGTAGCAGCCCGGAGTCTAGATTTGTGCCCGGTTGATAGGCTCGCCCCCTATTACATGGGACTTAAACATAATTGGCGAAATGTGGGTGTGACAGGTGTACCCCTGCGCAACCGTTCGAGGAAACACGGAGTTATTTATAATTTTAGTTTTATTTATTTTCAGTGCTAGGTTTGCTACTAGGGTTTATTCCCGGGACGAGAGTTCCCGGGAAATCCGCATTCTCGTTTCCGAGAAATTCAGATCGAGAAAAATCGAGAACTCGAGAAATAATTTGTCTAAGATTTCCTTAGGTTTGATTGATTTAGATAGCTCACAGAAATGGAAGGAGGATAATATGTTAGTTTGCAAAAATTGCAGAGGTTATTACCGCGAACTAAACTTGCTGTGGAAGCATTAGGTAGACAAGATGCCAATTTATTAACCGCAGAGGCTATAGTAGTACCTAGTATAGTATAGTGACTGTAAGACTGTAAGTGTCGTGTGAAAGGGATACCGTGGCCCCTGGCAATATACAGGCAACTGAAGGAACACGGGTGGGTTTTAGTCAGTAAAAGTCTGACACGCCCTCCCGCTCCGCCCAGAGCGGGAGAAGTTATTTGACAATTTCCCAACCTCAAAAAAAAAAGAGGCTATATAGTCGATGTGTTGCTGACCAAATTGGAAAGTATCAACGACCCTTTGGCTCTCAAATCGATAGGTTTGGTGAAACTGAAAATTCAACAATTCAACACTCGTTGTGTTTTTCATGTGTTTTAAATGTTGTCAGCAATATAAGGAGCCGGCTGTCTGAAAATGCTATAAATGCTATGGTTTATTTTAAGGCATATTTTATCAGAATTAATTCGAAATTTTTAGATATAACTAGTCCAAGCACAGGTTAAATTAACACACAATTGCCAAAAATAGTGCTGTGATTATTAATAATCGAGTTGAGTTCCTTATCAGTTCATAAAAAAGTTTTTTTTTTATTTGATTATTTTTGCATTTAATCAGAGTTTATCAGAGTGAAGAAAGTAAGTTTAAAGAAGTTGTTTTTGATTATATTCTATGAAAAGAAGAGAAATACTGTAATTTGTTGTTATTGACAAGAGATTTTGTTGATTGTTGTCCTAGTTAAATAAACATTATGTATATTAACGACGTTTTCTTTATCAACAACAAAATTAAACATAACTGAAAATTTCTCGGTTTCTCGGGTAGGCCCGAGATATCGAGTTCGAGAATTCTCGAGACCCGAGAAATGAAAAACCTCGACAAACCATAAACCCTATTTGCTACGAGTATGTTTAATCAAAGAAATGCCGTAGATAGCTTTTGTTAATTATATTGTTTATGAGAGGTGTCAAAGGTGTTTTTTCATTAACTGAAAAACAATTTCGTTAATAGGGATGACGACAAAAATTTTTTTTAGTCCCGTCATGGAGATTATTAAAAAATATTGGACACATATTTTTCTTTTTTTACGTAGTCTAAAGATTACGGCGATACATACAGTTTAAATGTGCCATGACGTCACGAGAATGTAGATTTTATAGTTACTTGTGACGTAGCAACCCCCATTCCCTGACTTAAAATGCGTTTTATCTAAGTAATTAATTATTAATATGATAAAGCAAATATACGTGTCTAATATTTTTTTATTATCTGACTGACAGACTAAATAGTTTTATTTTTTTTACCCAGTCATCTTCCCTATAAGACTAAATAAAATTTACAAATTCGTCTCTCCTAATTACAGATTACTCAATGATCTAGCTAGGAGAGCAGCGATTCGTCCACAATTCGTGTGTACACCATGTCATTCTTAATATATACTTTGTCCCTCATGTTTTACAAAACCTATATGTGTCTATACTTAATCGTATTCAATAAGTTGACAGTTCGAAGCAACATAAATTGGACATTACTCATTGTTTAAGTTATATAAGTTGTTAAATTCGATAAAAACCATGCTTATGTACGCTACAAAGTTACGTTAACTTATCTTAAACAATGAGTAATGATCGATTTATTTTGCTTCGTACTGTCAACTTACTGAATACAATTCAAAGTCCAAGTATAGATAAATAATTCTAATAAAATAACATTTACCTTACAGGAATCCAATAGGAGCAGCAAAGCAGCAATGATCATTACTAAACATTATCAGAATATCACACAGCACTATAATACCAAAACAAAAAAACACCAAATCAGCGCCATCGCGCCATTCATATTTTTCAAATTTCGAAAAACCGAAACGTCACCACGTCACTACCATAACTGGAAACTGCACTTTTTTACTAATAAAACATTCTAAACTTAAAAATTTAATTTTAAAATGTCATTTTTAATTAATGATTACAATTTTAATCATAACAAATTAATTTGGGAAAGTTCAATACGTTATCTCGAGGCGATCGTCGCCGGTTGACTGACAGGCGATGCCGTGTCCCGCTCCCTCACATCCAGAGGGATAGGGGGCGAGAGGGCGACGGGAGGGGGGGTAATCCCGGCTGAGAGGCTGAGGTGAGCGATAACAGCATGGAGTATTTTGACACGAATTTTTGTAAAAGGTATTATGAGTAGGCTGTATTGGAAGATTGTAGAGATGCCTGTGCCTCCCTACCTAACCAAAAGCTTTTTTATGAAAATATGTAGGCATAAGTTGACGTTCTATTTTGAAATCCATCTGATTTAAACTGCAAGCCAACGCATTTTATACCAATAGAGTAATGGAAACTGTCAAAGGAGGTCATGGATACGCAATATTCGGCTTTATTGGTTTTATAGATATTCAAAAAAAGATTCTAGTTCCTACTCAGTTCTTACTGGTCAATCAGTCATATTAGATATCTCAAAGCTTTGTGAAGAAAAGCATGGAATTGTAGTCACCGTCTCACGTAACTTAAACATCTACTTAAGTACCTACATAGGTTAAAAGCTGCAGTGCAGGTAACCTAAATCGAATCAAATAACGTAGTCTAGCCTCCACGCCCATCTACCTATTAAGTCTCAAAACTCATTCTATTTAAATATTCAATCGCTAAAAGCTCATTTTCCGTGAAAACGACATAATTTTTCCATAAAAAGCTGCGTTTGTCATAACTCAGACGAAACCATTACTCGACCACAGACTAAACAAAACGAGCGCGGGAAACAGGTTTCCTTTTTTTTCTTCAACTCGTTTGCATTTGACGTTTGCCACTTCCCGCCTCCGTGCGTCGTGCGCGCTGATTGGTTGACGGATGCCCAACCAGCGTGAAGTAAGACTGTTCTATTATAATGAATGTCCGGTGACTTTTTAATTTGAATTGGGTTAATTTTTTTTTGGCTGCGTTCTGCCTTTTGTTGTCTGTTATTTATGGGCTATGCAATGATTAATTTTGACGTTTTTACAAATGATTATTCACGAGATTTTTTGCTGCGCTTTTACAATAGGTAGGTACTGTGTCGACGAATTTAAATACCCATACGAGCATAAATAAACCCGTATATAATAGCATACAACAACAACTGTTACTATTAGTGAGATGTCGGTGTGGGTGTGGGTGTGGGTGTGGGTGTGTGGGTGTGGGTGTGTGGGTGTGGGTGTGTGGGTTCTGTAATGTTATATCATCAACTGCCTAGCATTTTCCCAATTATGTTGAGGTCGGCTTCCAGTCTAACCAGATGCAGCTGAATACCAGTATTTTACATGGAGCGACTGCCTATTGGACCTCCACAACACAACCCAGTTTATGTAGGTAACCTAATGTTATATAATAACCTCATTTCAGAAACTATATTCCAACATCCTACGAATATTATAAACGTGAAAGTTTGTGAGGATGGATGAATGGATGTTTGATACTCTTTCACGCAAAAACTACTGAACGGATTTGGATGAAATTTGGCACATAGATAGTTTAAAACCTGGATTTACACATAGGATACTTTTTATCCCGATATTCCCACGGCATCCAGACTCATGCGGGTGAAACCGCGGGCCGTTGCTAGGGCCCTTGTTTACTGAAAGGTTTTCAGGGAAATTCTGATCAAGTCTCTAAAAAAAAATTCCTACCTATATACCTATGAAATAGTGCTAGTGCAGTGATAGCCTAGTGGTGTGACCGTCAGACTGCCAAGTCATAGGTCTCGAGTTCGAACCCAAGGCACGCACCTCAGACTTTCCTGATTCGTGTGCGTATTGTATAATTATCACTTGCTTCAAAAACGGTGCAGGAAATCATCGTGAGGAAACCGGCATGCCTGAGAGATAATAGTCGACGGCATGTGAAGCCAAGTCAGAGGCCCATGGGCGGTTTTAAAACTCTGACGCCAGGTTAGTCACTAACCACACGAAAAGACGAAGACCTGTGAAATCTTCGCCCAGTTGATAGGAAGTGTTACCTACCTGTACCCTTATTGCGTAAAACACGATCAATCACAATCGGTTTCATTTTGACAGTTCAACAGCATCCATTGCGTTATTTTCGTTGTTGAGCAGATAAATTTTTCGAACATATGAAGCAATGGATTAGCAATATAGTGAGTTACGCGAACAGCGGGCTATGACACCTGCAGTCGATGTTCGGTCGGCTCGGCTGCCAGCGGTCAGTCTAACTGAATGGATCTGAATATCACTGATGATGACTGCCTATCTGATCTGCACAACCCAGTTACTGGATAACACGATACCCTTGGTAAGACTGGTTGTCAGACTTTTGGGCTCCTGACGACCCGTAACGACTGTCAAAGATCTATACGAATGACAGCCGGGACCAACGGCTTAACGTGCTCTCCGAGGCACGGAGGGGTCTCGGTATGTAATAGATGGTCACCCATACGGTACATATGGTAGCTTAACCTTCAATTGACTCGTTATCCTTTAGCCTTCTGAAGTTCTTCAACGCACGGCGTACCCACGGTGGGACAAAGTGGGGCATCTGCCCCACCCCTCTGGTGGGATTTGATGGTATAAGTCTCTCTCGTTATCAGGCATATTTTAACTACTGTGGGCGTACTAATGGGTAGTGTTGGTTATGCGCAATAGAAAAACCGTTGCAGTTCAGCTATGTAATTACGCAACACATTTTCGTTGACAATTCCGACTAACCTGTTTCAATTTGACAGGCCAACAACATTCATTGTGTTATTTACGTTGTTGAGCAGATTTTTTTTTCGAACGTACGAAGAATGGATTAGCAATCTGTTTCAAAACGATTCAGATTCTGATTGATCGTGTATTACGTAATTAGGGTACAGATCAAATTATAATTTACAATAACATTACATACTTACACTAGCATTTCACACACTGTAGGTACACGACATAACTATTCGAAACGCGGGACAGTTCCTAGACTGGAGGTTCTGTTCTCTAGAACGGTCGGAAGGCAAGAAACGCGAAGCTAAAAATTAAGTAACAAAATTAATTATTCATTTGGTAAAATTCAAAATTACCACGCAAGACAATGCAGTGTCGATGAATCGAACGCGCATGCGTAGTTATCAAGTTTAATCGAGAGATCGTCATGTTCGTAAACGGGCGCCGTCAGTAGGGACTGGTCATCTCTTAGCTACCACGGCTTATTTTAATTTAATTTAATTTTTGAATTCTGTTACGGACGCTTTTCACGTTTTGCATCGTTCTCACGTGTAAACTTCAACATGAATGATGTTACCAATATTTTGTAACCACATCATGATTTAAAAGAGTGTCCGTGGAGTTTATTGCCCGTTCTTCTCCATAGGTACCTACTACGCTTAGGAATGGGCGACTAGCTTCGTCTTTCTGACTGACCGACCCCCTTGACAATTCAAAAGGGCAGCTCCCTATTCAAGACACTGACACTGACTTGCAAATTGCAAAAAACATTTAAAAAATTGAATATCGCGGACCTTAAGAAATTTCTGATTTGCCCCCCCCCTGAGCCAAAAGCTGGGTACGCCTATGCATAACCTCATTAATTTACTGCAACGTAGACCATCATTAAAGATAAATCTGTAATTAAACTTAGACACAGTAACAATGAACAACTTGCGTTGATAATTACGGCCGCGTCGTTAGCCCGCGCCATTTTGTTACAAATTGGACTAATTTGACAGCTCTCCCCCATCCCCCTTCGTAGGGGTGACGGCCTCCGACTCCCAAGTAGTTGAACACGGAGATAAAAGTGACTTTGTTTTAAAGTTTAACCGTCTTTACGTAAGTTTGGCTTAATTATAGTCAGAGTTTCGTTGTAAATGTAAAAATACTGCTTAGATTTGACATAATAGATAGGCCTTAGGGGGACAGTTTTAAAACTAATGAGTATAAAACCATGATAATGTCTGAAGTTCAGACATTATCTTGGGTTGGCAGTTCAGACTCTGAACGTTAAAAGAGACTGTGACCTCTGACTTTGTTTTGGTGTTTGTTCTCAGATAAGGAACACTAACTTCATCAAGTTTTCAAATATTACTAGCTGCACCCCGCGGTTTCAGCCGCATAAGTCTCGATCCCGTAAAAAAATCGGGATAAAAAGTATCCTATGTCCTAACCCAGGTCATGTTCTACCCATGTGCCAAATTTCATCCAAATCTGTTCAGCCGTTTTGGCATGAAAACGTAACAAACAAACAAACTCACTTTCGCATTTATAAAATAGTTTGGATTGGATTTCTTTTAGACGTGCAAAAGGGTTTTTTTAAATCAATTTACAGAAATAAAATATAATTAATCATTTAAGTTAAACAGTAGGGACACTTTGTCTATGGACTAGCTAGTCGACACGAATCCATTTTGCATTTGAGAAACAATTAACAAACAAAAGTGCGCTGTTGCATTTTCAACGCTCGGCTTAGCACCAAAAGTTGATAATCCAACAGCTCACTTTTATTTCGGCATAACAGTGCACTTTTGTTTAGGCATTATATTTAGGTGGAGCCCTGTAGCCTGTAGCCCCTATCCCAACTAGGTAAGGTCGATTTCTATTCTAGTCTGAAAAACAATATTTAAAGCCACGTTCAAACGGACGTAAATATATCGCTACGAGGTTTTATCGCGCACTCAAATTTGAACTCTCGGTGTTGAGCCGAGCGTTCAGAATTCAACGAGTTCAACCCAGTACGTCCAAAAACAACACACTGGATTTTCAAATCTTGGCGCTAAGCAGAGCATTGAAAATCCAGTAAAAACAAAAAATGGAAATAATCGCCGTGTGACTCAGAGCGATACGCTACGCGGCGTAGCGTAAGCAACCGGCAGTAGGCGTAGCGCTACGAAAAATTCGTAGACGTAGCCTACGCCTACGAATTCTTCGTAGCGCTACGCTGCCCGGTACGCGGTCACCTGTATAGAGAACTTAGTTTATTGTCATGATATAATATACTTCGCCACGTATAGCATTCCGAGACACAGTGGTCACGTGGGTGACACAAGTCTACGTCATCACATCTGTGTTACCAGAAGTTTGTAATAATAGCTCCCCAACCACCTTTACTACCTGTGCGAATCCAATAAAACAATGAGGTTTTAATGAACTATTACGTTTGTTTATGTTTAAATAGAATTGTTTAAAACTTTAAAACGACAAGTTAAATGCTTTGTATATATTTTTTAACAGAATGGTGACCGAAAATCTTTCCTTAATTCGTGTTTTGTTGCAATAAAGTGGCAACTGGATAGTGACGTAAGCATGTGTCACTCCCGGAATGCCAGACCTTGTTCTATTAGACCATGGTTTATATTATATAAAAGCATCAGTGTAAACTTATGCTAAGTACTTAATTTAATTGAAATTCAATAGGTAAGTGATAAGTGATTATTTTTGTCTATAACTTTTAACTTGGGCCACTTATCTTAGGAATGCAGTGAACTCGTTTCCAATTTTGTTGACAATGATCATACAATGTTTTTTGCTTGTGTTTTTCTTCTACCCGCACTGATAATAATCTTTAATAATAATAATCTTTATTACACAAGAAAGTGGTTACAAAATAGTGTGAAGTCCCTGACTCCTGTGCTAGGTGATATACCTGTGTTACAAGAGTCAGTGCCCTCTCCCAGTAGGAGATATTACAGAATCTTATGCATAAAGATTAACAAAAATAAAAAGAATATGGTAACAACAAAAAAGTAAAATAAACTGAAAACGGTTAAAAGAAGCCTGTATTGAGTTTGCGAGTGTTAGTATGTATGTTTGTGTCTCAGTGTGAGGGTAAGTGTTTGTGTGTGTGTGTGTATGTGTGTGTTTGTGTGTGTGTATGTGTGTGTGTGTGTGGGTGAGTGTATATATGTGTATGTGTGTGTGTCGATGATTGATCAGGAGGGGTAATGTTACGAAATAGATATGATGATTTTCTCTGTTCCGTCATAGTTCAGCGACAGTAGCCATGGCTTAAGAGTCTGCTTGACTTTATGTAGGGTTTATTTATAAATTGAAAGTTTTTTGTTTATTTTATTATACATTACTGCGCTTTGGGCACGATAGTGTCGTCGCGACACAGATAGTAAAGCCATCCCGCCTGATATAATATAATTAGTAATAAGATTTAATGTTCTCATATAAGTGACAATTGTCATAATGAGAATAAAGTTCTTTAAACCGAAAATGTTGATTCATGCAACAAAAATTGATAAAAAAAAAAAAAAAACAATTTATGGGATGTGAAAACGTGGATCAAAGGTACCTGTCCCACCGCCGCGCCGACGAGTAAGCGACCTCGATAGAATCAATGATTAATTATCGCTCAAGAAACGTATAAAATATTGTAGGTGCCGTGTAAGTAAGAGAGGAACATGTATTTAAAGAATCGCTGACTGTTCACACCGCCAGCGATTACACGTTTGCTGTAGCGACAGAAGCTATCAAAGAGAGAACTCGCTCAGCGACGCTCGCTTGGCGGACAGTAAACTCGCTGCGAGACTCACAATTAGTACCTGCCATGCTATTCTGTAAACATCTCACCGTGAAAACTTGGGTGAAGTGAGCTGTCAATAGTGTCAATCCCTGTGGAATGACAGCTCACTCCACGCTCACTTCACCTAAGTTTTCACGGTGAGATGGTTACAGAATAGCACTGCAGCTTACATACGCATGCCCGCGAGCAATCGCCAACTCGTTTTTAGTTGCTAGCTGCTCGCTTCTCGTTAATCGCCGAGGGTGGGTGTCAAAGGGCACATTATCAACGATCTACTCTACCTGATCAAGGGCTAGGATCGTTACACCAGGAGGCTCCAAGGTCATTCTAACTGGAACATAAGTACTTATTGCTGTGATAGCAGAAATAGATATTGTGGTGACTCGGACTATAGTTTGACCGAGACCGCTGTACCGCGCCTTAGGAATGCGCGGCGAGGTTTGGAGTAGCGCCGACGAATGAGCGGCGGGACTCCGTGAGTGTTGACGAATGAGCGGCCTGCACTGCGCACCGGTCTCCCCGCGCACATATCTTAGGCACGGCACAGCGGTTACGGTCAAACTATAGCTCCTTCACAAAAAATTAATCTACTACTATCCTTTTACAGAACTCTTAGCTAAGGTGATATGTTGTAGATAAGGAGTAACGAGGCTACTACGTCAACTATTAAATTATGTTTAAGTGTCCCGTTAGCGGTCGCAAGCGGCCTGCTCAGCAGGCCTTCGGCAGCAGGCTCGGCAGGTCGGGCAAAGTGTTATTCGGTTTTTATATTAGAAATTTTCAGGAGCAGAGTCTGGATTTGTGCCCGGTTGATGACAATAGGCTCGCCACGTTTTAGGTACATGGAAGTTTCAAGTAACTGGCGAAATCTGGGTGTGTTATTTAGTACCTACACCTCTGCCTAAACCTTTGGGGTAAACAGGCGTGATGTAATGTTATGTAGGTCTGTATGTGTAACTGTCCCACTGCTGGGCAAGACCCTTCCATACATATAGAGACGGAACGAGCATTAACCAAATTCACCCGCATAAGTCAAGATCCCATACTCTATATCCCGGAATATCGGGATAAAAAGTATCCAAAATCAAAGTCAAAGTCAAATCATGTATTTTAAACATGCCCTTGTAAGGCACTTTTGAACGTCAAAGTTTACAAAAAAATGTAATTGATTCTAGTCGCCCGTTCCGAAGGTAGTTTTCGTATGGAGAAGAATGGGCAAGAAACTCCACCGTTACCCTTTTAAAAAGTGTTACAATATTTTGTATATGTAGGTACATTAGTTACATAATTATATGTGAAGACGAGGCATCTAAAAAAAAAAAAATACGTTACCACAATAGGTAAAAAGAAGAATGAATAAAAATGAAGCAACAAAAGATAAATTAATTACTTACTTATGTGATTTAATTATTTAATTACTCTAATCCTATATCTTAACCCAGGTCATAGTCTACCCATGACCTGGGTATTTTTTTTTTTTTTGTTGTAGGTACCGTTTAAACTTTCGTATGCATTTAGTAAAAATCTGTTATTTTGACATTACAAACAGATGCTTCAATTTTATATATTTGTAAGTATGTATAGATGGGGGTACTTAGAACTTCCCCGAATGAGCTTTCACAATACCTACTTCTTTAAATAGAACCGCATAGATAGTTGTCATTTTGCCAAAGAAACCTCTCAAAAATCAATGGTAAACAATTTTTCTAAACCATTGACTCTGCAGTACTAACGATCAGTAAAATATAATAAAACAATGCACATAAAGGTCGGGGCACGCGGTCCTTGTTAACGGCACGTGTCGCGCCGTGTGATGTCACCCGTGTGAACGAGACGTCATCAGTCGTGTCGTGACGTTTTTTTTTTATTATGAAGTTGGTAGCATTCATTGAGAACGCTGAGATGTTTTGTTGAGCATTTTGAAAATAGAATCTGCTATTAAAAAAAAAAAAATAGAAGGTATGGAAGTAGAAATTCAAATTGCATGGGATCTTGGGTACGATTCCAAGCTTACTCGCACCCTGTTAACTCATGGACTTAAACCTACCTGGCCATATGTGGGTGTACTAATCACTGCCTATCATTTTGGGGAATAGACGCTGTTTTCTTGTTTGCAAAACAGTGATGTCTATCCAAAAGTACGGTACCGACATCGAACCTAACAAAAAAAAGTTACTTACTGCTATCGTATTATAAACAAACATTTAAATACTCCCTTCACACTGCCTCTGGCGATCTTCACAGGCGGCTACCATCTCAGCGGTGGGTCGCAGGCGCCATCATCGCTGTTAACAACATGGAACCCGCTCGCTATTATAAAACGCCCCGGGGTGACATACGGTCGAGATAATTGAAGCATGTGATATGAGAATTAGAGATACAGGTTTGTGAATTAAGTAATTATTTTAATGAGTATTGTGTACGTGGGGATGGTAAGAGGGTAGGGAAATTTGATGAGTGTTTTTCTTAGATCGTTTGGTCAATTGGAGAGAATGAATGAAAGGCGATTAACATCCCACGTTATTTATGTGGACGGGTTGAACCTTCTAACCGGGTGAACTAGAAACCTCTGCGGTACGCTGAATACTGGCATAATTTTACATAGTCGTTCCTTGTATTCACTATGCGACTGCCCTCTAGTATCGAATAGAGTTTTTAAAGATGATATGATACTACACTAGAGTTAATTGAAGCGCCATCTATTGGCGAATAGCACGAACAAAATTTTCAGTCATTACTTCATATGACGGTAGATGGCGTTGTTTCAAAACTGAGTTCAGTAGCGTAATATTCACATGAAAAATAAAACAAACTGATCCTATAAAATATACAATTTATTCTTAGAAAATAAGCTTACAAAGTAACTAAGATAATTAATGGATAGTTTAGAAAGCTAGTTTCTTCATGAGCAAGTACATGTGCATGTCTACTTCAAAACCGTGCAAGTTGTTCGCGTCTCCTTGCAGGCGCATTAGTAGGCCTCCGAACGAGACGTATGCTGCTAACCTCGATGCTGGTTCCATTGCTCCTTCGTCACCTTCTATCCTGGGAACAGAGAGAAACAAATAAAATTATTTTCATAATTTTCAACTTATAATACAGTAAATCCCAATACCTATTTGTGTTGATATAACAGCACGAAGCTCAACAATTGGAAATAACAGTTTTTAAATGAGCACAAGCGTTCATTAAAATAATTTAATGAACGCTTGTGCTGAAACAGAAAAATCAGGTTATAATCACAGTAGTTTGATATAACAGCACGAAGCAATTGTTGAGCTTCGTGCTGTTATATCAAACTCCTGTGATTATAACCCGATTTTTCTAAGATTTGCGCCTGATATCATCAAAATATTACAGTGTATGTAGGTTTAAATAATAACAACTTAACGAATAATAAGACAGAACTGTGGAGACGACAAAAGTAGTGTAGACCCTATTAAGGGGCGTTGGGGCACTGAGGAGGTAACCGGGCGGGTGAATTCAATACTAACAACCTACGACTTTTGAAAGCTCCAAGTGCACAGTTAGAAAAATCGAGTTATACTTATGAACAAAGTTGGGAGATATTAACAGTGTATTTTCTCAAAAGTAGGAATTGTCTATGATAGTTTTAATTAATGTCCTAAATTAGCATTGGGTCTGTTTAGCCTGTTACACTAAAACGAACGAAAACTACTTGATTCCACTGACACGCTTGTAAAAACAAAATACAAACATTAAGATAGCAATCTATAGGATCAAATACTCTAAGTATTGATAGAGTAGGGGCTTGGGCTAAATGATAACAGCCGTACGGGTCGATCAAAAGTTAAGCTACGCTTGCTGGGCTCGGCTCCTCGACTCCTTCGTGCCTCGGAAGCACGTTAAGCCGTTGGTCCCGGATGTCCTTTGAAGATCCTTTATAGTCGTTACTAGGCATTGGTTGACTCTAGGTACTGATAGAATAATACTTGGTCTTAGAACACTGTTGTTAAAACTAACCTGTAAACTTTTCCCGACATGACATACTCAAAACTGTCGGCGCGGTTTCCCTCCGTTTCTAGAGGGTTCCATTCACCACCATCTGGATAACCGTTTTCCCTGAGAGTTGTAGCAAGCACTAATCTAAACTTATCACCCAGTTCCATTGGATAAATCCACGAATTTATGTCCAAAATAAGGTCCATTTTAAACGACTCTGATTCGCAATGTAAACGGCTACATCGATCGAATTTCTTGCCTTCAGGGTCTATATCCTTTACATTAAATATGTCCTCGAATAATACGCCTGCCATTCTTCTATTTTATTTGATTATTATCTAAAAAAACTAGAAAATTTAAATAATAACACGCTTTTGGAATCAAAGCTTGACTCTCACAACATGACAGATGTTTTCTTTATGTTGGTAATGGTAAGTACTATGGTAGAACTGAACGTGTAGTTGCTGTAAATTCGGATAGTCGGTCGCGTTGATAAATGCAAAACAAACACATTATAAGATTATTTCTGTGTCACACACAAGAAAACTCCGGTAGCCCGTAGCGCAGAAAGCGTACTAAGTAATTACGTAAATGACGTCAAATAATTGTTTCACTATATATTTTTCTCTCTAATATAAAAGGAGAAACTGACTGACTGACATTCCAGCGCACAGCAAAAACTACTGGGACTAGTAAAATGCAGTACAGACAAGAGTCAAGAGCACATGAAGCTTTACACTTGTGCATTAAGCTTTGTGCAGACTAGCGCGACGCGACACTGGTTATTGTTATACCGTCAAGTTTTCTTAGAAATTGTATTGTTCGCGTCGCGTCACGCTGGTCTGTACGACCCTTTACAAGTGTAAAGCTTCATGTGCTCTCGACTCTTGATTGTACTGCATTTTACTAGTCCCAGTAGTTTTTGCTGTGCGCTGGAATGTCAGTCAGTCAGTTCTCAGTCCTCTACGGCGCACAATAGGGCGAAAATCGACGCTGGTGGACATTTGATTTTAACTCGGTAGTCCTAATAGGAACTGAGAAAAATAATACGTTTCATTTTCTATGTATGGTTTGGATACTTTCGATAGTTTTTCTCATAAATAGTTATTGTAAACACAAATCATTCTATATCTACATCTAAAATGTATCCGAACAAAATAATTGTGTATCAGTTGGCAGCTCCACCATACTAGTCGAGCGCCACCTGGTGACGAGTTTATTTCCAAAATAAACGTAAAACCTCGAGTTTGCCTGACTGAAGGTGAAGCTGAAGCTAACCTAAAAATTAACATTGCACGTGTCGGCTCATTGTTTGTGCGTTTTACAATAAAATTAACAAACAATAGTAACAGTTGGCACGCGGAGCTGACCCAAATATCGTGTTGAACGAGTACAGTGCGTAATCACGAAAGAAACAAGTCACTAATCGAAAATGACTGAGGTTCTGCAACCCGGCGGAGAAGTGTTTTCGGAGAAGAAAAAGAAGAAAGTCAAGGAACAAGTATCTCTAGGCACATTCCAGAAGCTAGGGGACTTCAAAATTGAGCCTACAGAAGCGGTTACAAAGTTGGATACAGCATATTGGCCATTGTTATTGAAGAATTTTGATCGGCTCAATGTGCGCACAAACCACTACACGCCGCTTCCATTCGGTCACTCGCCACTGAAGCGCCCGATTACAGAATACGTGAAGGCTGGCTTCATAAACGTCGATAAACCCAGCAACCCAAGCTCGCACGAGGTCGTTTCCTGGATTAAACGCATCTTGAAAGTCGAGAAAACTGGTCATTCGGGCACGTTGGACCCTAAAGTGACAGGTTGCTTGATCGTGTGCATTGACCGCGCGACAAGGCTCGTCAAATCTCAACAGAACGCTGGTAAAGAGTACGTCGCAGTCTTCAGCTTACATTCAGCCGTCGAAAATGTCCAGAAAGTTACTCAAGGACTTGAGAAATTGCGCGGGGCGCTGTTCCAACGTCCGCCTCTTATTTCGGCTGTCAAACGTCAACTGCGTGTCCGTTCAGTGTATGACAGCAAACTCCTTGACTTCGACAAGGAACGCAATATTGGTGTGTTCTGGGTCAGCTGTGAAGCTGGCTCCTACATCCGTACCATGTGTGTACACTTAGGCTTAATGCTTGGAGTTGGTGGACAGATGATTGAGCTCAGACGAGTCCGCTCCGGTATCCAAGGGGAACAAGAAGGTATGGTTACCATGCATGACATCCTAGACGCGCAATGGGCATATGAAAACCATAAGGACGAGACTTACCTGCGAAGAGTAATCAAACCTCTGGAAGGTTTATTAATAGCCCATAAGAGAATATTTATCAAAGACAGTGCAGTCAACGCTGTCTGCTACGGAGCTAAGGTCCTACTACCCGGTATCTTGAGGTACGAAGATGGTATTGAAATCGACCAAGAAATAGTCATAGTCACAACAAAAGGAGAAGCAGTTGCATTAGCTATTGCATTAATGACAACGTCAACCATGGCATCTTGCGATCACGGCGTAGCAGCTAAGCTGAAAAGAGTAATCATGGAAAGAGATACATACCCAAGAAAGTGGGGCTTAGGACCGAAAGCTTCACATAAGAAACAGCTAATTTCTCAAGGAAAACTTGACAAATTTGGCAAACCAAACGAAAATACCCCATCAGAATGGCTTAATAGTTACGTAGATTTTAAGGGCAAAAATGAGAATGGAGTTGCGGATGCCGATGAGGTTGGTAGAAAGAGGACAGCCAGCACGGCTAATGCGGATGACCCAAATAACTCCGTAGAAGTTAAGTCAGAGAAGAAGAAGAAGAAAAAGAAGAGAGACAGTGAAGCACCTGAGGCTGTGTAAGTAGAAATTTCTTGTTTCAAAATAAACCTTTTCTTTAACAAAACTAAAGCACATAATACACATGACTGTAACTTGTACAAGAGTCCGCAAGTATCACCAATTAAAAGTTGTTATGGTATAACCATACCTGTACTTGCAGAGAGTTTGCAAGTAGAGTACAGGTATATTTACTTGCAGCAGGGGAAAATCTCTATTTTAGAAATGAGTAATATTAGAACCTCTTTTGTAAAAGGATCAAACTGACAATCATTCTAGAATATTGACCTAAATGTCTGTGCATTTTAGAGTAACCAACCATCTGGGTTTTTAATTTTAATTCAGCATTATCAACGTATTCCAAAGTAGGTTAAATTGTGACTCCAACTGTTTGTTCATACCACATAATATAGTTTACACAATAATGTATTGTGTTATTTATTCTTATCAATGTCTATTATTATCTCCATACTGGCAGACATAAGTAGAACAGATAGTGTTAATAACTAAAGAACTACCTAGCTAGTTGAAGGTACGGTCTCAATCAAAAGTATCTAGCGAAAGTGTAAACAAAGCCTGTTTAGTTTAAATTCTTTCGCAATAACTCACTAAAGGGATTAGTATCACATTAATCTGTATTTAGAAGGTTTCATCTTTATATCACACCACTTCTTCAATAAAATATTGTTTTAATAACATTATTAAGTTTTCATAGAAAAGTCATCGACGAAAATTGAGGTTATAAAATTAACCTCAATAATTGTCAAATGAAAAACATCTTCAAGGTGATTTAAAATTAAAATTTCCGGTTTAAGTATTCATATAATCAAAACAAAGCACTCAATTTGTAAGTGGGACTATTAATTGGCATACACAGGTACATTTTGTAATCCATTTGTTTACATTTCCATCAGATTCTTTTTAACAAACTATAAATAAAAACATCTGTATACAGACATATCTGTTTAAGCCAGTAGGCATGGTCATGAAGTCTATTGATTTGTTTGTAAAAGCAATGGCAAATGTATCACTGATTTTATGCCAGTTGTCTTGCTTGACAAACACAAACATGTGGTATTATTTGCTAAAAACATTTACAGTAGGTGAACTAAACAAAAAGCGCGCGTGAATAACTAATTATTTTAATTATAGTAGTATGAAAGCATAGTGTCAATGTGGCATTCACGAGAAAAAGGCGTGAATTAATAAGTTTGTGCTGGATTTCCTTTGACTCTATGGAACCACAACATTCTTTTTTTAAATGCCCGTTTTTCATTATCATGTTTTTTTTTTATTTTCTACAGAGCGGAGGACGGCTCTGGTGACGCCACCATGGAAGCTGAAACAACAACAGAGGCTGATACATCAGTACGCAAGGAAAAGAAGAAAAAGAAAAAGAAGGACAGAGACCAGGAGAGGGCAGACGAATAACAAAAACCTGTACCATAATCTAGATTATAAGTTGAGAATTCTAAATAAGCTGAATTAGATAGAAATAATACAATTTATATTTTGTGCGGATCAATATGTTGAGAACGAGTTTCGCGCGTTTTTTTTCTATGGTTTGTCTATACTCCATAGGTTTAGGTAATTAAATAAAGGTAAACACAAAAAACCACGTGACGAGACAGCTGTCCGGTAACCGACTAAACGTAATACCTGTCACTTCAGTTGTCGTGCTACGTCACAGTTGTCCTCTTCAATTTAGCAACGTTATAATTCGTTGACGTTTAGAGTTTGGGCTCTTTACAATAGACAGATCGCAAAATATTATATTATTATTATAAATCTTACAAAAAAAATGTGCTAAAGCAGTAACATCTACGAAGAGTAAGTTAAGAATAAATTATAAAGTTTAACATAGATAAATAAAAGAGGAAACTATTGTAAAATTCTAAAATAAATTTAGTTTGGTTTATCGTATTTGAATCTGGAAAGTGTCAACTATAAAAACCCTTTTTATGATTTGTTTACCTTTATTTAACTACCTAAACCTATGGAGTATAGTGACGTTTCGTATTTGCATAAATAAAGAATGGATTATTTTTTTAAGCAAAGAAACGGAACGTTATTTTAAGTCAGTAGTAATCTTTGAAGTCCAGTTGCAGAAGTAAATAGACAGATTAACCTTTATTTGAGTATCAAAATAAACTATATGCCAGTGACTCATTTTTTTTATATTAAATACACATTCTGTTATTGTCTCGATGTTTTAGAAATAGTTAGTAAATATTTAGCTTAAAAATTTGTGTCCGTTACCCAGGCCAGATGTTGTCGAAAATGGTCATTTGAATCTTATAGATAATTAGTTGTGCGGCTTCTGTAAATGTTGCGCACATTTTTAAATTTGTTGCGCTTATAGTTTTTTAATTATTTCACAAAAACATTTCCTGCTGGCGTAACGTTACCGCAGCCAGACCTTTTTCTTTCTAATGGGAATATTTAAATAAATACTAGCTATAGAATTAGTTGTCTAGATGAAGTAAATGTTGTGCCTTATTTTGTATTTGTTCTTTCATCGGTTGCGAAGTTATTCGAGATTTTGCTGGGGTAACGTTTTTGGTTTTGCTAGATCTTTGAAACGGTTAAGCAGATTCTTATCATATTTTGTACAAGACTTCTTAGGGATTAGTTTAAATTTGTTCTGCAATAAAAATACCAAAAAAATGCATAGCTTAAAGGTTATTTCATTAAATAGAAAAACACTTCAATCGGTCCCAGCGCTCTCAATAAGAGGTCTAAAGACTTACTTTAAACGTTATTTTAAAGCTTGTAACTGCCTTCAAATGTATGTGAAGTTTCATTAGTATCCTGTAAGTATTTAAAAAGATATGATGATATTCAGTTCTTCACGAGCACGGTCTTGATGCGCGCGGTGTTATTTGGCCACTGGATTGGATATATGAACTGAATGTTATGTCAATTATTAGTTGTTTAGTTCAGTTGTATATCAGTAAAATTTCAGCGTAGTACATTGGATTATTAATGAGATAATACGATTAAAGTCATTAGGAAGTGAATGATCGAGGTAACCCGACCAGGTTTAGGTGGTTACGAAAAAGCGAAAACTCAGAACATTATGGTACCTTCTAAAATATGTAGGATAGTGTTACAAATTTAGTACAGACATGTACACAAGTTTAAAAAAAAACTACATGTTTATTAAAGAATTTTTATTAACAGGTAAAATAATCATTTCAATTGAACTTTTAAAGTATTAATAAACTTATACTTAAAAATAATCACAGATTAAAATTACAGATAGTAATTTTGCTATTTTGAAATTTTCTATTACCTTTTATTATAGATGTTTAGTGCGTTATGCAAACAATGGATTTATTCCCTTTACGTCGAGTCCCGTTATATCGAGCCTGGAAGTCTATTGTTCTCCAAAGTATTGATATTTTACGCTTTCTATTACCTTTATGTCGAGTTTGGTGAACAGGTACAGTCAGAGATGTAAATTAAAAGAATTTGAACGTGGGGTCTTTTCGGCTTTGGATTTCGATTAATAACTATACTTTATAACGATTATATTATTCGAAATTTATTAGGTAGGTACTACTTACCTATATATTTTGAACCATAAATTGAAAACATGTGCATTGTATCATTACGTATTTATGTATTTTTATACTGTGTTTTATGTATTTTGATTGTTTATATTTTGATATGTAGGTAGGTACTAACGTAATAGTTACATTTGCATTATTGCGAGACAAGGTTTTCGGCTCGACTTAACGGGACTCGACATAAAGGGAATAAATCAACAATGAATTACCCCTTCACCCCACCCCTCCCGCGTCCCACCGAACGACATGTTATATCGGTGATTTTTGATAAGTATGTGCAACTAGAAGATAATAATAATGTTTTCATAGTACAGATATTATTATATTATTATGTATTTAACAGTGTACGCGTCTGTACCGAAATTGTAAGGTGTATTATACTGAACATTTCAAAAGATAGCATAATGTTCTGAGTTTTCGCTTTTTCGTAACCACCTAAACTTGGTCGGGTTACCTCGATCATTCACTTCCTAATGACTTTAATCGTATTATCTCATTAATAATCCAATGTACTACGCTGAAATTTTACTGATATACAACTGAACTAAACAACTAATAATTGACATAACATTCAGTTCATATATCCAATCCAGTGGCCAAATAACACCGCGCGCATCAAGACCGTGCTCGTGAAGAACTGAATATCATCATATCTTTTTAAATACTTACAGGATACTAATGAAACTTCACATACATTTGAAGGCAGTTACAAGCTTTAAAATAACGTTTAAAGTAAGTCTTTAGACCTCTTATTGAGAGTGCTGGGACCGATTGAAGTGTTTTTCTATTTAATGAAATAACCTTTAAGCTATGCATTTTTTTGGTATTTTTATTGCAGAACAAATTTAAACTAATCCCTAAGAAGTCTTGTACAAAATATGATAAGAATCTGCTTAACCGTTTCAAAGATCTAGCAAAACCAAAAACGTTACCCCAGCAAAATCTCGAATAACTTCGCAACCGATGAAAGAACAAATACAAAATAAGGCACAACATTTACTTCATCTAGACAACTAATTCTATAGCTAGTATTTATTTAAATATTCCCATTAGAAAGAAAAAGGTCTGGCTGCGGTAACGTTACGCCAGCAGGAAATGTTTTTGTGAAATAATTAAAAAACTATAAGCGCAACAAATTTAAAAATGTGCGCAACATTTACAGAAGCCGCACAACTAATTATCTATAAGATTCAAATGACCATTTTCGACAACATCTGGCCTGGGTAACGGACACTAAAAATTTTGTTTCTGTTAGGATCATTAAGATTTCTGTTTTCCATTTTTTTTTTTGTCTTTTTCGTTCTATCATTATTGTGCCGTTGAAATGTAATGAACTTTAATATCCTAAGCTGCCTGTTTTAAAGGATAGAAACTACTTAATAAATTGCCTCCATAAAAGTCTTTATAACTAAATAGGTTACGCTAGATTAATTAAGTCTATGGTCGTCGAATAAAGAGTAAGTTTTCGCATAAATATTTTTATATTTTTAATACGGGTTTTTTCATATTCAGCCATTTAGACTAGCTACTGTCCTGAAATAGTGCCTGTATTGTTGTAAAATTCTTTGTTACGTGCCGTTTTTAACTTTTTTGATTTGGCGCCAATAGTGAAGTCGGGACTTTCCAGCCAGGTGCTGTTCTAATATATATAACAAAAAATATTACATAATTAGGTACTACATAATTATGTAGAATGATCATTGCGCGATAATATTTGCCTTGAGAGTTGTAATAGTTATCAACATGTACAAATTGATTTGCCTTATAGTAGCCTGCGCATACCGGGCCTGTCATTATATCTTCATTGTCAAAATAAATTATACACTATCACTATACATATTAAAGTCGCTTTTCGTGTGTCTGTGTGACCGCGTTTATCTTTTAAACTACGCAATGGATTATGATGCGGTATTCATTATCATTTAGAGAATTTATTCCGAAAGGTTTATGTGTATAATTAATTAATTAATATTAAACCTTTCATTCAAAAAAACTCGATTTTTTTCAAGTTTTAAAATCCTTGAAAAGCAGGAGCGTGTCAAAAGTTAAATCTAAAACTAATGTTTATTTCGGCAGACGCGTAAAATCAACAAAATGATTTAATAAGGAAATAGGGGATGCTGAAATACGATGTGTATTTTTTATGTTCACCTCCATGAGCGAGTTACAGAAGGTCAGAGGTCGTCGCGTGAAAGAAGTTAATGATTATTTAATTCCAACTTATTGCTTCGCCTTCCACAGCCCAAGTAACATTGTTATTAAGGCAGTTTTTTTTTTTAACTGCATCCGCATCTTGTGAACCTATTAACATAAGCAATGCAACTTACCTATCTAAAGCGCTGAGTCCACTACATTAGTTTATTTGTGCAAAATACTTGCACTATGGAAAAATTTACAGCAAGTTGCCTACCTTATTGCATGATATGCTGCAAGTTAGCTAGCTGCAAGTTTTATCGGAATAATTCTTGTTGACCTTTACTTGCACAAATAGTCTTGCAAGATTCAGCGCTTGAAAAATAGTTTTAAGTTTTTGTGTAGGCATCTAAGTATAGCTTAATATGTTACTTAGAATTAAGTGCTAAATGTTTATAGTATAGTTAATAAGTTAAGTTACGTTAAACAGTTTGTTGATTATCAACATTAAATCTATGCACTAATTACTGATGTTCTTATTTCAAATTCGTTGTACCCAACTTGCGTCATTAGTCTATAATGTTCCCACTGCTGGGACACAGGCCGTCTCTCTGTCAAAAGGAATGGGCCGAAATCCACCGCCTACTTGGATTATCTTCGAATACAAACTTCGCATCACACCGGCATTAGAATTAATCGGAGGATGGGTTTCGTAAAATCGTATTTTAGTGCAGTTACATAAGCACCTTTTACCATTAAAATATCTTATGCAGGCATAAGATATTTTCAAGTCTGCAAGACGCCAATGTATCCAGAAATGGCTCAGATTGCGCTAATTCAGCCCACACGTAAATACCTACTTGTGTAAGCAAGTCCAAGTTTTGCGCAAGTATATTGTTACGTGTGAGGCCTGCCTAATAAATCTGGACTGCGTCGTTGGTCCAGTGATCGCAAGCGCAAATGCTGAAGTGCCGAGGCCTCCTGGATTGATTCCGGGATTAGGGTACTATTGGGTTTTCAGACCGCGAGTCTGCATTTGTTTTTATGTAGTTGATGGCAATAAGCTTGCTCCATGGGACTTAAAAATGATTGTCGAAATGTGAAGGTCTGTATGCTACCTTTCTGACTCACGGAGTCTTTGACACCTTATAACTGCATGATTTATTTGTATATCTCATATATTAAGTGAACTGTCTTGTGTTCTTTATGAGAATAAATTCTTTAAACCGAAACCGACCTTTGCCTTACGTCAGGATCTAAGTAGGTATATGATTTATCCAAGGAACTATTATGTCTAATAAGTTCCTTAGGTTTATCTCAAACTAAATTACTAAGTAAGTACTTACTTTTGCCACTGGTAGTACCCGTTTGTTTACAAAGTTCAATTATTATGTTTTGTCTAGTAGCAGCGTATTTAATAAATAGTCAGCGTTTAGGTACTTACATTCAATAAACTTGATTTCATCTGGGTGCTATTTATAGAAAAATAATCGAGTATTTAACCGGTACCACTCGATGTAAGTTAGTTACACTATGAAACAAAAGATGGCGCGTGCGAATTATTTATATTATATCGCAGGGCTGATATCTTTAGCTATACGTTACCTCTACCAATAGATGCAATCCTTAAATGGGCTCGAAAACTGACCTATGAATTTTGTGATGAGCGTTGTGTGTTGTGAGTTAGTTCCTATAGCATACAAAACCGCAGTCAATGATTTTTTGTTTTTAAATATTTAATGTGGCAGCATTCACGTTAACTGACAGACGTGACAGAAAATTTACTTTTTTTGAGTTTGACATGTCAAAATCATCAACAAAGCGAACTGTTCTGTGGTGTTTATTTGGTTTTATTGTGTGTATTTATCAATAAAAAGTAAATTGTAGATCATGCACTGGTGCCAGATTTCGACCGATAGTGAATTGTACAACTACGAATATTTCTCCCTTGAAGATGTTTGCAGATTATGCTGGAACAAAAATGCAGAGATCGAAATACTATTGAACCTTTCAGAAAATTCCACAGCAACCTGCTTAGCTGATATAATAAAAGACTGTTTACACATAGAAGTAGAAGATATCCATCTAAATAAGGTTTGCGTTAACTGTTTCAACGAAATTAAGCGATTTTACCTTTACAAAACATTTTGCCAGGAGACTGATGCTAAGTTACGAGAAATTCTCCTGAAAGGGTTTGAAGAATCAAAAATTAAAGATCTGACATCTGATGTGATTAAAAATGAAGATATAGACGATGTTTACGAAGGAATAGATACGTATTTTGATGATAATTTAGAATATGAAGAACCAGAGACCGAAAAGAAATTGAAAACCAATTCAAAAGTTCGAAAAAAGTATCTACACAAACGGTCACCTACTTACTGCAATATTTGCTGCATAGACTTAGATACTATAGAGAACTTATCCCACCATAATGCAGAATTTCATGGCATAGAAAATGATGGAACACTCTTCAAATGCTTTGGCTGTGAAAAACGTTTTAAAAGTAGAAAAACAAGAATAAGCCATGAAATAAACTTCTGTAAAGGCTTGAAAGATGGATATAAGTGTACAATATGTGACCGGTATCTTCCAAAGAGGTGCATGTATGAGTATCATATGCGAGACCATAGACACAACACTTTGACGGAGTTGCCAGAACATATATTTAAGTGTGGCAAGTGTATAAAATTGTTTAAGACTAAGGAATTGTTGAAATTACATATGACTGAACATGGAAAGGAGAAGAATTTTGTTTGTGATGTAAGAATTATCTTATTTTCTTGTAGGAACTGGATGATGCACCTTTCTTTAGCCTGACTGCCTTTTCCAGTCCACTGCTGGACATAGGACTCCTCCAATTGCTCATCTGCCTTCTGCATCTTGCCTTCTTCTGCTTCTGATCTCTGCCCTAAGCTATATGTACCAATCCTCAACATTTATTCAAGGAATTCTAAATCAAGTTAAGTATGTGCCAGTTATATATTTATAATCAGCACTAACTTGGTGGAACATTTTATTAGATAAAAAAATTAAACAATTCTATTTTGTTTATTCCTCAGATATGTGGACGCGTGTTCACTCGTCAGGATTACTTGCACAAACACAAGCTAACACACACAGGAATCAAGAGTCACCAGTGTCCACACTGTGAGTTCAGAGCCACTCAGCGATCTTCACTGACCGTGCACATTAGGTAATGGTTTCTTTGTTCATTTTTACCAACACTAGCTTTTGCCCGCGTTTTCGCCCGCGTGTGGGTCGGAAGTTACCCCACAGTACTACAGGGATAAAAAGTATCCTATGCCTTCGGTCATAGGCTACTTTACATTCATGGACCAGTACCCTAATTGCGTAATACACGATCAATCGGAATCTGAATCGTTTTGAAACAGATTGCTAATCCATTGCTGCATAAGTTCGAAATAAAAATCTGCTCAACAACGTACAGAACGCAATGAATGTTGTTGAACTGTCAAAATGAAACAGATTATTCGTAATCGTTTACGAAAATGTGTTACGTAATTAGGGTAGAGGTCATGGTCTATTTGTGTAACTTCCATCCAAATCTTTCAGCCTTTTAGGCGTGAAAAGGTAACAGACAGACCAACGACAAAGACAGTTACTTTCGCATTTATAATATTAGTATGTACGTATGGTTACAACAAATTTAAAAAGATGCTAATCCAGAAAACGACTCCTTTAGTTGTTAAATTTTACAAGGATGCGACAATCATTGGAATTCACCCACACTCAAGCCGAGCACTGGTGGACCTCGGCACCGGGCTGCAGGCAGTCCAAGGAAGCCATGCCATCCTTGGATACCAGGCTAACCCGGCGTTTACTACGCCTGGATAGAAACGGCCTGCGCCTGGTGACGGGTACCATCACGGGCCACTGCTCGCTGAATAAACACTTTCACACAATAGGCATAACGGACAGTCCTCTGTGCAGGGCGTGCATGCAGGCTGAGGAAACCGTCGCGCACGTGCTTTTTGAATGCACAGGCGTCACCCAGATTAGAACACAGACCCTCGGGACACCCAGATCTTTCACAGATGTTCTAAACAGACCAGGAGACTTAATAGACTTCTGGAGGGAGGTGGGCTGGTTGGAGTAACCACCAACGGCCGCTATGGCCCACGCACAATGGTCCACTGTAGGACTAAGTGCGGAAACCAAACCCCCTAAACTTAGAACTTAGAACTTAGATCATTGGAATTTGTGCCTTATGTCGATGACTTAAAACACATGTCCCACGGTCGTGGTTTCCAACTACTTTGCCATACTTTTCTGCCGCCTAGCAGCGTTGCGTGTTGTAGTTTGAAAGGTATGGCGGTATGGGTGCCAGTTTATTTGCAGACATGTCATCTTTATTTCTGAGAAGGCAATGCAATGGAGAGCAGTGTTGACCCAGTTGGAATGGCCCTGACTTACGAGTTTAATTCGTGGGCTCGAACACAAGCAGACACTCTACTTTGTGTAAATAATTTCATCGCCACTGCTCTCAAAACTGTGAAGGAAAACATTCTGAGGAACCCGGAATAAAAAATTCGAAGACATGTCATCTAGCAAGCCGCACTGGGCCCACGTGGATGGTTACAGCCTAGTCCTTCTCGAAGAGAGGAGGCCTGTGTCGCAGCAGTGGGAATGTTATAGATTGATAATGCTCTGAGATGGCAATGCATCTGCGAAGCCTCTGGTATTGCAGATGTCTTTTGGCGGCAAATTACCACCAGGTGACATAATTCAAATTCAAATGTTTATTGCTCAACACAGTACATAATCATACATTTCTAGATGTCAAGCGAAGTCCACTGTGTTGCACCAATTCAGGCATGCAAAATTATAGTTAAAATTATACCATGTCATAAATTCCAATTAATACCATAAACAATGTCATTAATTCCGATTAATACCTTATAAAATGTCATAAATTAAATTTAGTAATCTATACAATGTCACAATCATTATTAAGATTTTATCTATTATTCAGACATGTGTGTTCTTGTGTTGCAGAAAACATACTGGTGAGCGTCCTTACAGCTGTGACATGTGCCCACAAAGATGTATTTCAAGTTCGAATCTACGTGCACACCGCAGGAGACATCTCGGCGTTAAAAAATATGAGGTATGTATTCGTAAGCTTGGTAAAACTTAATATTGTCTATTTTGACAGGAGCAGAGGGGAAATAAAACTACATAGTAATCCATCAATTTCTATATTTTCAGTGTACAATCTGCACCAAGAAATTCGGTTATAAAATAAGCTTAGAAGAGCATATTTCGTCAACACACGTGCGTTCAGAATCTCATCCTTGTGAGCAGTGTGGTGCCACCTATACAAGAGTGAGAGGACTGCGTCGCCATCTAGCGGCGAAGCACGGCAAACAAGCCAAAAGTAAAAACGTCGAACAAAACTTATTAGTTCAGGTTACGGAGACAGATGGCAGTAAACTCGATATTTTAAAAGAGGTTGAGTATGAATTGAAAGACGGAGATAATGTTTTATTGTTAAAACATCAAGATGGTGATGTTTATATGGTGTGAATTTACCTATTTAAGTTCCTTCCTGAATGTAATAAACATTTTGTACCTACTGAGTATTCGTTATTTAGCGTCATCTAGCGGCGAGTAGCGGTACTAGTTATAATGTAGTTCAAAATCTGCCTAGCCTTTTCGCAACTATGTTGAACTATGTCGAGGTAGTAGGCTTCCAGTCTGACCGGATGCAGCTGAGTATCAGTATTTTACATGGAACGGAATGCGGTTCAATCCGCTAGGAAATCTTATGTTGCTAAAGCTCTGTCGGCGGTTAGATGGCGTTGTAATCACCATTGAAAGCGGTGATAGCCCAAAGGCAAGGGCCATACTGATCATGTCGCGAACCCCAACAAATGATCGGGACGATCACTTTCTAATCGGATAGCGTCTTAGAGGAGTTCCCAGCTGGTTTTTTTATTACCATTGGATGCACCCACCTTCTGTTACATACTAATGTTAACAAAAAAATGATAGTTTGCTTGGATGAGCTAACAGAAATACATAGGTACTGACTAGGTTGTAAGAAATATCTACTAGTAATGGATAGGATACAGTGCAAGTTGCAACCGATATTGTTATATGGCTACGGTACACAACTAGGTATTACTTTTAGTGGAGAGGCTATCTAATTGTTTTATTGATTGCATCAACCGCATTACCATAAAACCGTAAACAAAACGCAAGTTAATTACAATAATAGTTAAAAACTTGGTTCAATTCAAAATAAGGATAAAAAAATAAGCAATTTGATGACGTGGTGTTAAAGTTCAGAAAAAATAAAATAAAAAAAATGACTGAAATGACAGACGGAAAAACAAGGATCACGGTTGCGCGCGAACCGACGCGAACACAATATGAATTGTGTGTGTTTCAAGATTGTATCAATACACCGCATATTTGTCCAGATTATGCCAGGTACTTACCCTGGTCGATGGTATTTTTTTGTTGTGGAGGAATACGAACGTCGACGTCGCGTCGTGTAGACTGTAGACCAGTTATGTAAAAGTGAATTGTGTGCGTGTGTGTAAAGTGTAATTTATTGACTAGATACATGGATGAGAAGTACACGGTAAGTAATTCGCAATTTTAATCGATTGACTTTAAAATGAAAACATGAAGAAAAGTATGAAAATACGTAACGTTGTTTTGCCGCCAAAAGTAATTCTATCACGCGTCGGGCCGACGTCTGTCAAAATGTTGTTGTAATTTGAATTCAAACAGGCAAAGGTATTGAAACCAAACTGCCTTGGAATAGTGTCAGACTTCAGGGAGGTATATTTTTTGTTCCAGAATGTGGGTGCTGCTAAAAGGGTGCCGCGAACCTGCAACTGCTCCTGAAGACTGCTGTCATGTGTGTGCGGTACCTACGTAAGGTAAGTAATTATGTAGTTATCTACTTTTGAAAATGCTACAGTATACTACTTATATATTTATCGAGTATTACGTAAGAAGGCTGCATACTATCGCAAAAATCGAATGTGTAGTTTTGGCCAGGAATAAAACGCTTAACGTAACGGTAAACTTATAATTTTTATTCTTCAATACTGTACAATTTACGTTTGTTAGATTTTCTAATAATACGTATATGCGCTCCTTATCGGCTGCTCATATTGGCGGACGAATACGATTGGCAAACGTTACGATGTTAATTTATCCCACCACTCATAGTGCGGGAGGTTTTAATGAGATTGTAGACCAACAAGAATAAATAAATCACCTAAAATACTTTAACAAACAAATCAATTAGGTACTGATAAATCCATACTACAAGATTATTTATATGAAATAACGAATACGTCTTATGAGCGTTTATTCTGAAAGTGGGCAACGTCGCAAATAGATGTCAAATAATTCCCTGTTTCGATTAATTTGGCAATATTACTGTATGGAAATAAGAAATGTGGCTAACTAGTGAACTAGAATATTAATAATGAATTGCAATTATAACACAGAATTTTATGTCCGTTTTAAGTGTAAAAAAGGCATTTGGAAAGTTTCCAAATACTTTTTTTACATCAAAATCTAAATATTCCGTGTTAAGATATTAATTATTGCATTTCATAATCAATATTATATTTCACTAGTAAGTCACATTTCTTATTTCAATACAGTAATATTGCCAAATTAATTAAAACAGGTAAATATTTGACAGCTATTTGCGACGTTGCCAACTTTTAGGATAAACGCTCATAAAGACATTAAAAACTAATTAGGTCCGCTTTCCGAATTAGAACGTAATCGCTCACAGCGCTAACATCAATAATTGGCGTTCCGATTTAAATATTACGATTATGACAGCTGAGAGCTGTCGACGATTCGGAACGCTCGTGAACGCGCTCACGGTGCTCGCACAACGTCAAAACTTGCAAATCATATTTCTTTGTATTTAAACCACAAATTTCTTCTTTTTCTTTGGTTAGGTGGCCACGGTAGCCAGAAACACAATTTCAACAATGCCACGTTAGTCTAAAGTTATGATGAGACTCGAAACAAAACAGCACAACTGTCATTTTTGACAGCGCTCACGGTGATATTAGTAAAAGGCATGGTCGGCGTTATCGCAAGATGGCGCATGTCATGACGTCACCTATGACGATTCACGACACATCGTTATCGCGCTCATGCTAACTCGATACGGCTGTTAGCACGCTCAAATCGATTACAGCGTAACTCGGAATGCAGCCAAAGTCATGGGTGCATGACTTCCTGACACATCAATCGGCTAACATTCATATATACAATATTTAAGTACTAATAATAATATATGACCTTGGAGTAGGTATAATATCAACTGCACGTTTTGTACCTAGATCCATAAGAAGGTGCGTGTTCATTACCTACGTACCTACAGTCCAGGTTGCAGGTTGAAAACCACATTAGAATAGGCAAAATAGCACGTTGCAACTATGCAAATAAGTAGGTGTCCTGTGTGCCAAACATAACGAACATGTAACGTAATAAATATTTTTCATTCTTTTTGTGAGCTGTTGAGCTTTTCGCAACAAAACTGGTTTAGGTCCAATGCGCTTTTTCGGCTTCTTTTCATGAATATTTTGACACATTAAAACAATATAATACTTATACCTACCTCCTTGTATTCATGATTGTCGTTGTAACCTCTTAGATCCGGCTACGACGTAGCTGTTTAGCTACAAAGTTCTGTAGCACGACGACCTTTTGTCTTCGAACGAATGCCGTATCTGTGGTTTGTTCGAAAAGTATCTGATGAAAGTCTAAACAAACTCTTTTCAAGTTAAATTTTTAAGTCTAACTCACTAAAGGGAATTAGTTTCACATTCACCTGTAGTTAGAAGGTTTCAACTTTATATCAATATACATCCATTTTATTTAACAAATGTTGTTGGTACTTATTAAAAATTTAAACAGTAATCGAATTGAATTGAGCTCTGAGACAGCTGGAAGGCGTTGCGGCAAACCCCGTAGAAGATGGCGGAACGATCTGGACAAAAGAAATGACCAGTGGTCCACATGGATCGCAGTCTCTGGAAGTCATACGGAGAGACCTTTTTCCAGCTGTGGGATGATACAGGCTAACAGTAATTGAAAAATCATCGACGAAAATAATTAACCTCAATTGTCAAATGAAAAACATCTTTCAGTTGATTTAAAATTAGAATTTCGCGTTTAAGTACATATTCAAATGATTATTTGTGGCACTACAAATTGACATTTCATTGACATGTTTTCTGATCCATTTGTTTACATTTTCATCAGATACTCTTGGAACAAACCATAGCAGATCCCATTGGGTCATGAACCATACTATTCGTGACTTAGGATGCAAATCAAAACAACATAAAATTATTTGCAAGATATTTTTTATTTATTTCATCAGTTACAATAATCGGAACAAAAATAAAAGTTCTCTATAATATTAAAACGATTTCTCACATCACTAGCATGCGTTCATACTACATACATTATTATTTACATTGTTACATACATTGGTAATGTCCGGGCTATTGAAAAATATTTAAAAAATGCGAACATAACCCTTCCCCCCCCGTGATATTATAGAGGCAAATTTCACCGCGTTCAAGAACTGTCAATGTCAATATTCCACGAAAAATAATGACACTGACAGCTCTTAAACGTGGTTATTGTGCTGATCGCGTTCAGTTTCATAGGTGAAATTTGCACTAAGTAAAAACTGGTAGATAGGTTAGGTAGAGTCCGGCGGAAAATTGTGGAACTACTTTTTTAATGCAATGTCATAGACACTAGCGCCGCGTCTATCGGACTTGAGTGGTGGCGCGGACTATATGCGCTCCGCAAGTGACATGTCAAAACTTGACTATACAATTAGCCAAATTTTCTTCGTCTCGTCTCTTTTTCGCTCCCGATAATTACGACATGCCGTCCTATTTGCACGTGCCTTTTAATAATGTGACACTGTGCCGATTTTGAAAATCGAATGTTGGGTAGGTAACCTACTTACCTATTTTTTACTTAATATCATTGTTCCCCCCGATGAAAATGTGTTCGTTTAAGGAAGATCTGCAGTGGTAGCCCACGAAATTCAAATTTTCTTACGTTTTTATCAATTTTACAGTTCAGTGTCAGGTTGTATCTTGATCAAAATATGATTCGCGACTATAATAAATATGTATTTACAGAATTAGAATCATTCATACATCTCTCTAAATTAGATTTGTTCCTTAAGAACAAATGTCTTAAGGAAAAGTTCGCAAAAAACGTAAGAAAATTGGGGTTTCGCGAGCTACCACAGCGGATTCACCTTAAAAACGATTATCGATATAAACTGTTGTTTTTAAGAATAAAAATACATGATAGGTACAACTGCTACAAGGATTTTTTGGCGCTCGAAAAACGTTGACAGGGGGGCGCTGTCGGTAAGCATTTGTGCAAATTGTTTTGTGAAATGTATTGAAAAAACAATATGGTGTCGTTAGTTCCGATTTTGGCTACGCGCCTGAAGATCCTTGTACAGTTATTAAGATGATTCACACGTCATGTGTGACGTACTGTGGTGTCTACTGAGCAATGAGCAAATGATAAGCAAAAATAATCATTGTGCGGTTCGTATATCTGAATCGGGGTAGGCATCGATAACAGCCGAAATTATTCTGTAAAAATCTCACCGTGTGAACTTGAATGTCTTGAAGGTGAAATGACCTGTCAATAGCCAATTCCTAACATCGGGTGAAATGACAGCTCACTTCACCTGAGTTTTCACGGTGAGGCAGGAAATGCAAGGGGCAATGATCAGTGACTGGTGTAGTGGTGTTGCCAATTTCTGTTTCAAATTACCCCGTGCTTTTTCTGTATAGGTACAATTACCCAGGTCGACTACACATAGATCCAACTTTCGCTAGACACATATTATTTTATTATTGTTAACAATAAAAACCTCTGTTCGAATCCAAAAATGTTAGACAATCCCGAAAGATTAAATCCGCAAACAATACAGAACCTTGCATTTATTTCTACAACATTTTATTAGTAGTCATCTACTGGCTCTTCAATTTTATTTGAAATGATTGCTTGTGCTACTTAATTAATCTACAACTAACATTTAAAACATCTAAATGTGAGAATCACAAATACTTATTTGACTAAACATCCATATTGTCGAATAGAGGAACTTCGCACGCCTTTCTTACAACTATATCCCGCTAAAAACTTATGAAATATATAAATATGTTGGAGAAAAATGGAAGATCTTGATTATGTTTGGCACAAAACTAGTCTTTCAAATGAGTTTGATAGAGTAAATAGTTACGATTCCCACCACTAGGGGCGCTACAGGGATAGTATGGGCATGGGATTATTATATGCCTGGGCAAAGTGGCCAAAAGTTGGCCTTTGACTATAAAAAAATACATTTAATGTATGTAGTGAAACATATTTTAATAAAAATAATGTTTTTAGCGGTTAAATAATTTATATGAATTATATTACTTTTTTATTTTAATAATTATACTTTATACACTATCATTGAGATTAGACAGAGTTCGTTTATGAATGGCTATAGGACTAAAATCTGTCAAACTATCTATATTCTGTTCATTTTATTATTACCGAATGACACAGTATCCAAAAACATTTATCTTTTTGACAGAATTAGTTCTACAGCCTGTTTGTTTTACAATACAAGTCTATTCCCGGGTTCACTGATATATTAATATAATATCTACAAGTCTGCTAAATCTAGTAAGTTTTATTGCCAAATATTTGGACGACATAGACAAAAATAGACCGTATTTTTTTTTGTTATATTTTGTGTTTTATTTTTTCAATCTTGTCAACAATTGCCTATGTCACCCGTTTGCATTACTTATATTTAACTCTATAATTTTGAAATTCGGAAAGATTTTTTTTCACAAGAGGTTATTTTTTTATTATTTTACTTATTTTATGGTTAACTTTCGTAAACAAATAAATAGAGTTAATTTTTTTGTATATTACATATTTACATGAAAAAAAAATCAATAATCTGAATGTCCCAGTTGAAAGCTAAGCGAAAATAGCCTTTTACAATAAAACAAGTGTTATATTTTATTTTTGATCGATGGTTTTGTAGAATTGAGACGATACTGAAATACAAGGTGGAGACGACAATACGACCATAAATTAAACTTAATATATTTAATGAAGTTCCCAGTATACATACAAAAATTCAATCAAATATATCCAATAGTTTAGTCACTACAGCTAGCCGGCTGTTCAGCAAAACGCATTTATAATCGGCCCAACAACAATAAGTAGTTTGTTCGAAAAAAGTTCAATTTAAGGTTTCTTTTGATAGTTCCTAAATACTCGCCTATGTATTAAGTAAGCCAATGTTTTCAATATCATCTTACTAGGTCCACCCCGCGGTTTCACCCGCATAAGTCTCGATTCCGTGGGAATATCGAGATAAAAAGTATCCTATGTCCTAATCCAGATCATGGTATACTCATATGCAAAATTTCATCCAAATCTGTTCAGCCGTTTTAGCGTGAAAGCGTAACAAACAAACTCACTTTCGCATTTATAATATTAGTTAGGATTGTTGTCTCCATATCGTATAATGATAAAACATCCTATTCAGTGAATATTTGAAATACAGCAGAAAGTAAAATCACCTGAGAATAAAGAATATTTTCGCTTGGCTTAACTGGCAGACGGAATATATTAAAATGGCAGTGAGTAAGGAATATGTAAAGTCCGGATTGAGGAATAAATAAATACTGGTCTCTGAGGATTTAAAATGAGTCCAGAAGTGAAAAAAAATGCTGAATCCGTTGCCTCGAGCGAGGTCAAAATACATACAATTTTTTAATTTTTCGGCAAAAAAAGTACCACTTGTCATTTTTATAAAGTAAAGGTACCAATTTGACAGACAGAAGATTCTAGTGTGAATAACAACAAAACATTTTATAAAAACTCATAAGACCAGCAATTTAGTCAAATATTTTATTTCTAAACTCGAAACCCGTATTCGACACACATTTAATTTCTATGAGAAACGAAACCCATCTATAGCAACATTTAAATATACATTAAGTTACTCATACGATCACAGAAATAAATATTATTAAGAACGTTTTTATTTACTCAGGAATTCAATGTTGCCATATTTCTTAACATTTACCCACACTTTGGGAAATTACCCTAATATTAATCTGGTAACACTGGCAACATTGAATAAAATTGTCATCAACAATATCAACTGTCAATGTATTTTTTTAGGCGAAGGTAGGACCTTGCACAGCCTACTTTTAAATGGCAAATGTAAGGCCTTAAACAGGCTAGTAGGGTAGGTTGTCCCTCAAGAAGGCTTGTTTCGTGTAGCCTCTTCGGAGGCACTTGCCCCACCATGAGCGTTGCGTGCACATCTTGACAGGCTTGAGGATGAAGCATTTCGTTTGGACGACGTTGAAGAACAGCTTCCCTACCATGTTTGATACTGAAGTGTCGGCTAGCTTGAGGCATGCGCGGAACCTGTGAACATAGAAAAAGATTTTAGATGGTTATTAAGATTAAGATTTTGCAACAGTGGATATTTTTTACAGAGATTTTCTTGTGGTTTGGCACACATAAAGCTGCTACTTTCCGCCTTTCTGTACTTAGAGATCTTAGCTAAATAAAAACATACTGTGATTACTTATCAGTTTGCCAGAGTAATCTTTCCCAATGAATTATGGTTTCTTAAGAAAAAAATCTACGCAGTGTGCATAGAATTTAAAATCCGAATCTATTGATCTATGGCGGTATCAGAGGTGTCATTACCATAGATAGTTAAAGGTGCATGTTTTGGGGCACCAAGAGTAGGTACACCATGACTGTGAGGGTCAACTCTACGAATATCTGCAATTTCTTATATCCCGTTATTATAGGTTCATTGGTAGTATTGTGATAAGTGATCTGTGTTTGGCTCAGGTCATAGTAGTAGGTATAGTAGATATAGGGGCAAAATCAAATGCATTTCCGGCAAATATAAGCGTTCTTCTATGTCTTTAATGGCAGTGGTCATCTAAAAAAAGGTTTAAAAAGGGCTTATCCTAAAAGTTGGCAACATCGCAAATAGCTGTCAAATATTTACCTGTTTTGATTAATTTGGCGATACTACTGTATGGAAATATGAAATGTGGCTAACTAACTAACTAAATTATTGATTATGAAACGCAATAATTAATATCGTAACACCAAGTATTTAGTTTTAAATGTAAATTTGACACTTTCCATATGCCTTAACACCTAAAACGGTTACAACATAAAATTCGGTGTTATAATTGCAATTCATTATTAATATTCTTGTTCGCTATTTAGCCACATTTCGTATTTCCATACACAGTAATATTTTCAAATGAATCAAAACAGCGAAATATTTGACATCTAATTGCGGTGTTGCCCACTTTCAGAATACATGCAAAAAGCTAGCCTACGTAGATCAGACTCCATGGTTCGCTTAGCGAATTCAATCAAGCCAACTCTTTGAAATCAACTAAACGTCTCGAGAAAACCGTTACGGCTAATCATAAAAGTAGAAAGTTCATTCAATATCTTCGAACATCTATCTACTAAGCCCTACATCCTAAACGTTGAGCATCAAAACATAAAGCATCTACGATAATTTCCTCAACATGCGTCCACATTCGTAAAATCCAAGATGGCGAATGCACTCCCGCCAATTTATGGCGCGACCGTCATAAACTGACAGTTTGACAGGCGCCATTATAATAAGCTGTAAATCTTCATATTAAAGATGGGAGTGTTAAAAGTTAATACTGAGTCCGATTCGTTGACAGTAATGTCAATATTATGACCCTAATAACTATTGATTTATAGCCGAGATTATGGTCAGTTTTCCATGCCTAGTGATGCGAGAAGTTGCATTTTGCTGTGGTATATTTCAAGAACAACGAGATCGTTGGATTTTAAATTGGTAGGTAATGATTTACGAAGTCTAGTACCCATAAGAGTGTTTACGATAGTCCTCATTATAAGTCAGACTATGGCAGGATAATTGCGTAACACACTAAATGTAGCAATGTCTTTCATTTTGACAATTCAATGCGTTATTTATGCTGTTGAGCAGACAGTTTTCAAAAATATGAACCAATGAATTAGCACTATCCTTCAAAATCATTCAGATTGAGATTAAAAGTGTGTTACGCAATTAGGGTACTGTACCCTAATTACATAATACACGATCAATCAGTATCTGAATCGTTTTGAAACAGATTGCTAATCCATTGCATAATAAGTTCGAAAAAAAAATCTGGACAACAACGTAAATAACGCAATGAATATTGTTGAACTGTCAAAATGAAACAGATTAGTCGTAATTGCTTACGAAAATATATTACGTAATTAGATAGCTGGTGTACCCATGGATACAATGGCATTTGCCATTAGATGACTTGATTCTTATCTTGTAATTTACTTCTTATTTGTGCAAAATAAACATATTTTTCTGTTTTCTTTTCTGTCGTGTCAGGCCAAAGATATAAAGCAATCTATTACACAACGTAAAATATAACATGCATTAATTTTGAGAGCACTTACATTATCTAAACACATCAAACGCTTAAAGTTCGGTTCTACTTAATAAAACTTTTATAAGTTAGCCATAAAAATTGTTTCCCTAAAACCAACTTTACTTAATCGAACGCGACTTTACTAATATGAACATAAAGTGTATCTAGCAAAAATGTGTGATTTAACTAATAACCTCATCTATACTCACTGTGTTCCTAATCACTTACAAAACAACAAAAACCTGGCAACGGTCACACAATAACGGCTATCCAAATAATGAGCGTTTTTTAACTCTTTAATGACAAATACTACTACTAGACCACTACTACTACTACTACTAATTACTACTACTAGTCCTAGTAATTTTCTTTCTAGTAAAAATTACAGATTTTCGGCCGTTATAATATGACGGAATAGTTGTCCTAGGAAAACGTTGCTTTAGCCCTCATTTTGTAATATTTTATGACAAATTTACGTCCACACCCGATATTAAAATGAAGACCATCTTTATTGTCTACGAGTTTAGAACCTCTTTATCAGCTATCGCGCATTTTATTGTGTTACGTCAGCGAATTGCATTTTATTGCACAGTCGAACGGGAATTAATAGACAATGAGGTTTTATACGTTTGTCGTTTAATTTTGATTTCCATGGTCATATTTTATCACCATTTTATTGGCATGTTTGAGTATATGAGGAAGTAACTGAGACTTACTGTATGCTATTTCTTACCTTTACTGTTACAACTTTTGTGAGACATATAAGGAATTTGAACAATAATTATTAGATACAAATAAAAGTTGTCTATGTAAGCAAGTTTAGATAAAAGAGACTTTCGTCTTCAATCTTCCATTTGTACCAGAAATATATGAAAACAAAATCACTCCACAATCATTTAATTTCGATTTTTATTCCGTGACAATAATCTAACAAACCGATCAGCAATTTTGACATAACGACATCAAAATTTACAATGCTGCCATCAAAACAAAAAAGGCGGTAACAAATGGCGCGAAACGCCATTACGTCCAGCTCTGAGCTGTCAAACGCACGCGTTCAGATACCACTACGAGGGTACTTATCGGTGCATCCAGTAATATATTCGGATAAAGTGCCCGCCTATGCCAAGAACAAGGAATTCTTACGTACGTCTTGCACTGATATTTTAAAGATTTTAAGGGGTTTTGGAAAGTTTTTATTTTTATATTTGTCTCTTATTTCTTTGGTACAGCGATTAGTTAAACAATTTAAAAAATAAAAGAATTACACTACGTCTGTAACTATGCAGGAAATTATTTTCCTAGAGATTTTCTCGTCAGTTGGTTTAAAGGTAAGACGATAAAGGTAAAATCCCTTAATGTAGGAAGTATTTTTCTAGGCAAGTTTTCTTAGGTGTCGTGTAAAAGAACAACATTTTGAAGGAACTACTTGACCGGTGGGTGTAGCGGATTACTGACGGCTGGTAAAGCTATGGTCGTTCTCGATACACACTTAACGAATCCTCACGTCAGGGAGGAGAAACCTTTTAGCCACTGCCAATAAAAAAACATCGTATTAGAATATATGTAGAGTCCGCGCCACCATTGAAAGCCGGCGGAAAATTGTGGAACTACATTTTTTTAAATGCAAATGGATGCAATGACATAGATACTAGTGCCGCGTCTATCGGACTTGAGTGGTGGCGCGGACTCTAGTTTGCCTATTAAGGTTCTTTGAAAACTCCTCGATTTATATTTGACATGTCTAAAGTAATTACGAATAACAGAAAAAAAAAAGTGTTATGAATATTAGAAATTATTTAGAAAAAAGGTAATGTGTACAAACCACAATAAAATTTAAGTAAAACAAATAAGAAATACGCAGCATTTCAAGCTACATACTCAGTTGCCCTGCTGAACAAATGTTAAATTGTAATGTACAGATTACAGAGGGCTGACAAAGCTTCGACCATTTGCACTTAACGAGACCTTACATCTTATGCACTTATGTTGCGACCACAGAGTAAGCGTGGGTTCAGAGAATACAACCGTATAACCGTTGGAAAATAAAGTGCAAAGCAGAAATTAATGCCATGATTTAAAAAAATGGACACTGAAAGGATTGTAGCACAAAATGGTCTGTGTTATACTTGATTTCTTCTTGAAATAATGAAAAATGCTTTACCATAAAGTTTTAAGACAAAAGTATGCTTTATTGTCAGAAGAATGCACTGCGGATCCACTAACTTCATACCTGAGTCAAGTGACAAGTATACATTATTATAAATTAAAGTCGCTTTTCGTGTCTGTGTGACCCCGCTGTTCTTTTTAAACACGCAACGGATGATAAAGCGGTTGATATTAAACTTGCAAATAGTAAAAAAAATCTAGATGTTTTTTGAAGTCGTAAAAACTGTGTGAAGTAGGGGGCAGTTCGCTACTTGTTATAAGTGAATCATGGTAGATTCACACCTCGACACCGATCGAAATTCTAAGTAATTTACACTAAAGCACGCAGAAAAAAATCCCGGTCAAGATAACTTGATTTTTTCATCTATAACTTACTTATAGTATCCACTATTCAATACACACTATATAATTGTTTCCTCCTTATAGCAATTATAAGTTAAACCTTAGTTTCGATGTATCAAACAACGGATTAGTGAAAGCTGACACATACGCGGCCATTTCTTATTTAACGAGCTCCTTCCCCTCGGCTGGTACGGTTAGTAATCGTTTATGGGGTGAAGAGCGGGAATCACCGCAACGAGCAAATGTTTAGATAGGGTAGTAAACGATAAATGCGTTTTCTTTAAAGCAGGCAGCAAGATTTAAATTACACTGTGGCGGCATCTACATCGCCAAATGCGAACTACGCATCAAATACCTGACGTCACACAACATCCTGACGTCACTCAAATCCTGCATCGCGCAATTAGTGTTTACCGCGCGGTGGACATATATACAAGCTCCCGACTTTAACCTCTGGGCAATTGCCCGCCAGACATAACACCCGTCTGGTCGGAGGATCCTCCCTTTTCTATGGTGGATGAGTGAACTTTACACCCTGTTCCTCATACCCCTAAAACATAACATGACGCTTGTATTCCACGAAATGTTAGGCAGAGGTGCACTTCTACTACACCCACATTTCGCCAGTTATGTTTAAGTTCCATGTAACAGAGGGCGAGCCTATTGCCATCAACCGGGCACAAATCCAGACTCCGGGTGGCTACTGAGAAATTCCAGATGGAAAAACCCAATAACCAAGATTTGAATTACTTATTGTATTTACAGGAGATTTGTTCGTTAATAATATTATTTCACATACAAATTGCGAATAAAAAATTATCTGATTTGGAAAAGTGAAAAGCAATCTCTAATTCCTGAGGGCTGAATTAATTTTATAATGTTTGAGGCTACTCTTAATTTTTTTTCATGCTTACGCTTTCATGAAACGTTACCAAAACTTACTAATACGAATAAAATAAACTTATTAAAAGACTTATTTTATTCGTATTATTAAGTTTCGGTAGCGTTTGACCATTCATACCTGTAGCAAGGATTAAACCATAAATTAAAATGAATGAATAAGCCAATGAGATCTCTGAGTATTATTTACTCTATGTCCATTTCTCGCGCGAGCTTGCCGCGCTTTCTCCCCCGCTTCATTCGCCAAAGTTCTGGTCAACCTGCCGGCCACCGCTAGCGATGTGACCATATCGATATTTTTGTCGATAGTTTCTATGCTAATGCTTATTTAAAACCGAATATTTAGAAAAAAGTACTAAAGCTTTAATGCTATATAACTGATGATGTCCAGCGCAAAAACCCAATTAACAAAAACCAGCTATCTAATTACGCAACACATTTTCGTTGACAATTCCGACTAATCTGTTTCAATTTGACAGGTCAACAACATTCATTGTGTTATTTACGTTGTTGAGCAGATTTTTTTTTCGAACGTACGAAGCAATGGATTATCAATCTGTTTCAAAACGATTCAGATTCTGATTGATCGTGTATTACGTAATTAGGGTACAGCTCTTATTCAAGGGATGAAATTAGGATTAATCATAATTTTATAGAAAAGTCTTATGTCCAGAAATCAAAATCCAGATGAGGCCAATCTTGATGATACAAATCATAAAAGGTGTTTTCATATGACGCAGCGAAACCTATTCGTGTCCACATGAAACTTTCTCGAATCGATAAAATGAAAAGCTCAACAAACCTTCGATCGAATTTCGACGTATTCCCATCTCTAAAACACCCGTAAGCCATAAGTGGCTTAGTTATACTACAAGCACCGCCAAATACCGAATCAATGCGGGCAACGTAAGAACAAAAGAAGGATTACGCCTTTCCTTGACCGCCCGAAAAGAATTAGTGAAAAAAAAAAAAACAAAGACTTGTTAGTCTTTGGTCGTTAGTGTTGCCAGTATTGGTCGGTCAGCGCAAATGATCGGTTTTTTCGCCCGCATAACTACAACGCTTTGTGGCTGCATTTGTTTTTAACTTTGATCATGAACGAACGTGTGTTTTGCGAATGTTATTTTAGGGTATTGGTATTTGAAAAAGGAATGTTGTTTGATGGCTGTCTGGCTGTTTTGTTGGCGCTAATGTATAAAAAAAGTTATTCGCTGGAGTTTGTTTTATCAACAGGGAATTTGTTGCCTTATGTTGATGAATAAAAACTGTCTAGTTGGTTACCCAACGCGACAGCTGAGCGGTCTTGGTTCGATCCCAGTTTCAGGCAGTGTTATTGGGTTTTCCGGGCAGTTTACAGCAAGTAGCCAGCATGTCCAATATTGGTACACCAACTTTATGCTACACCTCTGCCTTCTTCGAAGACTATTCGGTGTACCTAAAGCTGAATGATTTTTTACATATATCCTTTAATTGGGAACATGCGTTTTACAATGTATTAGAGCATTAAAAATCTAGATTAAATACTATTTCTTATTACATACTTTAAGCTCTTTCTATCAACTATCATATACGGGTGAAGTAAATCTTTGTTAGAACTTTTTGTAACCCCTATATTTCTAAGTGCTTAGAAGTTTTGTAAATTGCGGTTTTAAAGTTGTTTCATTGTATCTTACTAGTTTTAACCCGCGTTTGATTTTTATTTAAGATTTTTAATTCATATTTGTTCTGGCATTTTAGGTTTAGCTTTTCCGAATATCAAAAAATATTTGGTTTAGGTCTTAAGTGAGAGGCGTGAAAATTTATTCGCTGTAATTTTTTTATGGATTCTGTTAAAACGTGAACTAAGTTGTTAAAAAAATATTAAAATAGTACCTACCTGACCTAAGCACTACTCATACAGAACACAATAATTTGTTATCCAAGAAATACTTACGTAAATTTTTTTTTTACTCATTTGCAGTCTGGTCTTATATTTAAAAACGGCACGAATTTCTTATCTATCATTTTTATAAGATAAAACAGTAAATAAACAGTTATTTTCTGTTTTATATTTTTGACACACATTGTAGGACACAAAGTTCTACTGCTACATTATACAGTCCATTTTGGCGCGCAAAATTTTGACAGACGTCAATTTGGTATAGAGATTATTGTCTATTATCTGAGCTTGTGATCTGTATTCAGTATTCACTGCACGGCTAGACGAACGCCTACTAAATAACTACATTTAGGGAAGCCAGATAGAACTTTCAGAAATCATTTTAGTAGGTATTTTTAATTGATGTTTGTTTTATTCTTAACAACCATAATTATTTTGTTACGCGTAATTTTGAATCTATGATATCTTTTAAACTATTAATTTAAATGTAATGGCATATTTTAATCTAAATCAAATGACATATTTTATTGGATAAGGATTAATAATTATGATACCGGTCGGATATAGATTCGGAAATAACAATTAAATTTTTATCAAATTCTGAAAGATAATAATGGTTACTGTGGGTTAATAATGGTTACCTTAGAAGATAGAAATATGCCATCGCGGACTTTTTAAGATGTACAAACCTGTAGAACATAAATTTTATGTTTTTCTAACGGTTTACGTGGCGCACAGTACGTCCTGTACGTCCCTCCCCCAGTCGGCATGATTTTTTTCCGACATGTTTAACAATAATCATCATATTTCAGCCAATTTACACAAAACCTTTATTGATTATACACCAAAACCTTCCTCATGAATCACTCCGTCCATTGGTGAAAATCATTTGGAAATCCGTTCGGTGGTCTTTGAGTTTATCGCGTTTAGACAGACAGACCGGGCGGGGGACTTTATTTTTATGTAAGGATTTACCTAGTTTCAGAACAAATATTGACAAGCATTGCCTAATAAAATGTAAAATAATAGTGATTTTGTAGAATCAGCATAAATTACTTACCTTTTCTCTCAGAACTACATTTTCACGTTCAAACGACTTTGAATTCTTTGTGTTTTTCCAAAATATTTGACAAGTTTAGGTAGTATCCGCTAAAATAATAAGTCTAACTTAAGAGTCTTTAAAAATTACGCATTTAAAGAAAAAAAAAAAGAAATACAGAATTTTCATTTTGAACCACAGATTAACAAAAAACTATGTAAACGATTTTCTCAAAATTTTCCTTCAACGTTCTGCCTACCAGCCCTGATAACGGTTAGTACAAAACGCGGTTACAAATAACAGCACTGCTGTACCGATTACTAAAATAATATGGCAATGGCTGATCGCTGTCCACAATACGACTCGATAATAATAGTAGTAGAGAAATACCAATTTATGTCAGCACTAGCTTGTACAGGAGTTTAGAAATCTTGCCTAGCTTGGGGACTTTGAAGATTTTCTGCAGAAAATTCTAATGTCGTTTATTGAATAAGCTTTCGCAGTTTTTGACCCCCGACGGAAAATAGGGGTGTTAACGTGTGTATCTGTGTGTCTGTCTGCGCTGTCGTAGCTCCCAAACGGCTGAACCGATTGTGTGTTTGTTTTTTTGTTTGAAATTTGACTTGATCGAGAGTGTTCTTAGCTATGATTCAAGAAAATCGGTTCATCCGTTCGAAGATTATCATCTCTTTTCTCGTTTATGTGAGCATCTTCCACAGGTCTGATCGAATTCAAATTTGGTATTCTGTTACTTCAATGATATTAGAAGAACATACTAACCTTGAACTGATGCTGCAGCATCACATAGATGGTGAACAAGGTCTGGTGATGGAGTAGGAAAAATAATAGTGGAAATGTTTGTATCCGGGGTATTTTAAATTTTAAATTTATGCTTGTTACTGAAGCACAAAGACACTCAGTAGATTTTTGTTATTAATCGTCTGAATGGACTTGCTGTTGACCTCGCTCTCGCCTGATGAAAAGCGATGGATGAGGTGTACGATGGAATCAGCGTACCCAGAAGATGCCCGTTCAGACTTGCTTTGAAGCATCAGGCTTCGCGGCGTCAGGCGTGGAGCACAGACGATGATAGGGTTCCAAACTTTAGCTGTGCGCTTAATAAATGTGGAGGAGAAGCGCTGAGAGCGACTTATCAGAATGATGCCTGTTTTTTATTTTTTTATTTGGGTATGGCATCTCGCAGGTCAACCTCTGCTGCTTAACCGGACTTTCCTGTGGGTGCCTCAATAAATTAAGGCCTCCAGGCAGGGTATAAAACTTATAAACTAAGCGACTGCACGCTAAGGGCACCCCCTGTCGGGTACGGACCTCGGCTTAGGGCATCGCTGGGGGAGGCCAATTTTATGGGGAACAATTAAGCCGTGTGTCCGATGGGTATTCCCAGGCAAAACTGATGAACTTCCGTACCAATATAAAATTGGTATGGTAGTAATTTAACACCTTTAGGGGATGGATTTAAAAAATCCTTCCTTTATTTATTTCATGCTTATAGACCCAGCGGTTTAGGGTGTGCGTTGTCTGTCAGTGCATGAATGAATGAATTTAAGATTTTTATTTTAAGTAGATGCTACGGACCTAAAACTACATACACGGATCAGTAATTGGCAGTTTATTGTAAGCAGACAGGTGCAATGGTGTCTGTTGTCCATCTCCTCCTAATCTCATAATCGGCTTTTTTCGGTGAGACTTCCGAAAACCAGCCAATACAAAGCAGGAAAAAACTACTATACTTCTAATTAACTACGAATGTTATCTAGATCAGCAGGTCCATTCTGCAAAAATCTCTCAATGAGAAATTGGTGAAGTCAGCTGTCATTCCACATGTTAGGGATTGACAGATCACTTCACTTAATTTTTCACCGTAGGTACAATTTTAAGGAGTTTTAAGAGAGAATCAAACAAACATAGAATATATTTAAAATTTATATAAAATTTTGTCATAGTATCTACTTACTGATATTTTATATGTTCTAAACAAAACCACGTTTCTGATGTTATCTATATTTAGTTCTAGGCGCCACGTGAGTACTTTGTGCGGATGAATGACATACCGTAATACCTAGCTAGTTATAACTTGTGAACTATTTTAAGCATCATTTCACGCACATTTAACATTGCTAGGCAGGCAGTCTGTTCCAAGCTGATATTTTAAGAGCAATTTATTCTCTATACATCATTCGAAATTCAAACAGTGTCGAGGTGTGATTGTGTGAAGACGCGATGATCTAGTTTAAAAACAAATGAGTTCGCTTTCGATTTGTGTGCGGTCACTATTGACCGAGGTTCCAAGTGAATTTTTACAAAATAAATACGAGAGCGCTTGGAACAACGCGCTTTTAGGAATATGATGTCATTTTCAGAGATCGTTCGATGTATAAGACAAATGTATCGGTGATATTGTTATTTGACGTTAACAAGTTTGTCGATTTCGGACTAAACAAATAATTGGGAATTCAAGATATCATAATATATTTTTTATCATTCAAAAATAAAACGCGGGAAATATAAGAATGAGGTCGACCTTCCGGGATATAGAACTCTTTTAGAAGATTAACCTAAAAATCCTAGGAAAGACCACAAAGAATCGGTCACTATGGGTAGGTAGGTACCACAAAAAAAAATCTAAAACCACCTTTATAAATACATCCAAATAAATGACGTAACAAATAGATACCCATTGTTGTTGTCCCCGACTAAGAAACCTTTCCAGGCCGATAAACAAGAATATAGTTATCTCACCTAGCCGCCAGAGGACGCCCCTCTCTAATAATTTATGTATTGTCAGCCAGCATATTTAACCTCCAGGCGTATTATTCACACATTATAAATCCTACGGAGCGTGGCGATAACGGAACGCGACCATAAACGCTAAGATGGCGCCGCTGACAGTTTTTTGACAGCGGTTTTCGCGCGAAAAAGTGAGGGTTCTTTTTGTGGATTTTGAATTATGTTTTTTTTGTTTATGGACAAGGGTTTTAGTATATTCAGTGTTGCCTTTCTGTGGTAGTTTAAGGTTACTTAAGTACATAAAAAAAATAGGTAGATTAGAATTTAGATAATTTTACCTTGTAGTTTTTATAGGTACTTAAACCAATGACGTGAAAAGTAATTAACTGCCTATTGTTAGTATCAAGAAATCACTAACTACCGTGTTGCGAACAGCTAAAGAATATTTAGAATTCGGTAAACAAAACAATGTAAAAGTCACTCAAGTTCTATTCTTATCTTGCCAGTTACAAATAAATTAACAATGGCTTCCTTTATACAGTAAATAACCACACAGTTCGCAACATTTTCAATTTTAGCAAAGACTGAAATAAACTTGGAACAGGGGAAGCGGACACCTGTTTAGTCTATGCTTTCCGCGCCATTACCCGCCCATTGAGCCGCGCGCGATTTTCGAATTTCGAACGGAGAAAATGGCGCCATCGCGCGTCAAGTTGACGTAAACGGTTTGCGTGCAAAAACGTGGAAAAAAATCGATAGGGACCTGATGAAATGTCTTTGTTGTGTTCTTGCTAATTTAGTATTCTTCATTAAACTTTTTCAATGATTATTTAACGAAGGGAGAAGAGAAAACATTGTGGTTAAATTAGGTTAGCGAAGTATTGAACACATTTTGTTGTAAGATTGAATACGTCTAGAAGCGAGCATGTATGCCCCTAGGGATAATTTTATCAATGCCACAGCAATTAGTAGTAGGTAATACACTAGCAGTTTTAACAATTTTGTAATGTTCTTATACGATAACTCTTTAGAAAAACCGGTTACGGTATCCTAAAACTGATATTTTATTGTAGCAGACAAAAGTAACACGATTGTTATCGATCTAACCGATCTCTGATTCGATGTATCGGATAAAAGGCTGTGTAGGATTTTTTCCTTTGCCCCTGTCCCGAACGTAAAAAAGGAACGTTTTTTGACAATTGGAGACCATAAACACCTAGTTAAAAATTGTTCTGATTGTCCTTTTTGTACTATTAACACGTGGAATAAATTATTGGTATCTATTTTGAAAGGTTCTGTATCTATTTTCAAAGAAATATACAAATACAAATTACATATTCCTAGTATGGAAGTTGCCGTTTGACGCCAATGCGTATTTTCTGATGATTGCTAAACATGTCAGTCACTGCCATTTAAACTCAATTTTTTATGCATTTTCGTTAATTGCCAATATACTGAAAGATGAATGTTGAAACGCCTTTGGAAAAATAAGGCATCTACAAAAAGCTCTCCACAGTGTGATCTTCTAGGGTCTTTAATATCGAAATAGGTGACAAAGGAAAGTAATAAAATAAAATGTAAAATAATCGCATCACGGAAAGCAAAAGATGCGGTACATAGGTAAGTTCCTACATAGGTTAGGTTTAAGGAATTTTAACGTAATCCTAAACTAAAGTACAAAATTTCAGTTTTTAAACACTCCATATTATAATTAAGTTGTATACCCGCATTTTATCACTACACATACAAACAGACAGACAGCCGGAGATATTGAGCACAGATATTTATTTATGACCACCAATTAGAAGGTGTGAGATAAAATCTGAACCTCTTTTGTGGGATAGAGCAATGTGGAGTGGGTTGTCTATGGTCATGTTTCATCTGTGAGTTTGTGTTTTCGCGCGTTTTTGTCGTATAATCTGTTAAGGCGGCAGCGCCACGGTAGCCCGCGAATTTAAAATTTTCTGGCGTTTTTGCAATTTGCACGTCAGTATCAAGTTGTATGTTGATCAAAGTATAATTCACAAGCGCAACAAATATGTATTTACGGAATTATAATCATTAAAATCAACAATTAAATTTTCTTAGATGGTTCTAAGAAAATTCGTATTTCGCGAGCTGTTTTTGATACTATTAGGTATAGTTTAATTCTATAAAATATAATAAAGGTAAAATAATTACTTAATTTATCTTATCAGAATAACCCTTTAATCAGGCACTTTATTTAAAAAAAAGGTATTTCCTTTATAGTTGGGGTATGAACCCAAAAGCTTAGTTTTAGCTTATTTTAATATATTTTATTTATTTATATGAAAATTTATTAAAAAACCTTAACGCATCGGGCTTCATTTAAACATTTTAGAACAGCCGTGCTATTCTGTAAACATGTCACCGTGATAACTTGAGTGAAGTGAGCATGAAGTGAGCTGTCCATAGTGTCAATCCCTAGCTTTAGGTGCAATGACAGCTTACATCAAGCTCAGTTCACCCAAGTTATCACGGTGAGATGTTTACAGAATAGCACGGTTGATATACTTTTACTGTGATTAATTACACTTGCAAATGTGGTTGAACATACTGTACTCCTAAATTCAGTTATAACAAACTTGGGCGAATTTTATTGTCAACTAAACTTGTTCATTACTGTAACCGTTTTAATTTATATACTAGATATTAATTTTTAAGAACCAGTTCAGGCCTTTTGTTTTACTTCAAAAATCAATAGGCAGCTTATAAAATAAAATTCCCATAGACAAATCGCTGGTTTCTTGAAGAAAAAACGAGAGTCGTCTCTGCGCATGTCTCTGTTCTCTTTCTCCGCTCTATCTCACCACATTCAGTTAGCTTTTTTTCCATTTATTTTTTATTTCGTTATAACGCATCAATTCTGTCCGGTACTAGGATGCTCCAAGGAAATGGCTCTATTAATGTTCCTCGACGATTTGGGGACATTTTTAATAAAAAAAAAGGTTGCCAGCACGGAGGTTTGTCATTATGAAAGTAAATTAATTTTAATGTTTAGTTTTAGTTATTATAATTGCGTGATATTTTTGTTTAATGGCCTTTTTAATTTTATATTCACTTGATTGGTTTAAAATATTTTGTGAATTAAGTTTAGAATGTTGTATTTCAAGTATTCTTAAATATCCATTATAATAATCATCGTGTTTATGTCAAACACTGATTGAGAGTTTATAAAATAAATTATTAAGTATTTACAAAAAAATATATAATATCTAAATATCCAGTTTACAATCATGCAAAATATATAAAATATTTATTATTGCGTGTAAAATAGATTTAAACTCTAAATAGCGTTTATTTTTATAAATAAAAGGGAAAATCAACATCGATACAAGCAAGCCATTCTATGTAATAATTCGATATTTTAAATAATTATTTCTGTGGAGTTCCTTGCCCATTCTTCTCCATACGAAAGAATCAAATATATTTTCTTGTAAATTTTGAGGTTCAAAAGTACATGCCTACTTGAAATAAATTATTTGACTTTGACTTTAAATATACCATAACAACCTTGATAGAATAAGTTCAGAATAGAGCTAATTATGTTTTAGATTTACTAACATAATTTAGCTATAATTTACTTTAGAGACTCTTGCAAGTAACGAAGGCGATGCTTCGTCAAAAAAACTTTGCGTACGACGTACCAAAACTGACAAGCAAAATAACATAAATGACAGACAAAATCGCGCCGAAACTACCATAGACAACAATGACAGCTTAAAAAAAACAGCAGCGCACATTCAAGCAACGACATCGACTCATACAGCCTACCTTTCATCGCATCGGCAGTGCATGAGCGTGTTCACTCGCCAATTGTAAATTCCATACTTCTTCTCCATTCCGCCGATCCAGAAGGGGCACCTCAGGTCGTGGACTCTGCAGCAGCGGTCAGTCCTCGTGTGGCCGCCGAGCTGAGAGTACCGGGTAGCAGAGAAACCCTTGCCGCACCATTTTGTGCCGGGAACTCGGAGTAGCTCCATGGTATCACGTTTTGTTCTGAAGGGGATCGATTCGTTGGTGGGATAGTCGAACGAATGGTTTTTTCGATATTTGAATGGTGGGTCGATCCGATTGTTTCTTTTATTGCGTAAAGTAATAGGGATAATCTAAAAGAGATTTTTTTCCATTCATCCAAAAAGCTGGCAACGTCGCAAATTGCTGTCAAATATTTATCTGTTTTGATTGATTTGGTAATAGTACTGTATGGAAATATGAAATGTGGCTAACTAGTGAACTGAAATATTGATTGTGAAATGCAATAATTAGTATCGTAACAAGGATATTTAGTTTTAGATGTAAAAAAAGTATTGGGAAACTTTCCAAATGCCTTTTTTACACCTAAAATGGTTACAATATCAAATGCAGTGTTTTAATTGCAATTCATTATTTATATTCTAGTTCGCTAGTTAGCCACATTACATATTTCCATGCAGTACTATTGCCAAATTAATCAAAACAGCGAAGTATTTGACATCTATTTGCGACGTTGCCCACTTTCATAATAAACGCTCTTGAGCTGACTCGTCTTTTCTTAACAAAAAATAAATCATTATATTAGTTTTCTAGAATGATTAACCACATACACATGACTTATCATTACTCCTGCAAAACCCAGAAAAGCTAGGGAGAGTGCTTAAATACCACTATAGACACCCATCTATACCAACATTGTAAACTGATAATTATTTTACCGTAGTCAATCTTAATTGATTAAGTCTACGTCTCTATGACCATCAAAAATTGCGAATAAAGAATCAATCTATCGACCATTCACCTGTACTTATTGAACAAATCACTGAATCATAAAAACCGGTAATATGAAATCGATTGTACATACTTTCTTCGAATATCGTTAAGCAATTCGTTCTATATCATTCGATATGTCCACGACGCCCATCTCTTTTACCTTTTTATTTTGTTGCATTGACAAGTTCACTGTCAAATGGCAGACCATAATGACCTCTTCCTACTTTTTTAATTTTACGTACAGCCTACATATTCAAATATAGAATGGACCACCAACGTGTTTATGATATTAAAAAATAATCGTAAATATCGTGGGGATAGTCGCTGTAAATCCTTTATAGATCCCGTAGAGCAATAAAGATCGATAGATCGTTGGTAACGCATGAATGATCTATAGATCACACATGTTTTATTGCTTTATTGCCTCGTGTAGTGTTAGAGTTAAATTAATTGCTCGAAATAAATGTTTGGTTACGAAATGGTTACCGAGATGTTAACTCGTTATGCATAACAGGGTAGTTTTGAACTGTGGTTAAGAGCGTTCATCCAAAACATTGGCAACGCCGCAACTAACTGTCAAATATTTACCTGTTTTGGTTAATTTGGCAATATTACTGTATGGAAATAAGAAATATGGCTAATTAGTGAACTAGAATATTAATAATGAATTTCAATTATAACACTGAATTTGATGTTATAAAAAAGGCATTTCGAAAGTTTCCAAATACTTTTTTACATCTAAAACTAAATATTCGGTGTTACAATATTAATGATTGCATTTCATAATCAATATTTCAGTTCACTAGTTAGCTATACTTCATATTTCCATACAGTAATATTGCCAAATTAGTCAAAACAGGGAAATATTTGACAGCTATTTGCGACGATGCCCACTTTCTGTATAAACGCTCTTTAATAATTGAATTTTCAGGTGATTCTGACACAACCAAAAATATTGTGTAAAGACCATGCCCGGTTCCTATATTTAACTAATAGTAATCGAATCTGTATTTATAAATGGCCAGATGACTTGGGCAGTGGCTTATTGCTTGCTGTGAAATTACAGTGCTCAAAACATAATACGTATTTAAATCACGCTCAAAACCCTTGTATCAAATTAACAAAAGTTAAATTTTTGGCGGGATTTCTTCTTACAGTTTATTAAAATTCACATCTAGCAACCATAGATAGCGGCCATCTTGATCTCAGCGGGACACAAACGTCAAAAACTAGTTTGATCAGACATTTATCTCCTTAATAAACAAAAACATAAAAATAAATAACGTAATAATCTCAATAATCCTCATCTAATCTTAATTAGGACGGTAATGGGTCAAAATCTTAAGGTTTTTACTGAAATGGGTCATAAAGTTTATGATATAGGAACATTATTAAGATCCTTGGACATCAAACTCTTACTATTAACAAAGGTTGGGAATCATCCTTTCAAAGTTTCAAATTCCATTGCGTTTTTGGGTTCTATGGTTTGAAAAACATCAGAGAAAATATAGCAATAGATATGATGTAAATGTAGAGTATGGTTTAAAGTTTTCATAAGTAAAAGGATGCTACTAATTGATGTAATATGATATTATTTTATTTCTGTTTTAGTGGCGATAAGTTTCTGTTTTTATAACTACCTACCTATTTATTTTGTTTTATGCCCCTACGATTTCTTAGGAAAGTAAAAATTCTTGATGAACTTCCAAAATTCAGTACAAAATTTCCAGTGAATATGACTTCTTTATTCGAATGTCCATCTCTTTTAATGGCATCTTCTACTAAGGCAAATCTATATGAATAACTCAGTGTTGGGTAACTTAGAATTCTATAATCACATTAATTTTGCAAAAGAAGCATTTATTTACAAGCAAAAACGCTGGTAATTTACAGAAAGCACCACCACCACTCACCAGACCAAAAAAAAAGAAGAACATGACCACAACCGCCCCAACAGTGGTTCTTTGTATATTGGATAATGATTTGACCACAATCTCACCTGATGGTAAGCGATGATTCGGTCGACGATGGTGAACGATTGCCTAGAAGTAAATTCCGTCGTGACTGGAAGATTCCCGAATTCCCCAGAAGGAACAAAATGTTTTTTGATGTTACGAGAAAGAAACGAGTTTTGTCGACGGAAGAATAGACAAAATTACAGATTATGATTGCTTAACTGTCATTTTGTCTATTCTTCCGTCGATAAAACCCGTTTCTACGGTGGTCATGCTACGCGTGCTGGTCTCGGCAACTATGGACATCTGCAATACCAGTGTCAGCCATTCTAGCAACATTGTCGAAAAGTTTCATGTGCCTTTCATTACCTACAACCATACCCTTCAAACTGGAACAGCTACATTGCTTGGCAGCAGAAGCATGTTTTGGCAGGACTGTCTCGGACGAGCTCCTTTACAGAGATCTCGACTTAAAATCCATCTACAGGTCATTCTAAGCGAGGTCAGTCAGTTCCTCATGCATACATTTGCATCGTATCATTCTAGGATACCTTAAGGTTCCGTGGGAAAGCTATGCTATATATGCACGTCCTACGCTTTGTGAGAATTTTATGACAATTCCGTTAGACTTATTACAGATGCGGTATTGTCCAAGGTATAACAGGACATATAAATATGTATTTTATAACCAGCCTAGGCTAGTGTTCTATAATGCTGCTTCTTTTGGAGTTAACATGTAAGTTTTTCATTCACTAATTCACTTTGCGAGTGATGTGATTATGGAACTGATTGCTACGAATTTTCTCACTACGTAATGTAATCTAAGGTAAAATTTTGCTTCCGATGTCGGAAAAGGCTGTCTTGCCTTCTGTTAATCCACCGTGGTTGAGCCAATCAAGTGTGGTGTGCGCAACTCCCATGACTCCCAAGTGTGTTTATCCCTGCTATAAAACATATTTACAAAAAACCAGAATCCCATTCGAAAATCAAAAACACACCTCCCAACCACACACGAAAAAAAACCTTCTCCATGAAATGAAAAAAAAACTAACCTCCTATCACATCTGCAGTGAGATATAGTATACGGCCTATAGTTGAAATAACCGAATCTCCGTTTGAACATTCCGATGTTGATTCGGCAATGGTCGTGCGACCGACAGCATCGGTCTTCAGCTGCGTCGGCGCCTAGCTCCCCATACTTCGCTGCGACGTGTCCAGCCCCGCACCATTTGGTCCCAGGCACTATGAAATTCTCCCTGAATGATCTTCGAGACCTGTTTTCGTTTTCATCTTATGTTAGTCTTTGGTTAGCGATACTGCGGTGATCTGTGTGGTCAAATATTTATGATACATTGGTAAAGAGGAAGTTTTAAATAAAAACCTTATATCGCGACAATTAAGTGAAACCATTAGCCATTAGGTAATGCTTTTACTGCAGGGACTCAGTGCGCCCGATGAGAGGGAGAGTAGGCCGCAATCCACAACGTGGGTGGGCTTAGTAAGAATTGCCCTGTGCTTATTGCTTGCAAATGCCAGATTCTTCCTTCTAAGAGTGTTAAGGTTAAAGGACAACAAGGGAATTTTTCAGAGCATGGTCTAATTGTTCGCTGGCTCTGTTATCACCAACACGTTTTCCTAGTCTGATATTTTTGTCAAAAGTGCCTTCATCTTCTTTAGTTTCGGCAAATGGCGACTTTACGAGAATCTAGTTCATACTCATATCGTTCTGAACCAATTGACTTGTCGAACGTTGGTATCAAGGCTGACTGTTTTTACCTTTTCCGGGCGTATTCCTTGAGCTGATAGTAGATACTTCACTATATACACTAACTGATATATGTAGGTACGCTGGACGCAATAATAAATTTACCATAACCTGAGTTATTCTCATATATTTCTTGGCGATGTATGAGAGAAGATGAAGTTGATATGAACGAATACATATTCTGAATCATATCAAAACCTCTCAATTTAGCGACATCAGGTTTTCATTTAAAAGAAATAGGTTTATAAATTAAGCTATTAAGTTTATCTTTGCACTCGCGTTTGACTGAACAAAAATACGTTCAAACTGAAACCAATAGTGTAGGATGAATATTTGACACTTGAAACATTATTTTTTAGCAAAGAATAATTTAATAAAGAACTTAAAATTATTAGGGAAATGTTTTGCAAATTGCGGTTGTTAATTTTGAATGAATTGGTGAAATGAGCGACGAGAATGAAGTCCTTAATGATAATGTTGGTCCTTACAAAATAATCCGATATTGAAGATTTTCTTGAGATATGAAGTAGTTGACAATCTATTGTATCATACTTTCTTCCACAATCCGAAGAATTTTGAAAGAAATTCTTAATCCATTGCTTCAAAAATAATCTACAACATTAATTGCGTTATTTATGTTGTTGAGCAGACAAATTAATCGAACATATGAAGCAATGGATTAATAATATCCTTCAAAACATTCTGATTGTGATTGAAAGCGTGTTATTATACAATTAGGGTGTTGGTCAGATTGAAGTTAAGAAGGTACTTTGTTTTTGTAGTAGAATAGGGACCTACTAACATCTGCTTTACACTGGGACCGTCAATTAAAACCGATATAAAGGCTGTAGACCAAACCGTACTGAACTTTAAAGTTAAGCTGATATGTAGGACCATTTTGAACAGAACCCATAGGTAGGTTACAAGTGAATGATATCGTAGATGAAGAGCATTCGATTAGGTAATGAGAATGAGTTAAGTAAATGAATGTAGGAATCAATAAGGATTTGTCAGAGCATAAAGCATTAGTCCCTGTTTAAAGATATAGTGATAACATGGCGTAGTTTTGTCTACGTGTAAAATATAGTTCGGATATATGTGGAAAAATGCTGGAGTCTAAACACCGGTGAAAAAAGTGAAGAGGTCATTCCATGGGCTGGCTGGTTCGACAGGATTTCGAAATTTGAAAATTGTAGGTAAGGTATGAAAATCGAAAGGAGATGAGCGTCGTGCGGATGCGTTGCATTCCATATTTAAATGTCTTGAATCGTAATAAAGATTATTTTTTAAGTACATACGTAAGTAAAAATACTCTAGAGAGTTCAATTCAAGACATTTTAGACAGATACCCTTTTGAAAAGAGTTACTTTTCCCTCAGTAATATGAATTTATAATCAATAAAATGAATTTAACAGACTTTCGTATTCCCTATTAAAAAAATAAACAATGAACACAAATCCGTCCGTAAATTCGTTTTATTTGAATAATAAAGTTTTGCTTGGTAAAAATATAACAACTACCTAGCCAGAGAGCTTTCTCCAACTTTGTTTTTATGCTCCATCATATGTTGCAGTTCTTCATGCCTTTTCAAGCATTCCATTTTCAATTTATCATAATCCAGCCAGTTCGAAATATCTGGCGGCAACCGGTCGCCATCTTTTAGTATTCTAAAAGTGACGTTTCCAAAATGGCGGTAAAACTTTTCATCTTCAACATTTTTTGGTTGTTTATTTACTATTCTATATATTTCTTCATCTAATGCTAATTTTAATTCTTTTCTTAATGTTTTAAGGAAGTTTCTTGCGGATTTTCCTTGCGTTACGTATTCACAGTCTTGGATCTCGCCATTTTGTGTGTAAATCACTTGGACAAGATGGCTGCCATCTGTCAGCTGACGAAGTTTTAGGCCGAGTCTGTAACAAAGAGAAAAACGAATGTTAATTTAAGGACACGTCACAATTTTGTGGATCTTGAAGAGGGGTATTGGCGACTGTAGGTCTTAACTGGCTGGTGTCTTAACACAGCTGATTTAGAGTGACGATTAATCAAATGATAAATAATATTAATAAAACGTAGGGTTGCCCCTTGTATCGTGTTACCCAGTAACTGGGTTGTGGAGGTCAGATAGGCAGTCGCTACATGTAAAATAACTACTGGTATTCAGCTGCACCTGGTTAGACTGGTGGCTGGGCAGAGGATGGATTACAACGTGGGAGGACGTTGATGCCAATAACCTCTTGACGGATACTCCATTTCATATCAATAGAGTACCTATCACTACTTTTCGGAAAAACTAACGTCTTATCCTCTCAGACCAAATAAAAAACCAAGACATAGCGCTGTCAAAACTGATGTGAAACCGATTTCGTAAACATGTGTGCACTTAGTGAGGTGTAGTTTGATTGTAAATGTGTGCGTGTGAGCGTGTATGCCCAGAGCGGAGGTTTAGTTTTGGCATACTTCACTGTATTTTTCGTAGCGCTATGTCAGTGGTTTTTTTATTTGGTCTGAGCTTATCATTATACTATTAAATGAGCAATATTTGTATGTATACAGGATGTCAGGGATATCGACGCGAAGCCGGTTACCATGGATTTCAGTACATGATTCTGAAGCCCTCTGCGTTGAAATTTTTCGTCGGTTATTAAAAAATAAAACAACTGTTTCATAGAAAAGTGCAATAGGTACCTACGCGGTCAAAATGTATGGAACAGCAGTTTTTTTTTTAAATAACCGACAAAAATTTCAACGCAGGGGCTTCAGAATCATGTACTGAATCCATGGTAACCGGCTTCGCGTCGATGTCCCTGACACCCTGTATAAGTATTATATATTATATAAAACGTATTCGTATTTGTAAATACGTTCTCGAAAACAGCTCTAATGATTTTGATGAGAGTTGCAATTTGCATGTTTACGGGAGCGAAAAATCGATCTAGCTAGGTCTCATATCTGGGAACGTCGAACGTTTTCTCTATTTTCACAGCCTCGGGAATGTGATACAACGTTGGTAAACCTGGACGATATGTTTATCTATTTTCACCCGAGCAGAGCTCGCTCGACCAGGTACTAATCACTTGAAGCCCTTAGACAACAAATCTTCTTTCTAAACTATACATCTTCAGATAACTATTCGTTTCCTATCGGAACTGGATCGACGTACCTTTTTATTGCACCTTTACTACCGACCGACACACCTCTACCATGTTTAATTAACTTGAAACCATAAAACGTTTATTAAGACATTCACACCTTACCGTCTATACCATTTATATCGAACGCTCAATGTCTAGTAAACATTCCTATGTCCGTGGAAAAAGGCGGTTGACTACATTTCAACAAAAACGTTGTTTTCCTAAAAGCAGTGACTTACTAGAGAATGGGCAGCAGCGTTCTCTATGCATTTTTACACCATACTGCAATCGCCAGCCCGCCTGCCAAGCGTGGCGTTTATGGCAAACCCCCCCATTTGGGGGAGGCCTATGTCCAGCAGTGGACGTCTTTCGGCTGAAATGTAAATAAAACCAAAGACGACCGAATAAAATAAAATTAAACAAGATCAAATAAAATCAAACTAAATCAAATTACCTACTGCAAAACATTACTAACTTACATCATCAATGCTTTTAATTAAAGAAGAAATAAACAATATTCTATTTTTAAGACCAATCAAAGCTAGGGCAATAATTAAAGCTTTTTATTTGTGGTTTTAATGACTCAATACCATCCGTGTCGTATGTACTCGTAATTAAAATAGTTTTGTACATTTATCTCTGATTTCGAAACAGGTTTCTGATGGTTTTAGAGATAGTTTTTCTATGTCGACTGTAAGTAGATTTTGACGTAATTATGATATTTAGAAATATATTGGAAGGTTAATTGTGTTCAATCTGCCTAGCCTTTCCCCAACTATGTTGGGGTCGGCTTTCAGTCCAATCGGAAGCAACTGAATACCAGTTTTACATGGAGCAACGGCCTGTCTGACCTCCACAACCCAGTTACTGAGTAGCGCGACAACTAGTAAGTTATCATGTAGGTAATATTTTCTGTTTAGATGCTATTAGGTACATCCACACTAATATTAAACTACGCTACTAACGCTAAATACGGTAATACTTGACTTATAGTTAAGCAAAAGAGCACAAAAGAGTCCAAACTTTCTATTCTGCTTTTTTTATTTACGCCTTTATTTATGCTCGACTGGTTTTCAGACTTTCGGGCTTCTGCTGACGACTCTGACTGTCGAACAACCGGGACCAACGGCTTAACGTGCTTTCCGAGGCCCGGAGGAGTCTTGGTACGTAAAGATGGTCATTCATCCGCGGACCGACCCCGGCAAGCGTAACTTCACCTGATGGATCGACCCGTGCGGCTGTTATTACTTAGCCACGAGCTCCTCCTGTAAGGTTAATTGTGGTGCCAACCTGTAAAGTTCACTTCGAATCTCACTCAAGTGTACGCACACGATTCGAAAGTGAACTCACTTGTTTTTAAAGTATTGCGGATTTTGCTGAGCAAAGGGCTCCCTCAAATCCTTCCAAGTATCCTTTTCCAGGACCATCTCGATCAAACCCTTGCGGTACTCGTCTAGGTCGTCTCGCCACCTCTTCCTGGGCCAGCCTCGGCGGCGCCGTCCATCCTCAGGCACCACCGTGTGGAGACTATTGCCCAGCGGTACTATGCATGTGGCTGGCATGACCCGCCCAGTCCCATTTTAGCTTGGCAGCTATATATCGTATTTTGTCAGTTCGTTTAATGCTCAGAATACTGCGCTCCATTGCTTTTTGGCAAACCCCAAGGCGGAACTTTTGCGACTCGGTTAGCGACCAGGGGCGGCAGTCTCGACATTGATAGCGATCGCTATACGACCGAATTCGGTCGCAAAGTCCTAATGGCGTCCCTCGACGGTCAAAATTGCTTGACAAGCACGAAAAAATCACGTGCATGTCAGCACGTTGCGCGCGTCTAGGGACGCCATTACGACTTTGCGACCGAATTCGCTCGTATAGCGATCGGTATCTATGTCGAGACTGCCGCCCCAGGTCTGAGCACCGTAGGTTAGGACGGGCAGAATACACATATCGATGAGTTTTCGCTTCAGGGAGATCGGTAGATCACCCTTCATTAACGTCTTCATGGACCAGTAGCTTTTCCAGGCATTTTCGATGCGGCATTAAAATTAAATAGCATTCCTTGATCCTATTTGATCCTTTGTTACCTCTGCTATAATAAAATGCTATGATATGTAAAGCTACTTAGGTATTGTTAAAAATAACAAGACTTAATTCAATTTATTATGCGTTGCCATCACTTTACGTCAAAAATGCACCGACTCATAGACTAAAAACCAGATTATGACGAGTGTAAAGGGGATGCAGAGTGGCTATTAGTCTATGGTCCCTGGGGATGACACACAGGGGACGAAGATATAAAATATTGAGACAGATTTAGACTGTATAATTTACAAACCAATATTCTATGGGGAATAGTAACATGTCTTTTAACAATGTTTTACATAATACTCTGCTTATGCATTGTGCCAGTAATGATATTTAGATTTAGGGCCGATTTTTTAATCTTCTGATTTACAAAAACTGTCAAAATTTTACATTTTTATATTTTTTTATTTATTCCTCGTAACCAGTCTTACCAAGGGGTATCGTATTACCCAGTTACTGGGTTGTGGAGGTCAGATAGGCAGTCGCTCCATGTAAAATACTGGTAGTAAGCTGCATCCGGTTAGACTGGAAGCCGACCCCAACATAGTTGGGAAAAGGCTAGGCAAATTGATTCACGAAATGACTCCCACAGATTGCACAAAAGCGAGAGGAATATACATCAATAAATTTATATGACCCAAACTAATACACACAATTAAGAACATCAAACCATCACCTGGGTATATCTAATGCTATGGAATCATGTCCTCCAGGAGTAATTTGGTTTAAATAGGTTTTTATTTTTATTATTTTATTTATCTTTTATATAGATTATTTTCTTTTAAATTTTGTGAATGTGAGAACGTTGTAGACATAACAGACTGTAGATCTGTGGACCATTTTATATTTTGCTAAGTACCTGGTACTGGTTGATGGGCCTACACTGTCCTCTCATACCTTTTAACACTGTAATTTGGAAACATTGTAAAAACCATTTACTTTTAAAAGAGTAACCGTGGAGTTTCTTGCCGGTTCTTCTCAATAGGAAACGACCAATTGGAACCGTGCACCTAGCTTCTGACGTTTCATAAGTGCCCTTGTAGGTTTATGTGAAATAAAATATTTTGAATCCATGAATCTCCTCGTGGAGGGTATTTTTAAAGCACCCCACTGATACAACTTTCACTTTTCACTTCATCGATGCTCCCCAATGACATTACATTAATGTCGATAGCTTACAAATTGATATTTATTGCAATTTGTGTTTCACTGTACTTGGAGGGCGATTCAGAAACTAATCGAATTACGAATTACTTTGTGATTTGGGAATTTAAATGAAATATAGGTACCAATTATTATTTATGCTGGCTTCGATTTATGGTCGGGAAAAGTGTTATGCAGAAGTTTTTAGTACCAACCCGGTGTCCGGATTAGTGCCCGGTAATTTAAGTAGTTGCAGTAAAAATCAAAATCTAAAGTCATTCATTAAATCTAGGCTGAGAATCAGCACTTTTCGAACGTCAAAATTACATAAGACAGTCCCCCAAAACGCCCGCCCTTCACCACTTTCTAGTGCTCTAGCTGGGAAGAAGAAGTGGCGCAACAAACTCCAAAATGGCAACCGATGGCAATGCATTTTATTTTGACATCCATTGCTTCATAGGTGTACTCAACAACGTAAATAACGCAACGATCATGGCTGAACTGTCAAAATAAAAAGCATTGCGATCGATTGCCATTTTATGTGTATTACGTAATTATCCAGCTGGTCAATGAAAACTTGACAGTTTTTAAACTTAACCCATTTCAATAAGTGTACAATGTACGAACTATAGTTTGTACGTCCTCCCCCTGTGGATCTAATCTGAAATATAAACATCACTTCACTCAGACAGGGGACTTACAGCCTAAATCTTTTAGCAAACACATTGAGTGAGCTAGGCAGCGAAACTTCAGGCCTTCGGGTCCCAGTCTGCGGTTTTAAATGTTGGTAGCCAAGAGTTTAGTCACTGTCTTTACCTTGAGAGGTCTTATTTAAATGTCGTTTTGATGTAGTAAGAGCAGCGGTGGGGTGGCCCAGTGGTAACGGCCGCAACTTACGAGTTCTAGGTCGTAGGTTCGAACCCATACAGGCTCTTTACTTTGTGTAAATTACATGGGCCTACCTGGCTTTTGGCCTAGGGGGGCACATGTTCTACATAGTTTGATATGGACGTGAATAAATATTTTTCGTCGCCTATGTTTGACTCCTTCAAAACCGTCGGCCCGGTGGCTGCCGAGCGAGCCTAGTGCTTGCTAGCTGCGTTCACGTATTTTGCATGATACAACATGATTGCCCGCGCAGCGCGGTTTTTTCTAAAATTAATGCATATTATAAGTTGTAATTTTAAGGTAAGTCTTAACGTGACTCTAAAGAGACTCTAAAGGGTCCTCCTTCAGCGGGAGCATTTATAACTTTTATCGACAACAGTAGGTTCTGAGGCATACAAAATCCAGGGGGGGGGGGGAGGGGGGCACCCTAAGTAACATGGATATTCCCAACATTTGAATTCATTCAAAATGTATTAAAATGTAATTATATTGATCAACTTTTTAATTACCAGTCGATTGTGATGCCTGGGAATTTTTGGACGCCATGTTTTAGTTTGTTAATAGTTATGGTAATAAATGGTTATTTTTGTAAATTAATTATTGTTTAGTATAAGTATGTATGTGTGTATGTATGTTATTAGGTACCTATACCTAAGTTGTTATTAAAATACATTTTCATTTTAATTCTGAATTAATTTTCCGAACTGTCATCTTCACATGACAGTTCGAAAATGTAACATGCGCCTGGTAGGTGAGAAAGGAATTTATTTGAAAAATCCTTACCGTACCTACCCAAACATTAGCTAATTTGGTTTTTTTTTTGTTTTTATTTATTTATTTCTTTCTTTGACGAGCAATTATATTGTACTTAAATTGTTTTTTAAAATTTTAATACGAATTTTTAATGAATTTTGATTGTAGATGTAATTTTAATTTTTAATTTTATTTTATTTTATTTGTAAATTTTATGCCCACCTTTAATGTTATTATGAGTCTATGTTACTTGAATAAATTATTTGAATTATTATTATTATTAGCGATAGAATTGATGATTTGAACAATGAAAAACTCTATTTCAATTGTACTCCAGTTCTCTTTATCAAATGTACAAATTATATAATAAATATAAATTAGCGATCGCTGGTACAGTGGTGTTGACATCAATACGAGTGTCCCCGGGGAATAATGCTGACTGTTTTCAAGTGGTACTACCGAGTAGAAAACTATTTGTATAGCAACTTTATCATATTTTCGCTTTTGCTCTCTCGTGACGATACCTTCTTTACGAGAGTTGTTGATGTTGTGCTTAAAAGGTTAGGTCGTAAGCTAGAATGCAAGCAATCTGTTTTTGTATACGCCAGCGAATGCTCTTGAAAACTGAGGGCGCAGACTCCCCGGAGCAAGACAACAAAATGAAAAGTTACGAAACAGTGTCCAGTTCACACAATATGTATGTATTCAAGGACCTTTTTGCAGTCTCTGACGGGAACGGACAGGCTTGTGTGTGACATTTATTTTGTTGTAAATCTTAACAATATTTAGGTATGTCGAATCAGACTGTGCTCGCCTGTACGTCCAAAAGTCGCGGCATTAGTGCGGCCACAAGCGAATCGAATGTGTTAAATGAAGCGTGGTTGGTATCGAGTGTACATTTGAGGGTCACGGCGGAGGGAGAAATAACGCAGTTTTAAAATGGCGTATTTATTTATGATTTAATTTTGAGAGTTATTGGATTAGTGGAAATATTTTGAGATGTTAGAAGAAATATGAGTTTGATTCGAAAAGTGTTGTGTTATGCTGGATGTGCTCGAATATAAATTACAGCGAATTAAAAAGAAAGTTGACGAAAGTATTTTTTTTTTAAATCAAATTTCGCCAGTGTAGGTATAGAATAGAATAGAATAGAATAGAATAATTTATTTGTCAAACATAGGTGATTATATACAAAGATCTTAAATATTAGGTAGTGCGCTATGTTTTGCCTATATTGACATACAAATGATTAATATTATTAAAAGCTAAATCATAGTATTAAATTACAATGACAACTTTATAACAATGAAGTATTTGAGTATATAATTGTTCAATTAACTCATGCAGCATAAGGTATGGCATAGTGCTAGGGAGGCCCTATTGCGACGCCCTATTGCCATGCTGCTTCAAATGAAAAAAATCGGCCGGAATCTAACTTAAGTATAACTAAGGGTTTTAGGTTCGATTAGTTTAGTAGCCGTCAGCCGTGCCGGTCATTGCCTGCGACCAAGGCAGTCAACAATGATAATTTGTATGATTCATGTTAATTTATCAGACCCTTAAAAAACTTTTACAGTCTCACTCTCTAAATAAAAGAATGCACTAAAATCCTCTTACGTTTATATTGAGAATAGCGACATCTATCGCGCTGGCACCGAGTTAATCTTTATTGCTTCGTCCGACCGCGGCCGCAGACGGATTGTGGCCGGCCACTCCTAATGTTCTTAGTTCTAACACTTCGCTTGTATGCACTCCTGGTACTTTTTGGTCCGATGGATTATGTTCACGGTAAGTGCTTTAACGGGGTGTTGCATGAGATTATTGAAAAGACGATCCTTTATTCACTGCTAATAGTAGGTAAGCTATTGAATGAACTAATTTATTAATTTATTCGTTTCGTCGAGATTTTCTCTTGCCCGAAGACGGAACGTCGCCGTCGTCGCCCACATTTAAAGTTCAACTCTTCGATCTTATTCAAGCCTAGTACTTTTTCGTTCGCTTCGATTACTCGATTGCCGGAATAGGCTACAATTAGTATCATAACACCTTCTCATGTTTGCGATTATTACGTCGGCAAGGATATCCACGTAGTCTGGGAAAATAATAGTTTATATAGTCGGTGCAACATGTTTTTTTTTTCCATATGGGCTAAGATCCGCAGAGGAACGACCATCACCAATCTGTTAAATGAATGAAAAGTATTTTATATCAAATTAAGTACATATGTTAGAAAAATTATCCCGAGTAGGTTGGCTAAGAAATTCCTGGCCAGACTAAAATTAGTAAAAAATTCAAAAATTATTTTTTCAAATGTTGCATTCATTTGTTTAACGAATAATTTGTTTTAGTTACAAATGTTTCTCTTAAAGGACTATCCATTGATATATCACTTATGGCTATTGAGCGCCAAGAACATTCCTAAACTTAGGTGGCCAAGTAGTCACCCATTTAGATCATTAACTCTGAATTGACTAACAATTGGCAAAAGTCGATTTAGTAGCAAAGGTTCTCCTTGAAAAGCTCTTTCAATTGGTGTATATCTTACAATGTTTTTAATCACAGTCTGGCCAGGATTTTTTTAGCCAACCCACTCGCGATATATTTTCTAACATACTAAATTTGATTTATAATACTTTTCATCCATTAAACAGATGGGTGAAGGTCGTTCCTCTGCGCATCCTCTACTAATAGGTTCTTCTCTATTAGTCGCCATCTCGGCAGTCACTCCCTTTCTAGCCGTATCATCTCTCACACAGTCCATTTATCCTTTCTTTGGTCATCACTACTCTTATAGCCCTCCACATTCTACTCAAAACTTAAAGCTACGTCGATATCGCTTAAGTTTAATCACAACACTGCTACATTGCTAAAGCTATTGGCTTGGCATGCGCTAGTTAAGGCGACATTCCGCGGTTGCGCGCGAACGATCGACTGATAAAGACTGCGTCGTCATCACTAGCTTTTATCTTACAATCATTATTTCTAGTGTTTCCTGTATTGATTTTAGCAATTATTGAAAGATGATTAACGTTTTTCCATCCGATAATATTTGCATTTATAAATTTAACCTTTTTTCAATGTACGTATTTTAAATTAAAGAGTTCGTTAAAAGCATTATTCCAGGATATTCAAATTCAGTAGCGGTGGTCGTTGCAGCACTTGTAGCAGCTGTACAAGATTTTTGATTAATATCTAGAGTACTCCACTGCTGCATAGCTATTCACAAAATAGTATCGAATGAGTCCTCTGAGCTAAAGGCTGTTCACAAAACCGAAACTCAAAAAAATACAGTTAAAATCAAATAGGGCAAGGCAAATTAGGTGACTCGGCAGGTTGTCGAATGGTTGTCAAAAACCATATTGGAATATCTAACGTAGGGTAGTACAGAAAAGGTGGAGCGACTATTTTTGCATGGTGCCGGCAGCAGCTGGGTCAAAGTATTGGCTACTGTCACCGCTATCAGGCACCCTGACAGCGGTGAGAGTAGCTGTAGAGAAAATCAAGATAATGATGGCAGCAAAATAAATAGTTTCAACGCTTAAACTTGACAAATTATCTACTATTTTACATATCGCGATCGACTGCTTAACATAGAAGTTCCAAATACGGAGCTGCTGATTGTCGCTACCGTTCTGGGTAGGCAACCAGTTTCCCGATTTAGAACATTTCAACAACCAACCGAATTGATTACAAATAATTATTGGTTGACTGCCATATTTTACCGTGGCAATGATTTGTATTTGGTTCAAAGTTGATTATTGACATGACTAACAAACTATGGGTAGCTTTTGTAAAGTATAGTATTGAAAGATGTGGTGTCAAAGCAATTGCAGCGACTTCATTATTAGCTGATACCGATTTGGGGCAGATTGGTATCTACAAAGCAATATATAGTAGGTACAGGGAATTTGATGGTTTCTGGGTGTCAAGTTTTAGAGTTCCCCAGGGATCTACGATCGGGCCACTGCGGTATCCATCTAAGAAAAGCAGTTATTTAATATATTGAACTTGTTTTGTTACTAGGTATTCTTCTTTAAGAATCTTACTATTATCTTTAAACTAGCTGCCCGGCCCGGCTTCGCTCGAGTAAGTACTTATCTACGGCGCACCTACCTGCCTACCCTACCTACCCTACCTACCCTACCTACCCTACCTACCCTACCTACCCTACCTACCCTACCTACCCTACCTACCCTACCTACCCTACCTACCCTACCTACCCTACCTACCCTACCTACCCTACCTACCCTACCTACCCTACCTACCCTACCTACCCTACCTACCCTACCTACCCTACCTACCCTACCTACCCTACCTACCCTACCTACCCTACCTACCCTACCTACCCTACCTACCCTACCTACCCTACCTACCCTACCTACCCTACCTACCCTACCTACCCTACCTACCCTACCTACCCTACCTACCCTACCTACCCTACCTACCCTACCTACCCTACCTACCCTACCTACCCTACCTACCCTACCTACCCTACCTACCCTACCTACCCTACCTACCCTACCTACCCTACCTACCCTACCTACCCTACCTACCCTACCTACCCTACCTACCCTACCTACCCTACCTACCCTACCTACCCTACTAAAAAGTATCCTATGTCCTTCTCCTGGTTCTAAGCTACCTCCCCACCAATTTTCAGCCAAATCGGTTCAGCCGTTCTTGAGTTATAAGTGGTGTAACTAACACGATTTCACGACTTTCTTTTATATATATAGACTAGCTGCCCGCCCCGGCTTCGCTCGAGTAGCACTAAGTACGTATCTACGGCGCACCTACCTGCCTACCCTACCTACCCTACCTACCCTACCGACCCTACCGACCCTACCTACCCTACCTACCCTACCTACCCTACCTACCCTACCTACCCTACCTACCCTACCTACCCTACCTACCCTACCTACCCTACCTACCCTACCTACCCTACCTACCCTACCTACCCTACCTACCCTACCTACCCTACCTACCCTACCTACCCTACCTACCCTACCTACCCTACCTACCCTACCTACCCTACCTACCCTACCTACCCTACCTACCCTACCTACCCTACCTACCCTACCTACCCTACCTACCCTACCTACCCTACCTACCCTACCTACCCTACCTACCCTACCTACCCTACCTACCCTACCTACCCTACCTACCCTACCTACCCTACCTACCCTACCTACCCTACCTACCCTACCTACCCTACCTACCCTACCTACCCTACCTACCCTACCTACCCTACCTACCCTACCTACCCTACCTACCCTACCTACCCTACCTACCCTACCTACCCTACCTACCCTACCTACCCTACCTACCCTACCTACCCTACCTACCCTACCTACCCTACCTACCCTACCTACCCTACCTACCCTACCTACCCTACCTACCCTACCTACCCTACCTACCCTACCTACCCTACCTACCCTACTAAAAAGTATCCTATGTCCGTCTCCTGGTTCTAAGCTACCTCCCCACCAATTTTCAGCCAAATCGGTTCAGCCGTTCTTGAGTTATAAGTGGTGTAACTAACACGACTTTCTTTTATATATATAGATAACCCTGAAGCCTGTAAATTATTAAAACTATAATTGTCGAGTAAAAGAAACTTCTGCTAAGTTAACTTAGCAGTAGTTAATAAATACCACAAACAATATACTCATGCTTTTTTAAGTCAGTACTATCAGAAACTACATTGCTATGAGGAATATTTTTAACCATTAACGCTCGGAAAGTAATAGGGCATTAAAAATAAAAAGTAACAAACAAAATAATTCCATTACATATTCTATCGGAGGAACTCATAAGTCGAATCAATTACGATGCTCATTCTTACAAGTTATAAGTATAATGATTTATAGCTAATCATTATTGAATGAACACAAAGTTAAGTTTGCTGTTGAGAAAAAAACTCTTAGTTACAAGCTATGATTTTAAAGGCAAGAAGATTCAGTGAAACGGATGAAACAAAAAGTTAAGTAACGTTACGAACGGAAAGGGAGAAGAGATTAAGGCAGTCTACCAATCTTACAAAACGATATCATGTTAAGTATCTACAACTGGATTGTGGAGGTCAGAGAGGCAGTCGCTCCATGTGAAATGCAGCTGGTATCAACTGCATTCAGTTAGACTGGAAGCCAACCCCAACATATTTGGGGAAAGGCTAGGCAGATGTAAGAAATTCAATTATTCAAAAGCTTAAGTAAGTATAACTTTGGTGCATTACTTAGCAGTTAATTTCGCTACCACCTTGTTGTAATATTTTTAACATGTCATGAGGATGTTCTTCATAGTCCATGCAAATACGAGAAAAGAAGAGATAATATTTAATTGTCATATTAATAGAGAAGGTACGCAGAAAACCACTTGCTGTGGTCGGACATGTGATGAAGCGAGATGATGATCATATGACTAGAAGAGTCAATAAAGAAGACGGAAAAAGAAGCCTTAGACGACCGCCAATAACTTGGCTACGAATAATAAAGAAAATGATATGATAGCTAGCAACACAACAAAAGAGACAAATCAAACCGTACGGTGTGGCGCAGAAGTGATAGGACGGCTGACTCGATATAAATTGGGATAATAGCCAGGAGAAAGAAGAAGTAATTTGTCCTAGAGAAGACTACCGGACTACTAAAACTTTAGAACGACGCTCCATCAAGCTCACATAAAACTAACAGGTTTGATACTAATCACGATTCAAATCTAGTTTTAAATCAAGATTCATGTACATCGTTCTAGAATACGGCCCAAGATTTTAATGATGGCTAGTCTCATAGCTATAAATGGGTGAACGGTTTTATCAATTGCCTGATAACAGAAATTTTCATAATTTACCTGGACTATTAAACTTATCTATTAAAATGGTATAGTTTGTAAATTAACTCGCCTCACCTACTCTTAGTAGTAAAATCAAAGATTTGGCAATGTTTTGATTATGACTCAAACTCAAAGCATTAATTTTAATTAAACCATTTACAGGCGCTTTTGAATTATCTCAGAATCGGTCAGTTGATCAGCAAATTGAAGCAACAATGAGCAACTAGTCCATTCCATAATGTACAATAACTAACGAGTCGTAAGTTGAGGTGGTTTTTTTCAAAACTCGATTTTTACACATATTTTTTTACTGTTTTTGAGAAAAAAGTTTTATAGGAATGAATTTCGAAGTGGATTATAGGTACTACTTTTGATGAAATCATGCGTTTTTTTTTCTGTTGAATCTATCACGTTTTGCCAAACTTTTGTTTTCGCTGCATGTAAATTTTAAAACAACAAACCAAAAAAAAATTGTGTTCTATCGAAAGTGGTATTGTCAAGTTTTGAAAAGAACCTCCTCAGTAACGAATAACGGTTGGTATGTTATCTGGAACCGGAGATTAGTACCTTCTTGAAGCTCACAGGAACTCAAGGCGTGTGTGGTCTTTGAGTTTCCTCCATAAGTGAAGCAAATGATCATAAACTTTGTTTAAGGAGTCCTAAACTATTCCAATGCCATTTTTTTACTCCACCGACTGAGAAAATACAGAAAGAAGGTTTTATTAACAAATCTATGGGCAGTAGAGTGCACGCCACGAAAGAAGGCCGGCGGAAATTTGTGGAACTACATTTTTTTGAATGCAATAGAATAGAATGATTTTATTTCGGACAGAGTCCATAGGGTTAGTAACAATTGTACTTAAAATCTAGTGTTAGTAGGTACAGACACGGATAAACATAAAATTAAAATTCAGCGTGGCGCTGCATCTACCTCCGCAACATCGAGGAATCCCACCGATCTGCGAACACACTGAGAATACTGTTGGTGCCGCCGCGAACACGTAACATCAGGGCTGCACATCTTTTTCGAATAATCGCGGCAAAACCATCAATGTAATTATCCGTAAACATCCCTGACGCACTACAACGCCACGGCAACGCGTAAGCGCACAATGTAATGCAATGACATAGTTACTAGCGCCGCGTCAAAAGGACTTCTATGGTGGCGCGGATTCTAGTTTGGTAGTGTGATATTGTTATGATGAAGATGATATTGAAATTCGTGTAAGCTTAAAATGCCTCCATAAATATTTACTCATAAGTAGACATGAAATCGGACATGATGAGAAAGATAAGACCAAAATTCTGTTGTTGCATGACCTTGAATAAAACGTATTATGTATATTTTGATAGAGGACCTCGTTGCAAAGTAATAAAAGCTGCTAGTAATCCATCAGGTTAATCTATGCTTACCGGGGTTGGACCGTGGATGGGTGACCATCTTTACATACCGAGACCGAGACTCCTCCGCGCTTTGGAAAGCACGTTAAGCCGTTAGTCCCGGCTGTCATTCGTGGATCTTTGACAGGCGTTACGGGTCATCAGAAGCTAGAAAGTCTAACAACCAGTTTATCAAGGGGTATCGTATTACCCAGTTACTGGGTTGTGGAGGCCAGAAAGGCAGTCGCTCCGTGTCAAATACTGGTATTCAGCTGCATCAGGTTAGACTGGAAGCCGACCCCAACATAGTTGGGAAAAGGCTAGGCCTAGAGATGTATATCTTGATAGAATTCTAGGAAGTGATGACTTAGAAGGTTAAATGATCCACTGATCACGCACTAAGAAATATGATTTGAAGCAAAAAAAAATTTGCAGCTGACTAAGTTTTTGAGTGGCTCCCTAGTAGTAGACCCTGTCTTAATTTTTAAACGTTTCAATGCATGAGTCATACAATCTAATATGGACCATTCCGGAAAGCTATGTTCGAGCAAAAAAAAAAGCAATCAAATGACAAAATTTTATGTTTTCTGCTCAATATCCGAGGGCAAAGAGCGAAGTTTATAGATGTAACCTTTTTGAAACAACAGCGTTTTCAATACGACATCAAAATCGGTTTGATAGTTTCTAGGATTGTGGGGCACATACGAGTTGACACATATTTAGAAGCATTATGCATTTTGATTAATTTGCTTTGTGAGAAATATTTCCATGCAAAGATGGCGGGAATTTGACACCTCAAGTCAGAAAGGAAGAGACGCCTTTGCTCTGTAGTTGGACAACACTAGCGAAAAATATAATAACATAATTATTATCTGTGTAAAAGACTAGGTACGCTTAAGGTAAGTAAGTAGTAAGTACGCATGGCTACTGCATTTTGGAAGTACGGGAATAACTTTGATACGATTAATATTCTCATATCCAATTTGAACCAATACTCGATTGTTACTCGATCTAAGTTTTATCTCGCCAGCAAACTATCTTTGTCGGCGTCGATACATCATTAATTCATTTTATTTCAAATTTCGAACACTTGTTCGTTTTTGAGTGATAGCTTTCCTAACGGCCAGTCGTGTTTGAAATCATTTGGAATGTAACTTATCGTTAAAATAACTTTTTTTTAAAGATGGTGGATGAGAAAGGTTGTCTGTCAAAAAAGTTATCTTTTGAATTTGAACTTGCGTGTAAAATGGGATTTTATTTATACGTAATTATGTTTTAATTCAGGTTGTTTACAATTTTATACCTATTTAATTTCAAGATTATCATAATTATGTAGGTATTAAGTTCTTGTTGTTTTTCTAATGTTTTCTATTAGCTACCAAATCTAAAATAGTTTTCGTAATTTTTAAGAGTGCTACGTCATTCTAAGTTGATCTTGTAACTTCTGGACTACCAATTTCCCTTTTCCCATTCACACCAAAAATTTTATAAATCATTTTTTAAATGAGAATGAGGTCCGTTACGAAATCTTCCGGTGGCTCTGCTCTATAGTCTATGGTAATTACGTCCGTCACTGTTCTATGAAGCGACAGTAGCTGTAGGCTATAATATAAGTGGATAACGGTAGCTCTGTAGGCGTTTGTGAGGCAATGAATGTGGTTTAAAATAATTAGCATTCTTTGAGGACTTTCATTTACCGAGTAATAGAAAGACTGCCTTGTTGGTCTATTCAAGTCATTAAGGTTCGATCTCTGGGCTTAACAAGATTTGGCACAATGTAGAACGGCTTAATATATGTTAACTGGGGAAAAAAAATACAATATTAAGTACCAGATTATATAAAAAAATTAAATATAAACGCCTCTTCCTCCTCTGTACTGCAAAGCTGTGCCCGACAGGGTCCATAATTGTTTCATTAATTTGAAACCTACCAACTGTTTACCAACATTATGGAATGCAATAAAGAATTGAGAATAGGGATGATGACTGGGTAAAAAAAAAAAAAAACTAATTAGTCCGTCAGTCAGATAATAAAAAAATACTAGACACGTAGTTTTTGCTTTATCATATTAATAAAAAATGGTTTAGATAAAACGCTTTAGAGTTGGGGAGTGGGGTGTCGCTACGTCATAAGTCAGTATAAAATCTACCGGGGAGTGACGTCATGCCACTTTTTAATTCAATTTATTGCCGTAATCTTTTGCTAACATAAAAAAAGATAAAAATACGTGGCCATTATTTTTTACTACAAACAATTTTTTTTTTGTCAACATCCCTATTGGGAGGAGGCTATGCTATTCTAACCATAGTCTTTTTGTGGCTGACTGATGAGGACTACTTCGTACATGTACAGGTTGTGTCCAAGAAAGCTGAACATTGTGCTCTTCTCTTAATAGTTGACAACGAAGTCTAGTTAGACTCAGAACATTCTATTTTCTGGTCTGTCAAATCTTTGGTGCTACAGTCAATTCCTTTATCGACATCTCTGAACTCAATTACTAAATATCTTCATCTATGTCCTACATTTAAATTCTTTTTTGTACAACCGGAAATACGAAGCCTAGCCATCGACAATTTGTTCCCATCATAGTCTGTATCAAAACAATTACTTTTTTTTACATTATTTATCGAATGATTCACGAAACACGCGTACCTAAGCAAAAAGCGTGGAACGTACCGTTGCTTACTTGGGCGCATAAAATGGCGCTTCTGTCACGACTTGTTGTGACGAGGTTGAACTGCGATGGTGTGTTAGGCTCTGAGCAGTCGGCGGACAATTTGGAATCGTATGGAAATCCCAGCATTTTGTCCGCGTGCGCTTTAGATTTCCATACGATTCCAAATTGTCCGTCGTTTGCGCAGCGCCTTATGAGATTAACTGTCACTAACGAGACGCAATAGAATTTTTATTGTTATCGACTTCTAAAGGTAAATCGACAGTTGAGGGGTAGTCCCTTTAATGTCCGTTGGTACAGGTGCACGGGTCGATTTTTAAGGTTAAGCAACGCTTATCGAGGTACGTCCGTGGATGGGGACCATCCATAAATTACCGAGGCCCCCTCCTTGGGAGTCACGATATTTAATAGATGGTCACTCATCCACGGACCGACCTCGGCAAGCGTAGCTTACCCTTCGAAGATTGCTAATAAAGGATAATTGAAATTGAAGCTCTTTAGCTTAGTAGTGACAGTTAACGCTGATTTACTTCGATTCAGTGTTTCAATCCAGCATTGGAATCCAGTGACATTTAGCTAGCGCTGTATATTGGATGGTAGTACGGAATGAAGTGTGTTTACATTGGTTAAGTATCGATCTTAATGTCACTGGATTCTAACGCTGGATGACATTATGACCGATACTTGATCAATGTAAGAAAAAAGGAAAGAAAAAACTTTTCATTAGGTACAGTTTATCATCCCATAACCAGCGCCGGATTGAAAAAGAGCAGTCGCTGATTGGGTGAAGGCCAATCCAGTACTACTGGATTCAAACACTGGATCAATAAATCAGCCATACAACCCGTGCGAGTTAACTAGGCACCTGGTGCTGTGACGTAACTCGTACAGTACAGTACGGGGCCACATTCAAGCAAGGTACCTATTTAATTCGCCGGATTGTAAATGAAAGTTTAAACACCTGGAAAAATAGCGACCTAAAAAACACGTAACAAAAGTTCAAAATAACATTTTAGGCGCCACCAAAAAGTTCAAAGCTCTCGTTTTTTGTGAAACTTTTTTTTGCTATCGACCGAAAGGTCTTTGATTTTGTTTGTTGCAATGAATATTTCGGTTTGTTTGAATTACATTGCTTGGTTAGCATTCGTTTAAGAGCCAAATCAACTATTAGAACTGGCAGTGGATGCCAATTTTTTTATATTGCCTTTAGAACTTCATAAGTAATTTTGTCCCAGTTGGCACTAAGTCATGTGCTATTTTTAGTTACATTAGTCATTCGAATTAGTTTTTCAATGGATTCGCTAAAGATTTGTCCACGTTGCTTGTGATCATTCCTTATTTTTACAGTTTGACATTTTTGTGGCATTTAATGATCCAGTAACTAATCAAAACGAGCAATTAGTCATACATAAAAGCTTCATAAAATTAAGAAGATATCATAAAATATAATGCGTAAGTGCATTCTTATTTGCCTCACCTTTTTTTCCTTACGAACTTCGCGGCCACGACACCGTGGGATAATGATTCCCAGTTGTCAAAGTTTTGAGCTTATGACTACAACCTAATTTAATGGACAAATTCATTTCATGGTAAACAACAGGGACTATCAGTGAAAGGGTTTGTGTTTTCCAAGACACGATGGAATAAAAGGAGACGATTCATTTTTTCTTTTAGAAAAACAGATGAAAATCAGTCATGAGCAGTTTCACTATAATGATTATACGTGTTTGTCATATTATCTTTACGGTTCTAAAACAAATTAGTTGTTTCAAAATACGGAACCTACATTTTATCCGTACAAATAAACAAATCATAAAGTATCACTTACAATAATTACCCACAAAACCAGAGACAACATTAGAATCCCAGAGGAGCGCGGGAAAACGGGGAATCCATTTTGTAAGTTTGACGTTTCAGTAACATGGCGCATGGCGGCGCTTTAATCTTGTTGACGTTGTTTCAAATTTCGAACTCAGCTTACGGTCGAGCTTTGCTTCGGTCAGTGTTCCCTGCCGATTTTATGAGATGGACGAATGCAAATGGTATGTTGTTTTGGGCAGGAAAAATTAGTACTAAAAATTTGAATATGTATTTTTTGGAACAATCTGTGATTTTTTACGTAAGGGGGGACAATGGGCAATTGTTTTAACTTTTTGGTTTGGTGAGCAGCCTTTTTACACCCCGTATGGAACTAGTCCCGTCTGTTTCGAAGCTTGGAATTCTATGGAATGCGACGGGCAAGGAACTCTATGGTTACCTTAGTGCCCACAAATACACTAGTTAGTTCTAGGCTGTTCAATTTCTCATTGGAATCGACAAGTATTACCACTACTGCAAAATCAACGCAGAGCCACATAAATTCTCATTGTAGGCAATAAAACCTCTACAAAATCAGCAAGTACTACAAGCTGAACGTAATAAATTGTCATCCAATGAATCTGCCACAAATCTATCCCGGCCTTCTGCAAAGTTATTGGGCTATTTAAAAGCTCAGAGTTCAACTGCTGCGGCACAAGAATGAGTGATAATTGAAATGCGCACGCGATGATGTGTGGACATCACGAAAGTACAAGTTAGGAATAGAACAGAAGGTTCGCTCTGAAGTGTAGTCGACTTTTCGTAAAAACTCCCAGTAAATTGAAACATCACTAAGGTTGCTTGCAAATAATAACAGGCTCACGGAGCGATCTTCAAGGTTAAGCAACGCTTGCCAAGGTCGGTCTGAGGATGGGTGATCATCCAATCGAGACCCCTCTATGTATTGGAAAGCACGTTAAACCGTTGGGTTCTGACCCGGTTGTCATTTGTAGACCTTTGAAAGTCGTTACGGGTACTCAGAAACCCGAAGTCTGACAAGTAGTCTTAAGGCGACGATAACCGACTTTTCATGATTTTATACTGAAGATCACGCCTAAACGAGTAGTGTTAATAATTTGAAAAAAATATATGTTAAATTAGAGCATTTTCTTAATAACTTAATATAAGAATATTTTATATTATGTTTATATTACATAGTGAAATTAATTTGTAAAGTTGTGTCTAGCGCGGATAAAAAACTGAGAATAACGCAAAAACTACCAAGCGTATTTTTCTGAAACCTTCACCATTTTAACATAATTTAATTATGTATCTTTTTGTATACGTGTTTTATTAAAATAACTTTTAATTTATATATAATAAATTCATAATGCGTCTAATTTGGAGCAGCGCTCCTTGATGGGCGAGTCCTATTAGTGGTTGGACGTACAACGCGTTGCGTGAGCTCAGCACAGACCACGCAAGCTAACCACTCAAGGTATCGGCGTCTTAAGGGGTATCGTGTTACCCAGTAAATGAATCATGGAGGCAGCTGCTTCAAGTAAAATAATGGTATTGAGCTGCATCCGGTTTGACTGGAAGCGGATGGGAAAAGCAAAGCAGATGATGACTAAAGTTGAAACTATCTTAATATCACATTCGTCTTAAAGCAGAAATAGACCTTGAAAATCCATGACGTGCACGAGACATTCAATCTTAGGGTACTCCTTATTGCTTATAAGGAGTTCAACTATGCCAAGAAGATTAAAAGAAGCCGCTAATAAAAAAATCGATTAATTGCGTGTGGCGCCCGGACAGTTTCCAAGATTGATTCTAATTATGATTAGTCGCGTCATTGGCCACGAGAGATTTTTTCCACATAGACGAAAGAAGATTCGTGGCTAAGTAATAACAGCTGCACGGAACGATCCATCAGGTTAAGCTACGCTTGCCGGGGTTGGTCCGAGGATGGGTGACCATCTTTACATACCCAGACTACTCCGTGCCTCGGAAAGCACGTTAAGCCGTTGGTCCCGGCTGTCTTTCGTGGATCTTTGACAGTCTTTACGGGTCGTCAGAAGCCCGAAAGTCTGACAACCAGTCTCACCAAGAGGTATCGTGTTACCCAGTAGCTGGGTTGTGGAGGTCAGATAGGCAGTCGCTCTCTGTAAAATACTGGTATTCAGCTGCATCCGGTTGGACTGGAAGCCGATGGGAAAAAGCAAAGCAGAAGATGACTAAAGTTGAAACTATCTTACTATCACGTTCGTCTTAAAGCAGAAATAGACCTTGAAAATCTATGACGTGCACGAGACATTCAATCTTAGGGTACTCCTTATTGCTTATAAGTAGTTCAAGTATACCAAGAAGATTAAAAGAAGCCGCTAATAAAAAAAATGATTAATTGCGTGTGGCGCCCGGACAGTTTCCAAGATTGATTCTAATTATGATTAGTCGGTCGATTGAACACGAAAGATTTTTTGCCACAAAGAAGGCAGTAGATGCTAGAAGCACAGGACCGGCCGATGTGGCGATGCTTGTGGGAGGATAGATCCAGCAGATGTAGAAAATAATGATGAAGAAAAGACAGTCAAATAAAGCAAGGGCATAATAGACAGACCGAAGCGAAAGAATGTAGAGTAAATGAAGCAGAAGGCAATCGTTGAAAAGTCCAAAGGACTGAAGAACTGGCTTAGTGTACATAACTGTGAAGTGTCCAGCACATACAGCGTAGACACAGTGAGATTCTATCAGCAATAACAATGATAGAAAAGTTAAAAATGTTTTGGACTGACGTAAGCTACCGAAAAGCTACGAAACGCTTTGAAAGCGATTGTCACTTGAGTTGGCCCTCTTGTTGACTCCACGTACAGATTTCAGCCCATTTCGCGTAGGTAGCAGCGTACCAAAGGCCCGCCTTACTCAGAAAAGTTAAAGTTGGTTGTTTTCTGGTCAAATCAAATCTTAAGGTATTGTAGCTGTTTGAATTCCAACAGCTACAATACCTTAAGATTTGATTTGCCATCTGCTTGGTCATCATCATCATCAATAGCAGCTTTGTTCCACTTATTACTCAGTAAAAGTCTCCCCTCTTTTGTGCCATGCTTCCCTTATCTGAATCTCAACTAGGTATTATGACTTATTATAACCAATCATTATGACTTCCTTCTGTGTTAGTTTAATCTTCTGTTTTTCTCTATTCAGTTGAGTCTTCGTCGTGATTGTTGCGTGTGAGCATGTGCGAGTACATAGCGCGGATACTTTCATCTAATTGCTAGAGGAAAAGTGTGCGGTGTGATTTTTTACTATGTATTTAATTATTGTCCGACATTTTATGTGTGTTTATTGTCTTTTGCTTAGTGGGCGATGAAGCTACTTTATATTTCAACGTATCTAGAGAAGAAACTTATCGTCTTAAACCGTGTGGAAAGGATTTTTATTTCTTTGTTTATTGTACAAAGTTAGACTTTTGCTCAGGAGTTGCGTTTCCTTTAGATCAGCTTCTCATGGAAATATTTTCAATACAGTCATTTCACTGTTATTACAAATCTAATTTTGCATCACAGTGATCTTTATTCTCATAGTTATAAAGTTTCTGGTGGGTTGCTGTCAGAAGTAGAATAACTACGAGAATATGACCGTACATTAGGCTGTGCTTGTGCGTTGTCAGTTATAAAGACAGTGACTGACATTTTCAATCTGTCAGTCATTCAAACAGTACATGCTCCGGCTGCCGAATTCTCGGTACTTCGTATGGAACCACAAACTGCACTTACAGTACCTATACTTGCGCACGTAATGCACTTTGTTTGCAGTACCAGTTAGTTGCCAACAAGCCTCGGAGTCGATTAGATAAAATTGATTCTTACAATTAACACTGAATTGGATCGGCATGAGGCATTGCGTGGTTAATCTAGTTAAGTTCATGGCCAGATGAATAATCGAACGCTCGGGTTGAAATACCTTTGAAATTCTATTCAACAATCGCGGAATGAAAAGGTTTAGTACCTTGAGGGAAATTTTATTTAGTATTCATATAATATTTGTATGATCTTGGATATCCCAAATAATTTGGGGAAAAAAAAAAACCTATATGCCCTACACTATGAACGAAAATGACAGTTTCTGCTGACATATATGTGTCAGCACACTATGCGGGAAAGGAATTTATTTGAAAATACACTTTTCGTTCCCCGAGTGCGTAAATCTCTTGATTGCAATTTGTTTATCATACAAGTGTTATTTTGATTGTTAATTTTGTTATTTCTTGTGTTTATAGTTTTTTTTTTGTATTTTACCTAATCGACTTAATTAGGTAGTGTATTTTTTAGTTTGTATATTGCTCTGTACCACGCCTTGGGAGTATATTCTGTAATGTTGTGCATGAAAACTTAATTATAAATAAATAGTTCGAAAAGTTCCCAGCAAATTACTTAGATTTGTCGCTATTCATCAGAAATATTCATGTCCAAACAAGCTTGTTCTAGGTAGTTAAATATTTTGCATGTTTTGGGAGTGGAATCACGACTTCAACGCACGATTATTTTGGTCCTACAGCGTTTTAAGCTTTGTCACTTCACTTGGTAGAAAACTTAAGACTTACAAGGTTGAAATTAGACATTATTTAACTGATTGGCTTCTGCCCACGATTTCGTCCGCGTGGAAGTCGTAGGATCTATAATATACATAAATAACAGCCAGATTTTTCTAAAACTCCCTATTTCCTCGACCTGTCCGCGTTATTACTTCGTTACAGTTTAGAGGTCTTTGCTCGGCTCCTAAGGGTCATAGAGTGTGTTAAATAGCCTATAACCTTCCTCAAAAACTGGGATCATTGCAAAAAAAAAAAAAACAAGTCCGAAGTAGTTCCCGAGATGCAGAGATGCGCGAGCACGTTCAAACAAAAGAACGAACTCTTTATCTTTATTATATTAGTATAAATAACATTAAGTAGGTCATACTTTTTAGATAGACTTAATTAACCGGCAAAGAAAATATTTCGCGTGATTTAATAATCAATTTATAAAAATGACACATTGAAAATCTTTCACATTTCGGCTCATTTCGGTCACTTCGACCGCCCGCACGGCCCATACCGCCTGTCAATCTTTCAAATTCGGAACGCTATATGAAGTGACGTTTCCTGCAGCGGTTTTACTTTTTTAATTAGCCCAAGTATGGGCAACGGGACAATTGGAAACTGTCACATTGTCTATGGTTTGAGATTGAGACGTAACGGACCTTTTTGGATGTGGGCAGTGCGGGTTTTGCTGTTGTGAAATAAATTGATACGAAGACGCATTAGGTATGTTAATCTGAATAAAAATGCTTGAGTCACACTGATAATCACAGTAAACACCATTCGTTCTAATAGCTGAATTACAACAGTTCTTCCGAAAGGCCTTCTGAAAACATTAAAATATTTTTTGTAGTCGCAAAAAACTTAAAGCGAGTATGCAATATGAAGCTGCCTGCCTTTTCCCAATTATGTTGAGGTCGGCTTCCAGTCTAATCGGATGCAGCTGAATAACAGTATTTTACCTGGAGCGACTGAGACAGACATCTACGAATGACAGCCGGGACCAACAGCAAACGTGCTTCCCGAAACACGGAGGGGTCTTGATTTTTAATGGATGGTCACCCATCCACGAACCGACCGCGGTAAGAGTAGCTTAACCTTCGCCCGACCGTGCGGCTGTTATTATTTAATTACAAGCCTCTCTAGCGAGTATACAACGTTGTTTATATAGAATCTACAATATGTAAAAAAACCTCTCCAATCCGAAAGGGGCACATAGGTACTACAATAACATTAGCAAAAAGTAATAAAAAATCTTATTATTATTTGGTCTTTGACATTTCTCGGGACCCTGGGGTCCCGGAGCTTTGGAAGGCGTACGAGGGGTCGAAGCCAACTAGTAGAGTCCCGTTAGGCGTTTTAATTATTATTATAAAAGCAAATTTTCAGCAGGGTTCATAAGTTATGACTTGTAGACGCCCGCTAACGATGGCCACCCGTGCCCCATGAACTATAATATACTCCATTGAAAAAAAAGTGGCCATTTTTTTTTACTTAAAAATTACCACATAAATAAATATACTCTCAGTACGATCGGACATTGTTTTTTTTTACATGTTGTATATAAAACGCAATTCTTATTAATCATCCTTAATCAAACACAATTCCACATCGACCGTGGGTGTTTCAAAGATCAATAATAGTGCAACATCATTGCTTTCGTTGCTTTCGCTAAGACTTTCTATTGTAAGGTGTGGGAGTTAAAAAACTTAGTAATTAGTCTATGCCGTGCAGTGTTGATTCATTTGATAGGTTATTATTAGGATGCTAATACTTCAGCGTGTTTAATATTGCATTACTTTTGCTTTGCAAACCGCCGGAGTCGTCTACAGTTTCATTTTTTTATTTTAAATTATTTTACTCTACCATTAATTCTCTTTTTCTGTGGCCTGCTTCAAAGGCAAAACTAGAATGTTTACTGTCTACACCGTTTGTGTAGTGTTGGACAATACTATGTGGAAGTTACTTAGTCTTCTAACAAGCAATTTCTAGCTTTAAAGTTGACTCCAAACGTCGTAAAGAAACGCTAAACATTTTTATTTTGTTTATTGATTGAATTGATTACTTCTGCTCAGTTAGCATGACCACTATAGAAACGGATTTTGTCGACGGAAGAATAGACAAAATGACGGATAAACGATCACAATCTGTCATTTTGTCTATTCTTCCGTCGACAAAACCCGTTTCTATGGTTGTCTGGCTATGCGTGCTGAAAAAATTTGCACCATTATCGGCTGCATTATCACATCGGGAGATGCAATATAAAACGCTAGAGTAAAAGTTTTACTCACTCTCTCCTCCCTCTGCTACGGGAAAACCTTGTATGATGTTATGGTACGAAGAAATAATAACCCTCGGGTGCATTTCAATTCTGTAGTCTAAATGGAGCATCAATATAGGCCGCCGGAGAAGTCTAACTTTCTGATGAGATTGGCTCCCGTTCTGTGGACACGGGATGTCTGTGGCAATGAAAATGGATGTGGTATAGCATGTACCTATCAGAAAACTGTGGACATTTTAAGGGTGTGCTACAGACCATCAAACTACACAACAAAAAATTATCAGCCGTCCCATACATTTTAGTCGAGTAGGTTATATTGAAGTTTTGTGTGGAATAGTTGATATTTTTCGCGATTACGATTGGTCCCACAGAGAAAGTTGTTCAGTTTGATGGTCTATACACACCCATAAATATGATCACACCTTTCTGATACATGGTATTGTTTTTTCGATGTATTTATAAGGCTTAAACAAAGAGCAGAGTGTTTTGGGTTAAAAGATTTCGTACGCAAAAACAGGGCTTATAAGAATGAATCCTCTGTTTGTTACTTCCAGACTAGAATTTATGAAATAGAATTCAAAAAAATATTAATGGCTGACATAATGGGAGTCTAGTGGTATGACCGTCGGACTGCCAAGTCATAGGTCCCGAGTCCCAAAGCACGCACCTCTGACTTTTCGGATTCATAATTGCGTATTGTATAAAATACCTAATTATCACTTTTTTCAAGACCGGTGAAGGAAACCGGCATGCCTGAGAGATATTTCTTGATGGCATGTGAAGCCAAGTCAGAGGCCATGAGCGGCTTTAAATCTGTGACACCAGGTTACTCACTAACCACTCGAAAAGAAGAAGAATTGAATTGGGAGATGCCAAAAAATATTATGAAGAGTGGTTTAAACGTTATATTTTGTTACTTTTAATAATTATTACTTTTTCTACACTCTTGCTCTTACAAAGTTCACGCTTTTACAGAAAGTAGCATTACGTTTTTTGGACTCGACATCATAATAACCTAATGCACGATGCCGTTCTTTTATCTAAGATTAGATTATCTTTTATTTAAGATTTATCTATTGTTGCGGCAGTCGCAAGCGTGTAACCCGCCTTAGCCCATCTCAATTGACACGTATCCCGCTAATGGAAATGGGCTTTATTTTTTTTACTTTTAATTAATAACGTTGTTCTTTAATCTATGGTTTCGTTGATAACGCCCAGCACCGTGTCGAAATAATCGGTATTATATTTAAATCGATACACGGTTCGATTAAAATAATAGATAACGTATTATTTAGTTTTGGGCGCTCATTTGTTTTGTGGCGGAGAAATTTATTTTCTCTGTAAAGTAATTATGTTTTTTTTTTGTTTAATTAAATAAGGAAAGTTTTTTTAAATGTTGCAATGATTAAAATGATCATAGGTGGGCTCCCAAGAAGAACTAGTTGCTTCAAGATAAGGAAAATAATTCTTGCGCCATATACCTTGACCGCGGGAGATACTTTAGAGTGCCTCCAAGTGTATAAGGGCAAAATTCTCAGAACGCACTTTTCCATTACTAAGTAAGGTAAGCGTTCCATACGAACATGAACATAAATGTTTTGGTAATAAGGTTCACATTCGTAAGAGGCGCTTACTTTACTTACCAAAGTAAAGTCAATGTGCGATCTATGAATCTTGCCCTAAGAATACAGGTATTAAATTGTAGGATGGATAATATTTTTATACACTTTAAAGGATTGAAGAGCCTACCATCAACATTCTACCACCCATTGAATATTTCCAATACACAAAACCCAAAAAAAAACAGACGCCATCTTGTCTCATTTTTCCCGCCAACTGTCAACGTTCACAGATAATAAATTATTATGCGCGCAACTAAACGCGCGCGTTTCGTATCTCAAACGACGGCTCGCCGGTCACAGACAATAGCTCTAGATTAGTGATGGCGGACGTAGGAATCAGGATGTCACCTGTCATAAAATATGGTAATTAATTTTGTAATGAGCCTGTTTTCAAGATGGTTTTAATGAAGAGGTAATAAAAACGTTTTTAGGGAAGTTGGGTAATTTAGGTTTTGTAATTTTTTCTGAAACCCTTAAGAATCTTATTGGTATTTGGCGTCCAATTAATGTAAACAAGGTAAATAGTAAAAAAAAAAAAAAAAAATTAAGACGTTTCAGTCATTTTGAATAATGTTTGCATAGATACGATTTTTTGCAGAATAAAATAATATACCTATCATATCATATAATATACCTAGCATATGATTCAGTTAGGTTATCTTGCAGTTTCACCTTTTGTAAATAGAAACGCAAAAGATCACAATAATCAGGTATTTTTACCTATTTCTTACTGCTTAATTAATAAGTGGCGCTGGACGGGACATATGTTGAGAGAAAAGAAAGAGAAATGGACCCAAATAATAACTGAATGGTACCCTTTTTTTTCTTTTTTTTTTAGGGTGGGATTTTATCAAATAACTTCTCCCGCTCTGGGCGGAGCGGGAGGGCGTGTCAGACACTTACTGACTAAAACCCACCCGTATTCCTTCCGTGTTGCCTGTACGTTGCCAGGGGCCACGGTATCCCTTTCGGACTTTCCCACAATGCCGGCAGGCATCGGTCCTAGCAGACTCCTTCTGTTGTGCTGACATCTCTATCAGGCGCGCGTGGAACACAACGCGCCGTCGACCCGGGTCTGGTCCTTAACGGACGGCGAGCTACCCATTTAGTTTAATTTAGTTTAATAGTTTATTTCCACAAAAAACTTAGTACTACATTACAAAGGAAATGTGGCAACAATTTCAATTAAGCTAAAGAGATTAGCATCTGTAGCCGAACTAGGCATAGCCTGTATTTCGGCTATCAGCACCATTCCCCTCGAGTATTATGATACAAGAATAGGTGCCAAGCTATAGTGGCATAGACATTAGTACTACAGATATATAGAATATAGTTGATAAGTAAACTAGTTAAACATTGCTCACCGTCTGTAAGCCCACGCCTACCACCGCCGGTGGCCGGGAATCGGCCTGCTATTCTCGACGAACTGGTACCCTAGGGCACCATTCAGTTCAAACAGAGGAAGACAGACAAAGCGATGGGAAGATGATTTTAAGAAAGTAGCAGGCCCAGAATGGCTACGTATAGCAAAAGACAGAAACAAGTGGAAAGCCTTAGAGAAAGCCTTTGTCGAAAGACAAGCTGTTAAGAGGGGAAACCAACCGAATGTCGAGGATAGGATTTAGTTTAAGTAAATTAGGTCTGTTACCTCAATTTGAAACTTTTTAAATATTTAAAAAGTTTCAAATTGAGGTAACAGAGCTTGCTAATTATAGTTAATTGACTCAGGCGTGACTTTGCGGAAATCCATTATAAAATACAATAGACGACGTATTTTTATTAACTTAATCCGCGAACTGTTCTTGAAGAGGCATGCTCAGGATAACGGTTGACTTGTTGCGAACGTGTTGACACGTCAAGCGTCGAGCTCTGCTTTCAACGCTTCTTACAGGGTTCTTTATGAGTATTTAAGAAGAGTTCAGCGGATTAGGTTACTAAATATACGTCGTCTATTGTATTTTGAAAATTATGTCAAAAACTAACAAGTCACGACTTATTTTTTATATTTAATTAATATCGATGTCTCTAACATGTGCAGAAACAGTAAACCTCTCTAGTGTCCCCTCCCTATGTCGTAACTGGCAAAGAGTCGCGATGTAAGCAGGGAGTTCAGTTGACCGCCTTGTGCAAGCCTAAACGCTAGACTAAGGAGGATATACCTCAGAATAACATATCACCACGTCTGTATCCCCGATGGGTTATACAGAGGTGTGTCTATAGTATAGTATAGTATAGTAGTACACACACATTTCGCCAGTTATGCTTAAGATGCAGATATATGCCTCGGCGGGCTCCGGTCTAATCTTACGTCCGTAGGTGATACGGAGTAGGACACGCTCGTAACTTCAGCCGGTACTACGGATTTCGAGCGTAGGGAGTAGACCCCCTACACCGCTGGTTTTCTCACGAAGTTTTCGTTTACCGTTTAAGACGCAGATATATGCCAGTGGCCTTGAGCGGTGAGTTTGCGTGTTCTGTACTGAGATCACGCGACGCGTCGTACGTCCAGCCAGTAATAGGAATCGCACATCCAGGAGCGCTGTCCCAGATTGGACGCATTATTAATTTAAATATAAAACAAAACGTATTTTATTAAAACACGTATAGGTATTGAAAAAAAAGATCAATAACAAAATTATCTTTAAAATGTTTGAATGTTTCAGAAAAATACGCTTGATAGATTTTGCGTGACTCTCAGTTTTTTATCCGCGTTAGACATAACTTTCTGAAATCTAATCTAAAATATTCACAGATTACGTTATGAAAAAAATGCTCAAATTTAACATTTTTTTTTTCTGAATCATTAACACTACTCGTTTAGACGTGGTCTTCAGTATAAAATAATTAAAAATCGGTTATCGTCGCCTTAAGTCGCATATAATAGAGGGCGAGCCTATTGCCGGGCACAAATCTCCTGAGAACCTCCAGAATAATAATAATTAAGTACCTATATTAGTTAGCGAACATAAGCAATTAACAAAAGATTGAATAAGGGATTAACCAAAGTACGGTATAGATTGTAAATCTGTGGTACGGTCAAACCAACGCGTCCAGCAGTGTAGCATGACCAATTCTATCTCAACTCTACGAAGAATAGACAAAAGCTCTTTCAAAGTGACATTTCTTTTGTTTATGTTTGACATTACGCCTTAAAAATCTTTCTACAATTTGTTATTTTGTTTATCGTTTCTTCAGTTTTTGCTGTAGTCATGGTCCATATATGTACATGATGGCGGTAGAGGCCGCGATCATCTGACATGCAAAAGTTTTGCAAAAGGCATTCAGTGAGCTGGTGCAGATATTACCACATATCAATGTAATCACTTGTACTACAAAAATCGACCATAGGAACACATACGGCCTCGTCATCAATTTCAAATTGTTACTATGAAGTTGACTGAACAGTCGTAAAATACAATAGACGACTTAATTTAGTAACCTAATCCGCTGAACAGTCGTAGAATTGCGTGGAATGAAAAGGTTCGGCAACATTTGGGGCCAATATTGAACGCCCTCAGTGTATCCACATTAGCCTATCGTCCCCTAAACAGGTGTATTGCACTCAAGAAGCTGTGACTCCATTCATTCAGCACTCACACAATACCTAGGGAGCAACATTGTAAGCAGGAATCATACACATCTCTCTCAAAAACTGTTGAGAAATAATCAAAATGATAGTTCTGTGTTTTTTTGCGTCTATCGTTCGCTTTCCGACGGAAACTTTGGCCACTTCTTCTCCAATTACGGGTTTCTGAATAGGTATATTTTAAACCACTAGGTGATTCTTGCTTTTAAATACAAATCACTACCATAGTCAAACTGATCAAGTTCTATTCTAGACCTAAGTTATGAATGACGCGAATTTAGAAAAAAAGAGAGATATTTACGAGATCCATCTTGAGGTCCCGGTGGAGGTCACTAATTTTAATGTTCCAGAGCGCGTTGACTATATCCCTTAGTACTTTGTTTTGAAAACGTTGTATGATTTGACGATTGCGAGTCTTACCAGATGCAGCTGAATACCAGTACTTCACATGGAGCGACTGCCTATCTGACCTCCACAACCCAGTTACTTGGTAATACGATACCCCTTGGTAAGACTGGTTTTCAGACTTTCGACTGTCTATATTCATGTAAGTATTTCAGTCTAGAAAATTCGCAATTCAGATCATTTTTTATTTCGATCGTCTCTACGTAAATACGATCATACATTTAAACTAGGAAACCTATTTATCAATCTACATTTAAGAGGAATGCATTAGCCTACTGTCTTGTCATAAACATGTCAGATTATAAACATGTTATAAATAAAATCTATTTGTTTGACAAATTGTTATTCATAAATGTTATTCAATTTATTTGCGAAGATTTTTGAAAATCAAAATCTGTTGTCATAAATTCATTCATATTTATATTATATGTTGTTAATGCTTTATTCTTTTTTATTTGGACACTCTTTTTTGCCTTTGAGCCTAGGGCAGGTTTAAAAACAATGGAAAGCCACATTTCGCCATAGTGGGCGAGCCTATTGCCATCAACCGAGCATATGTAAATTCACACTCCGGGATGATACTTACTTTTTTGTCATTTAATTAAATGTTTCTATACTTTCCATCGTATTTGTGAACATATTATCTCTCTTTTTAGTTTTTATTCTGTAACTAAATCAACTAACGTAACTAAAACGTCATAATCGTTAAGTTCTCTGCTAGTGCTGTACACTTCTGTAAGTGACGAATTCACAATACCTAAAACTGTATGTGATTTGTGTATGTGTATGTTTTAGTGAGTAAGTCGTTGAGGTGCCTTACCAATAAATAAATAAATAAATACTGTCAAATTCCTGACGTAAAAACCCAATAACACAACCCAATATTAATACAAACTAACACACATCTTCTCTCATCCCTGACCTATTTCGAAAAAAGAAAACAAACAACATTCTTTTTTCAAAAGATCTATAACTTTTCAAAGTGAACTACAAATACTACATTTATTTATTTGATCGGTCTGTATTCTTAAGTGTTCACAGAAAACAAATGCTTCAAAGGAAGTCGTTTATTTTTGCAATATAGTTACACATGACTAGTGACGTCATTTCTATGTAAGTGTTCTTTACAAAAATTAGATTCCGGATTTACTCAGTTTTACAAGAATTTTATAATGTTTCATGTTTGTACCGCGAATCGGGGGTACGAGGAAACTTATTTAATGTTGGTGTGATCAATTGTTTTTAAATGAAGCTGTTGTTTTAGTTAGTGAAGTATCAGAAATCCGGATCAGGGAAGCAGGTTTTTTAAGTCAAACAAGTAGGCGGTCCAACTTACTGAGAACCACTTCCTAAGACATCTGCAATACCAGAATTATCCCAAAATGCGATGACATTCCAAAAACAAAGCTGAAAAAGAATCCTGTGCAGTCACAGGGTTTTTTTTTTCTAATTAGGTACCTTTGTGGTTTAGTGGTTAGAACACCTGTCTCAGACCCAGAGGGTGTGATTCCCAGCTGGGGAAAAAAATTCTGCGTGGTTTGGTTGGTGGTAGGGCTCTATGTTCTAAGTCCGCCTGGCTAGCTACCACCATCTTATCTAAGACTGTCGCCATAACAGCATTGTTGTGTTTTGATTGTTAGAAGTAAGATAGCAAGTTCCTCTGTGGTTTGAGGATTCCGGGTGAAGCTCGCTTCTTCTTCTTTTTGTATGGTTAGTGACTAACCTGGTGTCAGAGTTTTAAAGCCGCTCGTGGGCTTGGACTTGTCTTCACATGCCGTCGAGAAATAACTTTCAGTCATGCCGGTTTCCTCACGATGTTTTCCTTTACCGTTTTTGAAGCAAGTGATAAATACAATACGCACATAAATCCGAAAAGTCAGAGGTTCGAACTCAAGACCTATCACTTGGCGGTCACACCACTAGGCTATCACTGATCTACCTTCGACCTGATCATCACTTACCATCAGGTGAGATGCAGGCCAAGAGCTACACAGATGTAGATTTAAAAAAAAACACCGGCGTCCATACCATACCCTTCAAACTGGAACATTAGCAATGCTTGAAAAGATATAAAGAAAATACGTTCATTTGCGGTAAATATGACGCAAAAAAAGAACACTAAATCAAATAAAAAACAAGTTAAGAGAAAATATGCGTCACATCCACGCAAAACGCGACAAACAGCATAATCCCGCGACCCTATGTGAGGTAGAACCCCAGCGCTGGTTTGCATGTATGCCATACATGCAAACCAGCGCATACATTGTATGGTGTTCGAACATCCTTGGACGATTTTTTGTACAAACAACTCTATTATTGTCCCCGGGCAAAGGCCTATTCTCGTACAGAGAAGCCTCGGTCATTGATCACCACACTTGCTCAAGACGGGTTGGTGATTACAGACTTGCTTGCGTATTCTGTACTGAGCTCAGGCAACGCGTTTTTAAGCTATTGCATAGCTTTTATCGGAGACTCTGAGCGCGGCGACCGAATGTAGAAATTCCGTAACGAAAAAAAAAACCTGACGCGAAAGTTTGTGAGGATGGATGGATGGATGTTTGTTACTCTTTCACGCAAAAACTACCGAACGGATTTTAATGAAACTTTACAGTAATGTGGCTTGTATATCAGAATAACACATAGGCTACAATTTATAAAGATTTTATGTGATTTAGCCATAATATAACGATAAGTATCCAGTAAGTCGGAAAAAATCCTGCCCTCTGAGATCTATCTTTGCGTGCGCTGCCTAAACCGCTGGAGTTACATGAAAAGAATGTATTGTGGGGTTGTTTGTCTTAAAGAGTTCTAAATAAAAGTCCGCGACAGCATATATCTACCTTTTATGTGGAAGCCATTATAGCCAAAATAGTGAGCTATAAATACATTTAAATTGAATACTTTTTTTAAGTTGCATATTTTAGAGTATTTAGTTAATTCGTATCAAAATAAATACCTTCATCGCTTTCGGTATTTAATGTAGATAAAATTTGTCTTTTACACTAAGTAATTTGGACTAATATTTTAAAAGTTAGAACGGTAAGAATGACCTGCGATGAGTTTTTATCCACTGCGCAAATTTTTACAAATTAAACTTAAGGCGCTGTGAATAGTCAAAATAGGCTTCACTAAAACAGTTTTTTAGCCAAATGTATACATTTTAGAGCAACAAAAAAAAATTATGTTAATCTTGATCATATTTATGGGTGGACCATTGTGTTCAAAACATAATTTCGGTAAATTTTCTTGATAGAAAAAAATCATAAAATAATCATTCAAATTGAAATTCTAGCAATTGTAATTGTATTATTTATGAACAAATCTTGATAAAATTAATAACAGTGATGTAATAAATAATAAGAAGGGGAACTGTTGTTTTTATTTATCGATTGAAATAAGATATTTGTAAGGATTATTATAAATTAATGATAAATAACCCGAACGAGTCGAACGAAACGTCGCATCATCGCGGCATAAAAAATAAAAAAAATATTTTAAATCAACAATATTATCTTCTTATTTTTGAATATATGCTATGCAATAGCTTTACCGCGGCAGTCCTCGAGTGCCACACGTATTTTTTTTTTTTTTTTTTTTAACTCCGGTGTCTCGCAGGTGACCACTAAGGTCGTAGCTGCTTAAACGCAACGCGTCGTACGTCCAGCCAGTAATAGGACTCGCCCATCAAGGAGCGCTGTCCTAAATTAGACGGATTATTAATTTATTATTTAATTATTGATATTTTATAGTATACGTGTTTTATTAAAATACCTTTTGTTTTGTATCTTTAAAATGGTGCAGGTTTCAGAAAAATACGCTTGATAGATTTTGTGTGATTCTTCATTTTTTATCCGCGTTAGACATGACTTTACAAATTAATTTCACTATGTAATATAAACAAAATCTAAAATATTTTTATAAGTATTATGCTATTAAGAAAATGCTCTAATTTAACATATATTTTTTCCAAATCATTAACAGAACTCGTTTAGACGTGATCTTTAGTATAAAAAATCATTAAAAGTCGGCTATCGTCGCCTTCAGGTTTTACCGATATCAGTAATGTCACAGATTAATACAGTCGGGACACTCAGCAAAACCATATAAATAAAAAGCGACCCTTGCTTCGACACAATAAAGTGCAATTCAGGTCACACAGCGCTAAATTACCTACAGTTATATTCACCTAGAAGTTGCCTTTCTTTCTATCGCGTAACTCTTCTATCTTCTGACTACGTTACACTCACTGAATTGGCCCAGCAAGACGGGCCCGCCGCGTACTTGTAGCTTCATACTTAAACTGCGGAGTGTCCCATCTGTATTCATCTATGGTAATGTCTAAGATAAACTCAGAAAGTACCTACATATGAATTGAAAAAGTCACATTGGTAGTTTCCCGTATTTGAACCCACAACCTCGTCTAGGAAGACGCTACTCCAACTATAAAGTTAGGTGTAACATGTAACATCACAATCTCCGCAAGGGCTTTCAGGCCTGAAACACATGCTTACTACACAAGATAAAAACGTAAATATTTACATTAAAACTACGTGTTTTACGTAACACGTGTACGTGGCTATTAAACATGTAATAACGTAATTATTACGCCATTACATCTGTATAAAATCTTTTTATAGATCCAAAGCTATCGTTAGTTTTGTTAGCTCGCAGTACCTATGTTCATATAATCAGGATTAATCTTGGCAAACTTTTTATGCCGACTGCCTTATTGGTTTAGTGGTTGCAAGCGCTACTGCTGAGCATGACCTCCTGGGTTTGATTCCCGGGTCGGGCAAAGTGTTATTGAGTTTTCCATCAGGAATTCCTCAGTAGCAACGTGGAGTCTGGATTTGTGCCCGGTTGATGGCAATAGGCTCGCTCTCTATTACATGGGACTTAAACATATCTGGCGAAATGTGGGTGTACTATTAGGAACACCCTGCCTAACCCTACGAAGAATACTGGTGTGATGTAATGTTATGTTATGTGTCCGCAAAAAATCGTATCAAATATTTATTGGAATAAAAAATATTGAACAATTTACCACAATCTGTGTACGATCATTGCATTAGTGAAACACTTGTGTCGCAGTCTTTAAAATTATTGAAAAGTGCCTGTTCCGATCTTCTTTTAATTATTTACAATATTATAGACGACGAATGAGTGCTGCCCATCCCCCTATTTCCTTTCCTCTGCTATAATGACTGAGTTTTTGCCATTTCACTTCTAAAAGTCTTTTTCTGGGCTATACCGATATTTGAAGGTAGGCAGAAGCCCGAACGAAGGTATGCGATATCGGAAAACAAATTATGGAACTCAAATGGAGTTGGGCAGGACACCTGGAAAGGCGCAGTGGTGTTAGGTGGAGTAAAGCAGTGGCCGAGTAGCCTCCAAGTACTGGAAGACGAGGTGTCCGTCGTCCGGCGGCGAGATGGGCGGACGACATTGTTACTATCGCGGGTAGAACCTGGATGAGGCTGGCACAAGAACGTGGTACATGAAAAGGCCTATGCTCAGCAGTGGGTGTAGACAGGCTGTGGATTGGGGTGATGATGATGATGAGAAGCCCGAAAAGCTGACAGAGAAAAACTGACAGATTTCCGGACTTCTGACTATCCGCAAAGTCTTTCATATGATTTATTCTTACAATATGACACACTGGTAAATCAGTGAGACTTGAATGGCAGCTTCTTGACTCGCGATGTCTTAAGATATCCACGGAAGAGCAGCTTTATCTCGCAGATTGATAAATCTTCGCGGCTGTTATTTAGCTATTTATAAGTGCTCTTTTTGGCCTATTCACTAGTTAGTCACGAGATGACGAGCTCTTAAGAGGGCGTGGCGGTATTATCGCTTACTATTATCGTCTAGCGACCTGCAAATCTGTTTGTCGCGTACTCGTAGTTATAAAAATAGTTGTATATGCCGTGCCAAGAGTTTGAGGTGGCGTGATGTTCTGCAGTTAATTTTAAATGATGCCCGACCATGCCTGACAGTTCAACAAATGCATCTGGGAAGCGGAACAAATGTCACGAGACTAATATCTCTCAACTTCTGATAGACGAAAAAGCCCGAATGGCCCGTAACCCGAAAGGCCTTGACGAAAAACTGTGCGGATATTTTCTGTAAAATCGAATAAAAAAAAAAAACTAATGTCATTTATTCAAACTAGGCTGAGTATCACCACTTTTCGAATGTCAAAATTACATAAGACGCCCAAACGCCACCCTTCACGAATGTTGACCAAAAGCCTATATTACGACTGTTGACCACAATGGGTCAGAATGTCAGATGCATTCCTAAGTTGTCAATATCATGCAGGTCTAAGTAGACACGTAAGGCACAGTCAACCTCATTCGGCTGGCTGGTTTGACTAGTCATGTTACAAAATAACTCGAAAAGAAGAAGCAGAAGAAATACAGTAAATCTGCTATCTAATTACGTAACATATTTTAAACGATTACGACTAATCTGTTTCAATTTGACAGTTCGACAACATTCATTGCGTTATTTACGTTGTTGAACAAATTTTCGAACTTATGAAGCAATGGATTAGCAATCTATTTCAAAACGATTCAGATTCTGATTGATCGTGTATTACGCAATTAAGGTACTGGTCATACACGCACGCTGGTTGCGGTTACTACGTTCCTGACGTTTCTCAAAAACATCACCAATAAGGTCACTTCATGTCCTTCTAGGACGTCCCTTCCCGGCGTTTCCACTCAAGCGCTAATATTTTCTTGTTATAACCTTCGATATAATCAAAGCAGTATGTAACCTGCTTTCGTAAATTAGGTTACTGCTTTCTGCATCTGATTAGATATCATGTCAGCTGTTATGATCAGTTGATAAAAATATAAATGCAGCGCTATAAACAAAGGTGAAAAAAAATAGGCCAGGAAATGCATAGTTATATCGATTTTCATAATATTACCTAACCACTTAACAAGCCATTTATTTAAGCATTCGTTGGCCAAGAACCACATTAGATAATAAAAAGATCCCTAACCAACTGTTTACCCTATAAAGCCACACCTGCCAACAGACAAGTTCCGTATATCTGGCACTGACCGAATACTAGCCTAATTATAGAAAGTACAAGACTTGCGGCCGAACTCAATACCCTATTGTCAGTAAACGACAGATCGCTATTGATGGTAAACAGTATATAATAGGGATGATGCCAAAAATATTCTTTTTTGTCTTTTTTTACGTAATCTACAGATTACGGCGATACATTTAGGTAAAAAGTGCTACCCCCACTCCTGAACTTAAAATGCGTTTTATCTTAGTAATCTTTTATTAATATGATAAAGCAAAATATACGTGTCTAATATTTTTTTATTATCTGATTGAAGGACTAATTAGACATTTTTTTTTTTACCCAGGCTTCACCCCTGTTATATCTGTCACATTCCTTAAGATTTCTAGTCTCTGACAGATTATTGGGACGTTGAAATCAGCACGCGTAGCATGACCACCGTAGAAACGAATTTTGTCTGCGGAAGAATAGACAGAGTGACAGTTAAACAATCACAATTTCCCATTTTGTCTATTTTTCCGTCGACAAAATTCGTTTCTACGGTGGTCATGCTACGCGTGCATAGATAGATAGGCTTTTCTATCTCCAGTATGCTAAAACTGGTTATAGATAGGTTATTGGGTTAGGCCGTAAGATTAGTATGCAGGTAACTAGAATAATTATTCACTTTTCTAATTGTTTTTCTCCAAAATAATATTTCAGATCATAATAAAAAATTCAAAAAATAAATAATTAAAGAACTAATGTTTATTAAAATGTAATGTATTGTAATAATTAGACTCAATATTATATTATGTAATTTAATCATTTGATATGAAAAATTGGCAGTGCCCTTACAGGGTTCATGTCTTAATACTGTGTCATGAAATTTTAATGCATGCCTACTAACCAGTGTTGTACATGTTAGCAAATAAATAAATAAATAATTAATTAATTAATTAATAGAAAATGTTCAAAATATTGTCGCGATCTCATTTCAGCGACAGTCAATGTCAAATACTGGTGAAAAATGTATGTATACACCGATTTTTATAACTGGGCGCCTGTCAACGTCAAATGTAACGAAGAAGAAGACTTACTGCGCCGAAATCAAATAAAATAAAATAAGGGCAAGAAGGTGATGAGTTCCGAGGTAGCGTTATTATTATGAGAAAGATATTAGAGCCAACCGTAATGCCTACATCATCAACACACAATAAATCTGCTAGTAATAATATGGTTTACCTGTGCGAATGACAGCAATTTGATAGCGCAGCGTATAACCACAAACCTCACGTTACCTTGCGTCATAGATTAGCTGATTAAATATCTATGATATTTGTAAACGAATATCATTAAACATATATAGTATAGTTACCGTCACTGGCGAAAAGTGCCGACTTTTCATATTTATGCTCAGCTTCGCCCAGCGGTTTCAGCCCCGTAAGTCTCGATCCCATGGGAATATTGGGATAAAAATATCCTATGTCCTAACCCAGTTCACGGTATATCCATGTGCAAAATTTCATTCAAATCCGTTCTACCGTTCTAGTGTGAAAGCGAAACAAACGAACAAACATATATACAAAATTATAACAAAAATCAAATGTTTTCTTATCATAATATTAAATTTAGATGAGGAAATGGACCTGGGACTTTAAATATAACTGGCGACGTATTGGTGCATGACGTTCTTTTACAACCCATCATTGACCAGGACGAGCAGAACCAAAGGTTACGATGGTCGAAGATGTGGACATTAAGAGTCGAGGTGGTCCATAAAACCAAGATCGCTCAGCGCGCTATAGAGAACTATTATCAGAATTTCTTTGAATGATGACGATCCGGAATGAAATCCGAAAAAGAATTGGAGTCACCTGCAGAATTAGGAAGCTAAAAGTAGGCCGGTCATGTCTTTTGAAGAACCGATGACCGTTTGAGCAGACGATTTGTTGAGTGCAGACCGTGACGCGTCAAACATAGCATGGGACGCCACAAGTTTGATGAATCGAGGACCTTTGAATGTGGATGGCGGAGAACCAAGAACTGTTGTGAAACCTGGGAGAGACTGTGTCCAGAAGTGGACTGAGAAGCTGACTTGATTGATTGAAAGACCAAAACAAATGCAGACCACACGCAGCACTGCAAATCTAACAAAACATGAGTTATATTTCGGTCTGAATTAGAGCTAGCAAATGCCGATGTATTAAACAACAGTATTCCCGTCTAAACTCAAATAAATTTTCTTGAGTGCGAACAAAGTTCAGATGGTTTAATTTTAGATACAATTCGAGCAAAAAACATTAGTGCTGGGGCTAGTAATAGAATCGATGGAAATAAAGATATTTATGTTAGTAGTTTTGACGATTGACGTGTCGTTTTCAGAATAAGAGAGAGAAAATTTATTCATAAGCCATTTAAGTGAAAAAAATTAAAGTTATAAAACTAAAACCCAACTACGACAAAAAAGTCATCTAAAAAGGTATTTAAAACAAATTAAAAATCCGGAGTCACAGGTAATCTGTTGGATTTATGGGCATAAATCCAACAGATTACGTGTGACTCCGTGGGTTGTTTTATAACTTTAATTTTTATAATTTTGGGGTTATTATATATATTTTGGAAATGTGCTAACTATGCCTATAAAAATATCAGTCATTACTTTATGTCCTCTAGAGGACGCCATATCTAATGTGACGGCACATAGCCAGCGAACAATGAAGACGGTTCCAACGATACCTCATTTGTCAAAATATGATGAGTATTTTAGAAGTTATGGGAGAACAGATGAACATATATACATACCGGTCAAAATCATAACCTTCCTTTTTGCTTAGCCGTAGTCAGGTAAAAAACATCTATCAATCTTGACATTCGTAGATCTTTGACAGTAGTTACGGGTAATTAGAAGCCCCAAAGTCTGAAAACTAGTATCACCAAGGGGTATTGTGTTATCCAATAGCTTGGTTGTGGAGGGCAGAAAAGCAGTCGCTCCATGTAAAATAGTGGTATTCAGCTGTATATGGTTAGACTGGAAGCCGAACATAGATGGGAAAAGGCTAGGCAGATGATGAAGATGATGATGCTAGTAATTTTGACGATTGAAGTGTGGTTTTAAGAATGAGAGACAACATTTTTATTAATTCGTAGTTGGACGCAGCAGGTGAAAAGCCACATGAAAACAATTCATCTCGACTGCGTCGTTGTTAGTTAGTGGGATTAATGGTTTAGTAAATGAGCTTTGTTAAAATATTGATAGAAAATAAGGCATATTCTATCTAACTATATATGTATATATGGTCCTCCTTATCGGTGTCGATAACGGCGACTCTCCGAAATCACTTTTTTGCGTGTGCCCTTAGATGGCTGGAATTTAGTTTTGAACACACACAACTAAAACAATAAAGTTGACTATCTAACTATTGAGGGTGGAATGGCAGAAAAGGGAGGAGACCTTTACTCAGCACTGGGTGGAACATGGATACCAATGATGATGAATGAGGGTGGGTTCCTGGGTCATGCAATGTGATGTTAAGTTTTTGCATTAGGAAATTCTCAGCCTTGAGCCGGGTACAAACCATAGGTACTCTGGACCTATGGTTTGTACCCGGCTCAAGGCTATAGGCTCGCCCCTAAACATAACTGACGAAATGTGGGTGTACTATACGATCTCCGTCTTCCCATTCAGGGAAACCTTTGATTATATTTGAGATATCAATAGAAATAAGTAAAAACTGATTTAGGCAACGTATTCGTGGAGACAATTGGCACTAAAAGTCTAATGAACCTGACTAGTTCCTAGGTCGGAGACCTCTTGAAGGTTTCAACGTCGAAAAGCTAAAAATAGGATCGCCCTTCTCTTTCACGTAGAATTCGACTATAATTGGTGTACAAATGGCTTAGGTGTTTACGCAACACTAGAGCATCGTATCAGCTGCAGTGTCTATGCAGCATATGCGCAGACCCGACGTAGCTAACACGCATCGTCTACGGAGCAACCACGTAATTGAAGCATCGTGTCTACGCAGCGCTTACGTAGTATATACGCAGCGTCTACGCAGTTTATACGCAGCATCAACGCAGAGAAAGGTCACCAAGTAAGAGGTCCCGACCGAAGACAAACGGAATGGTGAATAAAATTGAATTTACAAATTCAGCATTATAATTCTGTAACTCTATCGTAATGACAATCGTTGCCATTTCGATAAAGTTTGCATTCTTCAACCGTGAAGATAAATTTATAAAAACGTCACATTGAGTGCAACCTAGTGCTCACGCTTGAGTCTAAATCTAGGAATTTGCTGAAAAATTCGGCCTTCAGATCGCGGCACTAAGACTGTCACATCTGTGCTGTCTATTTTTAATCCGTTCAGTGGGTAATTGGAACATTTTTGTTGTTTGAATAGTTAAGTGTCTTTCGTAATAATAATTTATTTTTTCTCGTGTTTTTTTTATATAAGTATTCGTTTTTCAGGGACGAAACGTCATTATAAGATCTCTCGCTGTTGATTTATTAATATGGTTGTTATTATCATTTGCCTAGCATTTTTCCGAACTATGTTGGGGTCGGCTAGTCTAACTGAATGCAGCTGAATACTAGTATTTTACACGGATGTTGCTACTAGATGAACTAGAAGTCAGCTACAACGCCAGACGGAGCAAATACTCCAATCTTATTGGGATGTTGGAGCCATTTGGGATTGAAGCGTGGGGCCATGGGGTCCGAGTGTCGGGGCCTCGCTAAGCTGAGGTTCGACTCTTCATGTGACCAGAAACTGGTCTATTTTTTGGGCAAAGAATCAGTATTGCTATGCAACGTGGCAATGCTGTTAGCAGTTCGGGTACTTTTCTTGTTGATAGCAAAGCGGACGAATTTTTTGAAGCTGAATGATCATCATCACCCCATCACTTTTTTATATACTTATGCATATTATTATTATTTTTAGACTGTTACGTTTAAATGATGTTGAAGTCAGCTCAAATTGAAAGCATTGTTATCATTACGAGCGTGTTACGTAAGCAGTCTAACTGCTGAATACCACTATTTTCCCGATTACAAATATCGATATGATTAACAATATCATTTAATGTCATTCAATTTTCTTTGGCGTTCACATTCTAGAAGTCTTAAGTATATCAGATAGGTGAAAGTTGACGCATAGAAATGCTGATAACGTCTAAATGTACATAACTATTAGCTGCTGCACTGATTAGGAGAGATATGTAAACAGTGCGTTGTAAACGACCTTGAAAAATATCATCGCCGTCAGTTTCTTATATAACTTCGAGATTTAGATTTTATTGCTGTAACTGTAGATTATTTATTACGGATGGTTGCAGTTTCAGTTTGGGAGTTAGTGTGATAAGAAATCGGTCCTCTCTCATATCTGCAGAAGCTCATGCCACAATCTTCACCATCATCTGCTTAGCCTTTTCATAACTGAGTTGGGGTCGGGCGTCAGCTTCCAGCCGAATAACAGTATTTTACAGGGTGTTACTGTCTATCTGACCTTCCACAACGGAGCTACTGAGTAAGAGAACCTTGGTAAGAGTGGTTATCAGACTTTCCGGCTTCTGACTACCGGTATCGATCTAGAGATTGATCCCCGTGTCGGCCAGGTTCTTTGAGATTTCTCAGTTGCAGCCCCAAGTCTGAATTTGTGCCCCATTAGTATCAATAGACTCGTTTTTATTACAACACGGCCTATGTCTGGCGATATGTGGGTGTTCGGATATTTTTACTAGTATATGTATTGTTAGAAGTATAAAAATTATGTATTAGGTATGTTGAAATTGTTTGTACTCCCCGTCACTTGTCCGACGTGAAACTGTATTTGTCTGGCATTAATGCTGAAATTAACCTTTTTGGTGCAGCCGTGAGGCACACACTATTATTGTCAAAAGTTTATCTTATTTTTTTTATTTTTTTTGTTATTTGCGTTTCACAAATTGTGTCCGAGTATAATTCTCGATGCTTAGTATATTGGCGTGTGCTAGCTAACATATGGATAATAATTTAAATTAGGTTAATTATGTTGAATACTATTATATAGAATCATTTTTTTTCTTTCTAACTGAACAGACAGCTATGCCGCTGGGTAGTTTGTTGCGCCACTTCTTCTTCCCAGCTAACGCACTAGGAAGTGGTGAAGGGTAGGCGTTTTGGGGGACTGTCTTATGTAATTTAGACGTTCGAAAAGTGCTGATTCTCAGCATAGTTTGAATAAATGACTTTTGAATTTTGAATATTTGTCCAAATAAACGATTCTTTCTTTTATATTATATTGTAGTCTGTGGTGTTCTATTACACCTCTGTATGTGTCTACCCTGTCAGGAACAACAATCGTGATGTTACGTAAGGTTATGCAGTTTTCATGGTCATCATGATTGCTACTAGGTGTTACTACGACACGCTCGTGTAGATTTTATGACCTATTCTTGAAATTTATAGGTTTCAGTGTGGAACCCGTCATCAGGTGTAGTAAGACTAAGTATGTTGTGTTGCTAAGGAATCAAACTGGTGGTGAATAAGACAATACTTTAATAGCGTGAAATTGAGTGATACTGCGAACCACGGTACGACCGTCATCCAAATTGCACAACACCCTTGTAATGACGATCACTTTAAAGTAAATAAATGTATTTTATTTCTTTTTTCATTTTCCTTCTTTCTTTCTTTTCTTTTTTTTTTTAGGGTTCCGTAGTAAACAAGGAACCCTTATAGTTTCGCCATGTCCGTCTATCTGTCCGCGGCTTAGCTCAGAGACGGTCAGTACTAGAAAGCTGTAATTTGGCATGGGTATACATAGTAATCATGCCGACAAAGTGGTAAAATAAGATCAAGTAAAATAAGGGTTTAAATAAGATTTTTTTAGGGTACCTCCTCCTTTTAGGGTATCCCACTTTACCTACTCGTAAAGTGGGAATGTATTTTTTTTTCTCATCTTCCCTATGTTATGGGGTATCGTTAGAAAGGTCGTTCAAAAATATTGTGAGTTTTTGAAAACCATTTTTGGATTCAGGTATCCGATTGCAAAATATTAAGCTTTTAACTGAATTTTACATTCCTTATGGGAGAACATGTTTTTCAACTACAATGTTAAGTTTGTTCTTGGGATAAATTCATCCCAGTTACGGAACCCTTCATTGTGCGTAGTCCGACACGCACTTGGCCGGTTTTTTTTTCTTTATTTTCCTTTTAATGTTGGCAATTCAACAATATTCATAAAGCAGACGACACAAAAAATTAAACCAATATTGTATAAAATTTATTGTGCAACCTAATTGCTATCATAATCGCATTCATTGCGATATCAATTAGGGTGCAGATGTGTAGCTTAAGTGCGAAGCAAAAGAACTTGATATAGGGTCTTACCTCATGATGTTCTGTACTTACTGTCCATCCCTAGAGATGTTTTTTAGGCACCTATAAATGTATTAGACAGATAAGTAAATACGTTGATTGAAATTAACTGAAACGCACTGTGACATATCCGCATCGCAATTAAGTAAGAGTAGGTACAGATAAGTTATCTGCGTCGAGCTATCAATTGAGACAACACTCATAATATTTATAGTTAATAAAAACAATAACAAACATTTGACCTAGCCTTTTCTAAAATCTTGGGGTCAGTATTGTTTTTCAATTAAAATTATACATACTAATTACACCTAAATGTACACAACATGAATGCAATAAAGAGTTTGACTTTGTAATTGAAATAACAATTGTTTTTATTTCGTCAACTCAGCAGAAACCATTCATTACATCAGTCGGTCGATTCTGTAAAAAGATCAACGTGAAACTTAGGTGAAGTGAGCTGTCACCGTCACAAATCGACCAGCAGGATGCTAGGGATTAACACTATTGACAGCTCACTTCACGCTTCACGGTGAAATTTTTACAGAATCGATCGGCAGGCCTGTATTCCCCCAAGGGCTAGGCAGAGGTGTTCATCTATAGTATACCCACATCTCGCCGGTCATGTTGAAGTCTCATATAATTGGGGGCGAGCCTATTGCCATGAAAAACTTCGAAGACATGTGACATCTACATACAAACGCGCACTGGGCCCGCGTGGTGGATTACGGCCTATCTCACAGAGAGGAGGCCTGTGTCCCAGCAGTGGGAACATTATAGGTTGATTATGCCATCAACCGGGCAAAAACCATCTTATCGTTTGAAAAATTGGAACGGTTTTCGTTGTGAATCCGGGGTAATTTACTTTAAAAACAAGTGTCGCTTTCGAATTGTCTGCGCTGACTTCAGTGAGAGTCGAAGTAAACTTTTGCAGAATAGTACATCGATTATGTATGTCATCTTTTGCCAACTCATGATAGTCAGTAATAACTGTTGAATATAAAATTAAATAAAAACTCAAGTTCAATTTTACATTGAAGTACTTATGAATATTTACATAATATAATTATACGCTAACTAACTTAAAATAATAATATATAGATAAAAATGAAATATATATAATTTACAAATATATAAATATATACAAAAGGCTGGGAAAGAATCATAGGTCATCAAAATTTTTATCTGCATCGTTGTCAACAGGAAAAGTGTAATTTCATATTTTTCAAGCGTATAATGTCCATATGATGTACAAGATCGCCATTAGGGTCAAAAGTCAGGATAACGGGACTTCTTCATAATCTACATTTGTAGTCTGGTATGGTATCATACAAATTGGCACGTAGACAACAGCTTCTTATTAAACCCTTTGTTCATTGTATTTTAATCTTATCTCTTAATATTGGTTGATTAATTTATAAAAATAGTTTAAACATACCTACTGATTAGTTTCAGAATGTGTGTTTAAAATCTGCATCTTAATTGTGTAACATACGACCAATCATAATCATATTCATTGCTTCATAATATGTTCGAAAAATTTGTCTGCTTAACAACGTGAATAACGCAATTAATGTTGTTGAGGAGCTTGTGGCTAAGTAATAACTGTTGCACGGGTCGTTCCGTCAGATTAAGCTACGCTTGCCTTGCCGCTTACCGAGACTCCTTCGTGCCTCGGAAAGCACGTTAAGCCGTTGGTCCCGGCTGTCTTTCATGGACCTTTGACAGTCGTTACGGGTCGTCAGAAGCCCGAAAGTCTGACAACCAGTCTTACCAAGGGGAATCGTATTACCCAGTTACTGGGTTATGGAGGTCAGATAGGAAGTCGCTCCATGTAAAATACCGATATTCAGCTGAATCCGGTTAGACTGGAAGCCGACCCGAATAAAGTTGGGAAAAGGTTTGGCAAATTGATTGAATGTTGTTGAGCTGTCAAAATGAAACAGATTGTAATTGATCGTGTGTTACGCAATTAGTGTGCTGCTTGAAAATCTGTTATGTCTTCTGCTATGTAACTGCTTGCCACGAGGTGGACCGATGACCTGGTGAAGGCCGCTGGATGCGGGAAGCGCAGAGCCGGTCGAAGTGGCGGTGCTTGGGGGAGTCCTATGTCTAGCAGTGGACGTCTTTTGGCTGATATGATGATGATGGCTACAGTCACCGGCAGTCTAAATTGCCAATCATATTTTCAATGACAATCATTGATCCAGCTATCGGCAATGCCAATTCATCGGAAAAATTTATACAATTCTCAAAAATTCAAGCCACCTAAAATTGCAGCCGTTACAACCAAAAATCCGAAGACATGTGACAAGTACCAACCCGCACTGGGCCCGTTTGGAAGATCACAGCCCACTCCCTCTCGAAGAAAGGAGGCCTGTATCCCGTGTCTTAGCAGTGGGAACATTAAAGGCTGATTATGCAGCCGTTACAGACTAACTACTCCTTATCATTTATAAACTATAAATAAACTTGACTCACCCATCAGCTCCAACGGACGTCTCCTTAGCAGTAACACCATTAAAATGCACTCTCTTTTCCACTTCGCCATCAATAAGAAAATCAGTCATAACAAAGTTCACTATTTGTTTATTCAAATGCCGTCTCAAATATTTAATGTCACTCATTTTATTTTTTTCTGTCCCGTTGTAATGTCTATGCCTAAGATGGCTGCCGTCAAAACTTTGAATTTTGAAATTAGAATCCAATTCTGTAACTTCACTTTCGCGCTCACAGTTTGTGGTGCCCAATAAAAAAAGAATGAGCATAGGTGTTTTGAACATTCTGCCCCACGATATTAGTTTTGCTATGCTTGACTTTTTCTTCGCTTTCGGCGATTTTAACTCCATTTTTAACCTGGAACAAAAGAAAACACATTTAAATTGATCATTCAGCAAGTGATTTTTTTTAAAATAGATCGTAAATCCTCGATGACAGTACCATTTAACGGCCTTACTCTGGAACTCGATTCTAAATCTCGATTTTGAATTGACAGCTTTCATTCTATTGTCAACTCAAGTTTGCATCGCATCACGCGTGAGACGAGTAAAGATTATGAAAAAAAAAATAGTATGTAATTTTAATGTTGTGTCTGCTTTACTTTACAGCAGCAAGTAAACAATACCTTTGCCTCTACAAATTAAACTTTGTACCTTTGGCTACCTAATAGATTTTTACAACAAAAATGGCTGACTTGTCATCACATTGACACCGTTTGCGTTTAGTGTTACACATGTTTAATGATTCGGTGTAAAATAAAACCGCTGTCTAAGTATATTAAATATAGTAGAAATATGAGAAGCGGTTGTATTCTTAGAAAATACCGGTGGATAGCATCAGCCTCACGGTAAAATATTTTTTTGCTAGGCTTGCCAAAGCTTCATCTGCGTGTTTTTATTTTAAGAAAAAATCAAGATGTTTTGATTTCGATTAAGTACCTAATTATTTTGAGATTTAGGTAATTGTAAGGAGAAGTCTCATCTCCCATTGAAAATTTCCCCACTTCTGACAGCAAAGAGAAATATTTAAAAACTAGCTAAAAATGAATTTAAAAAAAATACATACTTCTGGTTTTAATCTTTACCTTAGCTCACATACGAAAAAAATGCTCTGAATATTCGTCCAGAGGTAGGTAATATTTAATTAAGTAAGATCTGCAGGTTTTAGTTTTACAATTCTAGAAGTAAAACAAGCTAGTTTTACTTCTAAAATGTCAGTAAGACACCTGCTGCTCTAAAACTACTAAATTATACGCTAACCTTGAATTAATATTCACAGAATTTGTTTCGCTGATATAATATAGATACTTTATTCTCAAAATGTATGTTTATAGTTAATATTATATTTAAATTAGTGAATAATTACATTAAATGTTTTTATTTTCTCTTCTACTCTTACACACGTTGTCTACATCTCTTTAACTACTTTCCTATCGCAGGTATGCTGGAAGACATTTCTTTAGAAATAAGCATCACCTTTGTACGTATTTTTCTGTTCCTTTCTTCTAGTCCGTTTATATGTGATGTGCGTACATAAACCGTTAAATAAAAAATAAATACTTCTCTTTGCTGTCAGACGTGGGGTAATTTTGAGCCTTTTCCTTTGTAAAGCATAAAATTGAGAACCTCTTGCTGGAAGTATACATAATTTTTTAATGCTATCCTCAAAATAGCAATCAGATGCTATGAATCTTAACAAAAGCAAAGGAAACTCATTGTCATAGATTTTCTTGTTTAAAAACTTTGTCGATCGATATTATTTTTTATTATTTTTATTTTTGTGCAGTATTTTTCTTTATCTCGGAATAATAAACAAGTTAACATAGTTTAAATGTACATGAACTTGAACATGTATATAAAAAAAGAGGGATAGAATGATCGATATTCTTATAATTAAGCCCGCGAAATTTCACGCTGAAATTTCGCGGGCTTAATGATAAGAATGTCACTACAGACGGACGCGGCGGGGGACTTTGTTTTTTAATATGTAAGGATATAAATTACCCCTAATTAGGTAGATACGTAACTAATCCATCCAAATTATTATAATTATTACTGGGTACACCATGAAGACTGTCTTAAATTACCTAGTCATACGCGTCAGGGTGCATCAATCAAGATAAAAAAACTTCGCTGTCGTGGAACAGTGAAAAACTGTTAACATGCGTAAACAAATACAGTCTAGATTCAGTAGACGTTCATGACCGCGTCGTTGACCTAATTAGCATTTTAAAAGACTTTAGATTCTATTTTTACACCTCCAGCCGTTTTAGTGAAAAATCGCGCATTTTTACGATGGGCAACAATTTTTTTTAAGTAATATTTTTGGCTCATTTTGTTTTTTTTTAATAAGTCCCGAAAGAACATCAGGTGAGTATTAAGGCGACGATAACCGACTTGTAATGATTTTATACTGAAGATCACGTCTAAACGAGTAGTGTTAATGATTTGGAAAAAATATATATTAAATTAGAGCATTTTCTTAATAACTTAATTTGTGAATATTTTAGATTATGTTTATATTACATAGTGTAATTAATTTGTAAAGTTATGTCTAACGCAGATAAAAAAACTGAGAATCACGCAATAACTATCAAGCATATGTTTCTGAAACCTTTATCATTTTAAAGATAATTTAACTAAATTACTTTTAGTATACGCGTTTTATTAGAATACCTTTTGTTTTGCATATTATAAGTTAATAATGAGTCTAATTTGGGACAGCGCTCCTGGATGGGCGAATCCTATTACTGGCTGGACGTACGACGCGTTGTGTGAGCTCAGTACAGAACACGCAAGCTAACCACTCAAGCCATGTTATTCTGTAAACATCTCACCGTGAAAACTTGGGTGAAGTGAGCTGTCAATAGTGTCAATCCCTATGGAATGACAGCTCACTCCACGCTCACTTCACCCAAGTTTTCACGGTGAGATGGTTACAGAATAGCACTGCAGGTCACTGGCATAATATGTCTGCGTCTTAACGTAACCAATTTCATGCATATTTTGTAATTATGAATATTCGAAAGACCTTTTCAGGTCATGTTTTTTAACCTACTGCTGTGTTACTTTTCAATGAAATTGTACCTACTGGATTTAATATATACACTATTTCATTTAATTTGTTAGTGTACATACTTACTACATATGTATAACCATCGACTGCAGCAGTCCTGTTCTGTAAAGTTCACTTCGAACCTCACTCAAGTGAACGCACTCAATTCCGAAGTGAACTCATTCATCGCGGATTCACATCCCGACACCGTTCGAATTTCGAAGTGAATTTTAGAGAATAATACTTACCGCAGTCTACCTACCAGAATCAATTGAATATTTTCGTCAGCCACGCGCGGTCGCTTGCCCTATTTTTTACTACTACACGATAAGGTCAAAATACAAACGCATATGCATTATTTAAATTGAATGAATATTCATTATTATGTCATTTATCCTTGAGGACAGCATGCGTCGGTGCTAATGTGTATGCAGCTTTACTTAAATAATTCAATTTCGTGTTTAGAATTTAGCAGAATGGTTTACCCTTTCACATTTAGATCTTATAGCTTATACTAGGTTCAATTTGTAACGGTTCATATGACACTTGGACACATGGTAAAAAAACGTGGTTAGGACAAAGTGTATGAGGAAGGCGGAAAACCGGGCGTTGTGGCGCTACTTGGGGCAGGACTATTTAAGATGTGTCCAGCAGAACAAATAGCTGTCGATCTTATTTCATAAATCATAACGTTGTATTTTATTTTGATTTTTAGTTATTTGTGTTTGCATGGTGTCAACTGTCAAATCGTACACCATAAAATGAACATAGTATAGTTTGAACTGTTTATCAAAATGACACACCAAAAAACATTTCTTAGCGTTTAATTAGTAAATCGGTCACCTAATCGGAACAGGGCCACCGTATTGTTAGCTTCGTTACAAAACGTTCAGTAGTCATTTGAATTAAATTGCCAAACCAGTGAACTATTGTCTGGTCATTATGACATTTTATATGTGATTCCACCACTATCCTATTTTGTGTATCCACCAACCCGCACTATGGGCCCGCTTGCTGGATCATGGCCCAATCCCTTACAAAGATGAGGCCCGTGTCCCAGCAGTGGGAACTGGTGACGTCATAGGCTGATTATACTTGTGCTTCTCCTTCTTCTTCTTTTCGTGTGTTTAGTGACCATGGGCCTCTGACTTGGCTTCACCTGCCATCGAGAAATTTCTCTCAGGCATGCCGGTTTCCTCACGAAGTTTTCCTTCACCGTTTTTGAAGCAAGTGGTAATTTAAGTATGCGAAAAGTCAGAGGTGCGTGCCTTGGGTTCGAACTCGAGACCTATGACTTGCTAAGTATATGCGACTAGCTTTTTAACTAGAAGATAATGGGAAAAAAGCATAATTTTATATTTCTTCAATTGGATTTTTGCATGCGTTATTCTTGAGCTTGGTTATGCACCCTAATTGCGTACCTATGCAATCGGAATGACAATCTCTTTCATTTTGAATTTAATTGAAGGCCAAAATTAAAGGGATTGTTATTCCGACTATCTTATGCAATTATGGGGTTGGTTTGGATCTTCAAGTTATGCAGTTTTATTACGTTTTTGATTGGGAAGTTCTGTGCAGAAAAGTAATAGGTGATATATACTTAATCTGCGTTCGCAATTTATTTGCCAAATAGGTAAACAAACACGAGTTTTAGGAAAAACAACTGTAGTGCCTACACATAGGTTCAGTTTGCGCTACAACTTCATTTTTTTTTTTACTCTTTCAACAGTCAAGTCAGTCTAAAATCAACTTTATTTACGTTTGCATAAAGTTGATGTTTGTTTAAATGGAAATAACATCAATTGGAAACAAGGATTAGAATAGACCTTTGTATGTGACTTAGAAAATAACTGACGAAAAGTCGGTGTACAATCAGAGAAGGCAAATGTTAAGCAATTCAAAGTTAATTTTAACTTGCAATTTATAATTTTTCATTGAAAACTTTGAATCTCAAGTTTTGAAAAAGTGACATGTGTCAGTTAAGTAGGAAAGAAATGAAAAATTGCTAACCATTTTCGCTCCTTGACCAAACCTAACACCTCTACCCACACAGAGAAGATATTAAGGTCAAAATCTAGAATTTCCCTACAACATCAATCCTAAATAACTATCTAAGTATATAAATTCATAAGCGGGGGTTGATTTTTGTCGGACTCTCGGCCTCTCTGCAAAGCCTATCGAGTGGATGTACGGCACTGACATTCATATAATACATCCAAGGGTTTAATTGATGAGCCTGATTAAATTAAAACAATATGGACGATGTACGAGTAATTTAAAATTGGAAAACGAATTGCGTTTGATAATTTTATGTTGTTGGTCGAAATGTGCGAGATTTTTTACTTATTTTGTAAGTCCAGCTCAAGTTTTGAGAGAAAAAAAAATGCGTTCTCGATTTTTTTTTAAGTGTTCCTCGTACATTTAATGTTTTTTTTTTATTTGTCTTGAAAAGTTACCAATTAAACGGTGTAAATAATTCATCTTTTTAATATTGAATACCGACTTGTCTCATAAATACTTAAAAAAAACGTTTTATTAATTTATTTAAATTAATACAAAAATTGCTTTGTCACTCTGGTTTAAATATGACTTTTGCGAATATTTTTTTTCTTTTTTTTACAAGCTCTTAAGTAAATGGATAATCACGAATTGAAGGTGCTCTGCCGACACTGCAGCAAAGTTGAAAATTGCCTAAATTTTTGTTTCCGTGACTGCACAATATATTCAATAAATTCTCATGTAAATAATTAAGCTGAATTTAAAAAAGGTAGGTACATATCCTTATCGGTGTTATGGCCAATTCATATTAAATACCCATCCGTTTTTGTAGCTAGTTTTTTTTTATAGTTCCCTTTTCGAAATTTCAGAACTCTAGTAGGTTCCGTTGGAAAAAGTCGAATTAACGAGTCCATGAATCTCTTGGCAGCTCTACCAGATTAACAAAACAATTTTTTTAATCCATTCTTAACAAACAATTATAAAACTGACAGAACGCATAGACCGCTTAAAAAAATAATCGTAATGTGGAAAATATTATCCATGAGTTTGACTCTCTAAGAAATGATTTTGGCAACTCTATACCCGACTTCAGTCCTTTCTCAGTTACTCAATCGAAGGTCGGGTCAGGTCAGGTTCGTGGATGGGTGATCCATTACAAATCGAGACCCCGCCGTACCTCGGTAAGCTCGTTAAGCCGTTGGTCCCGGCTGTCATTCATAGATCTATCTTTGACAGTCGTTACGGGTCGTCAGACGCCTAAAAGTCTTACCAAGGGATATCGTGTTACCCAGTAACTGGGTTGTGGAGATCAGATAGGCAGTCGCTCCATATAAAATACTAGTATTCAGCTGCATCCGGTTAGACTAGAAGCCGACCCCAACATTGTTGGGAAAAGGGTAGGCTGATTGATTGCAATAAGGATGACTTTAGAGATGAAATAGAGATTAAAGGGGTGTATAAACTGAAGACAGCGCGAGCTTAATATTTTTTAAGTATAGGTAAATATAACATGTCACGATGCATGTCGTCGCTCGGCGTCCAATACCGCGAATGTGACATTTTTGACGAAAATCTGATTTTTATTTTATTTCATTCTACACGTTTAAATACGTCGACCGCAATTAACATTGTCGGATCTACATTTTTGCGATTTTTATTTTATTGCATTAAAGGTCTTAGAATAACTTTTTTTTTTTGTTAATTTAGTCTATATTATACTATATACTATATATATTCTACGGTCGACGTGATCCTGCATTAAAAATCAGATTTTTGTCAAAAATGTCACATTCGCGGTATTGGATGCCGAGCGACGATGTGGTTTATTGAGAAAGGCGAAGGCAAGCGAGGTGCACATTACATTATGCAGTTTGGTGACCTTTTACTTAAGGCGACACTGACCGACTTTTAATGATTTTATACTGAAGATCAGTACCCTAATTACGTAATACATGATCAATCAGAATCTGAATCGTTTTGAAACAAATTGCTAATCCATTGCTGCTCAACAACGTAAATAACACAATGAATGTTGTTGACCTGTCAAATTGAAACAGATTAGTCGGAATTGTCAACGAAAATGTGTTGCATAATTAGATAGCAGGTTTAAACGAGTAGTGTTAATGATTTGAAAAAAAATAATGTTAAATTAGAGCATTTTCTTACTAACTTAATCTGTGAATATTTTAGATTATGTTTATATTACGTAGTGTAATTAATTTGTAAAGTTATGTCTAACGCGGATAAAAAAGAACTGAGAATCACGCATATACTTTCAAGCGCATTTTTCTGAAACCTTCACCATTTTAAAGATAATTTACCTAAATATCTTTTAGTATACGTGTTTTATAAGAACGTATAATAAATTAATAATGGGTCTAATTTGGGACTGTGCTCCTTGATGGGCGAGTCCTACTCGTATTACTAGCTGGACGTACGCCACGTTGCGTGAGCTCAGTACAGAACACGCAAGCTCACCGCTCAAGGCCACTGGCATATATCTGCGTCTTAAATGAGTAAGAGAGAAAATACAAATTGAAGCGACGTCAGTCACAAGAGAGTTTAAATAAAGTATCACTTGCTATCTCGTACTGCATAGGACTATCCAGGGTTATATTAAATTAGCTAGTGAAACTCAGCAGACGTGATGGATATCGGTATCCTATCTATCCTTTGTTCTAATCCAGGTCATAGTCTACCCATGTGCCATTTCATCCAAATCTGTTCAGTCGTTTTAGCGTGAAAGCGTAACAAACAAACAAAAAAACTCACTTTCGCATTTAAAATATTACTAGTTGCGCCCCGCGTTTTCACCCGCATAATTGTCGATCCCGTTAGGTATATCGGGATAAAAAGTATCGTAAGCCCTAATCGAGGTTAGGGTCTACCCATGTGCCAAATTGTATCCAAATCTGTTCAGTCGTTTTAGCGTGAAAGCGTAACAAACAAACTCAATTTCGCATTTATGATATTAGTTAGGAAACCATGAGTGCAAAGAATCAGTAAAATGAAGGCCTACTATGATCTCATGTTACAATTTTTGTGTTTTTTATATTAGAAATATGTAAATGTGTTCTGTTTTCAAATCAAATGGAGATTTTCAAGCGGTCAAGGCCGTTGGCCATGTTTTTATCGAAAACAATATGAATCTCAAAGTTTTTGATGATCTGTTCTGTCTTCTCGCTTTTCTGCAATCTATGCACAGAACATATTGTATACCCTAAAAATCTGAGGGAGTGATTTCATGAAAAGGGACGGAAGTATGTAACGGGAAGCCGGGGAAGCGCGCGCTATTTGATTTGACCAATGAGCGCGCGCAGTTCTGGAGTTAGCCGTCAGAAACGACCTTGACGAGGCCCCGCCCCTTTAATGTTGCTTATTACCAAGGTGAGATGTCAGAAGTTACACATCATATGCGTAAGGCTCGCTCGTTTTTTTTAGTTGTTTTGATGACCCAGAGAGTCTCGGACCGTGGTGCAGCCATGTGGACAAAGAGGCCTTTTAACCGCCTCTGTGTTCTAATGCCCACCTGTCTCAGACCCAGAGGTCCCGGGTTCTCGGTTTGGTTGGTGGTAAGGCTTGTTCTAAGTCCGCCTGGCTAGCTACCACCATCTTATCTAAGTCTATCGCCATAACAACAATGTTAACAACATGGTTGTTTTCAGCAGGGGTAAGATAACCAGTTCCTCTGTGGTAGAAGATTCCGCGTGAAACTCGCTTCCTCCTTCGGCCTGATCATCACTGTACCGTCAGAGATTAGACACTGTACCGCCAAGAGTTTCCCCGTAGTGAAAAAAAAGGCCTTACTTTTTCATGAGAAAAATACTGACAATTTTAGAAATTTTTTGGCTCAATGAATTTTTCAGATCCATCCGATAGAATATAAGATATAGCCGCAAGCAGTGATAGCCTAGTGGTGTCACCGTCAGACTGCTAAGTCATAGGTCTCAAGTTTGAACCCAAGGCACGCACCTCCGACTTTCGGATTTATGTGCGTATTGTATAATTATCACTTGCTCCAAACCTGGAAACCGGCATACCTGAGCGATATTTCTCGACAGCATGTGAAGCCAAGACAGAAGCCATTGGCGGCTTTAAACTCTGACACCAGGTTAGTCACTAACCACACGAACAGAAGAAGAATAGAAGAATCAGTGTGTTCTCAAAACACTGACTTTGAAATTCGAAAGGTGTCGTCTCATTGAGAATCAGCGATGTTTTACTTTAAAAACAAATGAGTTAAATTCGAATTGTGTGCGGTTACTTGAGTGAGTTTCGCAGTGAATTTTACAGAATGATCTCCATATTGCGATCAATAACTGAAAGACGTCAAAGGTTAAGTAGAGATCGACAGTTTTTCTAGACAGAATGTTAGCATTGACGTCATAAATTAAACAAATATGGATTCTCATTCTGAATTATTGGAGACCCCGATACAGCTGTTGCGATATTATTTTTATCTCAAACAAATAGAAATGATAATAACATAAACGTATTACATAGTATCTTAATTATCAATACAAGTGATTTGTTTAATTGGAAGTGAAAGACTAATTGAGGATTAGCGGTTATCAGTATTTTTTTAATCAAAATATTGTTTACCTTTTTTCAAGGTTTTTGGGTGACTTGAAAGAATGTAGAATGATGTAGGTTTAGTAACAGATGGTTTGTATTTCGATTGACTTTGGTTTTGACTTGTAGCATAGCAATAAAGGTTCGCGTGTGTGCAGTTTGTAGGTACTTAAAACATCGTCGCTGTGCAGTGAAAACCTCGTGATTGCAATAAACGTTATTTTAGAGGGGAAGTTAAAATCTGGAAAATGGCCGTAAATGACGTTCTCTGATTTTCTCATTATCATCAATAGAAGGTTCTAGAAGCATATTAGAGCTGTGCACGTTCGTTCTAAATATGCATTACCTACGAGTTTTTCTACAAAATTAATGAAAAAATAAAAAAATAAAATTGTCTACGAGTTTCTTTGCACGGCGATGTTATGCATAAACCAATACATAATTACATCTAAACATTCAATTTATGTACCAAATTGCACTCAAGTTTACACACATTAAAAGTTAAGGTAAAAATATTTTTTTTATGATAAAGCGTTCGATAAATAATAGACCAAAGCTAGCAATGATGGATTGTGTGAAAGATGGTAATAATATGGCAAGGTAATAGGTATTGTATAGAATCAAGTTCTCCTAACTGAACACACAGCTGTGCTGCTGGTGAGTTTGTTGCGCCACTTCTTCTCAGCTAAAGCATTGAGAAGTGGTGAAAGCCGGGCGTTTTGGGGGACCTTTTGGTCCTTAAGTAATTTTGATGTTCAGAAAGTGCTGATTCTCAGCCTAGTTTGAATATGTGAAGTCTTTTGATTTTGAAGGTGATGACGGCTAATCGAGATTTAGAGTACCTATACGGAAGAAAAATCAAATTAATTGGGATAAGGGCAGTTGAATGATATACTTATGGTAGTATGTTGCGTTCGGATTTTAATACAGAACCTAAAATCGATTAGAATTTATACATTCAATTAATATTTTCATGGATTTCTTGGCCAGTACCAGTGTGACTTTTTCAATTCCCATGTAGATTCTGAGTTTATCTTGGAATTACTGACATCGGTGAAGGAAAACATCGTAAGGAAACCTGGACATAGTTATAGTTAGGTACTATTATTTATACTATTATTTATTATTATTAATATTTTAATATATTTTTAATTAATATTATTTATATTTATATATTATTAATATTAATAAAAATTAATATTATATCTTATATCTACATATAATATTATATCTTTAATATTATAAATGCGAAAGTGAGTTTATTACGCTTTCACGCTAAAACAGCTAAATGGATTTGGATGAAATTTGGCACATGGGTAGACCTGGAGAAGGACATAGGATACTCTTTATCCCGATATTCCCATGGAATCGAGACCACGGGGCGCAGCTAGTAGTTAATATAAGTCCAAAATCGCCAACTCGTCATGAACAAGCATGATGATCAATGCTCGTGCCTCCTCTGTATGAAAAAGAGGCCTTTGCCTTGCATTGGGATATTAATAATTATTTATTATAAATAAATAGGCAGATGACGTAACACATACACGGGTTTTTCACTGTTGATAATATCAAAATTAGCTCAGTAAAAGGAAATTCTTATCAATATTCTTATCTTATTTTGTAAATTACTAAAATGTCCTTCGGGCAAAAACAAAGCCAAGTTCTGTTTGTGATAACTATTTTTTAATTTTTTGATAACATTTTTTTAGTGACGCAACACATCACGCGATTTTTTTTGCATTTCTACGTATGCTAATTAATCTGATTAATTGCTCTGATTCGATTTCATAAATCGTTAATCTGATTAAAGGGGCATTAGGTACTAAAATATGCATTTTCTCGTAGCCTTTTTTTTATTTCCTACCAAATTGTTGTAATTGTAATGGTTTTATTAAATGTATTTTTTGCAAAGCTACACATTAATGGACTAACTACTGATATTTTTTTTAAATTATTCTGTGATAGTTTTATTTTTACCTAATATTTTTATAATCTACGTGCTTTTGTAGAAATTATAGAAGGATCATTTTAGAAAAATCATTTTTTTGTTTTAGCTCAAAAGCATGCTTTTGTATCTAGCTAATGATTGTTATTGATATCTAAAAAATAATGAGCTTAATGACTTAACAAACAATATTAGTTTGTGATATTGTTATTAGTTTACTACAAAAACAATTTTACTAGTGAATGCAGGAAGAATTTATTTTTGATAGAGGGAAGTAAACTACTGGACTAATTTTGATAAAATATATAGGCTAAAACATCGATACAGTTTCAGTTTAATGCTGCGTGTTTTCTTTTTGTTTTCAAAGAAAGAATATTGTTTTATCTTGTATTATTAAAGAAACAGAAAAGTTAAAGGTCATTTATTATTTGTTTTTGTGAGAAATATATGTTTTTTTTTTAATTCTTTGCGTTTAGTATAATACTATTAGATAGACATTGTGTTATAAACTTATAATAGTTTAAAATATGTCGCAAGTTTTTGACCAACTTTTATAATTATCACAAAAATATCTCCACGACGATTGACATTTACAGAAATAATTATTATCAACCAAGAAAAATAACTAAAATAAAATAATTAAAATAAATGCGCCCATTTCATCTTTCCTTGTAAAATAACCGTTCGGTGCAAATGCTTCGTGGTGCAACGTAAGTAACACAAAAGCAAACAACGTAAGTATCTAAAAAATAATTAGCCTAGTAGCCAGTTGTCTTAATATCGTAATGACTTTACAATCAATATTAGTTTAGGATATTGTTTTTAGTTTTCTGTAAAGGAATTTGACTAATTAAGTTAACACAATTTTAATTTACTTGTGTGAATGTTTCGACGTTAATGACCTTAGCAGGAAGAATTTATTTTAAATGTAAGGAAGTAAACTGCTGTACTAATTTCGATAAATAGGCTAAAACATCGGTACCGTTTTTAGTTTAGATTTTTCGTTTCAGAGGAAATAAAATTGTTTTCTGTTGTATTATTTTCATTATTCATGAAATAGAAATTCATATTCATTTATTTGTTATTTTTGGTTGAATTACATAATATTATTTTATTCTTTGCCTTCAGTAAAATGATATTAGGCATTGTTTTATTAAATAATAGTTTAAAATACGTCATTAACCAACTGTTACTTTATTTTATTTTTTTAAATATCTCCTTTGACACTTACAGAAATAATTTTATTACCTACCAAGAAATATTTATTTCATAATAACAAAAAAAAGCGCCCATTTCATTACATCTTTCCTTGTAAAATAACCGGTCGGTGCAACGTAAGTAACCTCCGCCAATAATGTCGAACTCAAAATTCCTGTTTCCTCGCTCGTATGACTTTTTAATTAAATCAATAAGACTCACCTGTCCACTGTTACATAACATCCATTCACGATCACTTTGAATCCAAACTTACAAAACAAAAAAAAAAAATCTAATAATCACAAAAAAAAAATCACTGGCACAACAGAAACGTTTCAAAAACTCTGTAAAGTCCGTTCTCAATTAAAAAAAAATGAACTTTCATTCAGTAATTCGATATTTAAAGTTTTCGAAAGTAGTTTAGCGTAATTTTGGCGGGAGCAGGTTGAGGTGTGGTATGTGCGCTCGTGTTTGCCGGCCGGCACTTCGTCCGATACTGGCTGGCAGGCTGGATTGCTACGCGACCGGTGCCAATCTGCCAACGTGTTCGAACCGCGCGATCGTACGATATTGAAGTGAATCGGAAATTTATACGTCACACTGCATTTAGTTAAGGTGCAGTCTTTTAACTTCGGGGAATAAAAAAGAAAGGAAAATAGGTTTATTTTTCATAGAAACAATAGTGCATACAAAAAGATAAGTTAAATCGAAAAACAAACAAGAAAAAAAATTTTGCACAGAATTGAATTGAATTGTCGGCAGTGCACGTCGTGACTGACAAAAAGGCTTCCACTCAGCATGATGCTGTGCTATATGCACCCACAGCACAACGCTGATTTTCCGTGGTCACCCGTGGAATGAGTCTGAATTGCTGAGCCCGTCGTTGCAGTTGTGCCTGATTGGACCTTACCGTACCTTTTTGGCGATTTAGGCCATCTTCAGAAAGAGGTGGCGAGATGACCTGGATTCGTACCGCGACGGCTGGTTCGACGTAGCGCGGGAAAAGAGTTCCTTGGAGGACTTAGGGAAGGCCTTTGCCCGGCATGGGCATCGGATAGGCTAAATTAAAATAAATAAAAAAGGGCCATCTTGGGTGCAATGGCTCTACAAAATATTCACCAGACACTTTAGACAATTTCAAAATTAAATTGGGCGATTTAGGCTGTCGATTGCCTTAGTTGCATTATGCATTGGCATTGCTGCTGGCAGTATGTTTTTCGTATCTGATTAAATATTCAGATGATAATACTCGGTTACGAATCGTTATTCTTACCAATGGTATCATTATTTTTATATTCGTAAGCTAATTTACCTGTGATAGCTACTTCCTTAACTTCCATATGAGAGGGTCTACTATGCAAAGCTTTGAGGTCGTTTCTTCATTATTGGTAAAGATACAAGAGCCTTAATTTTAACCAATAACGGTCCGTCATTTATAGGAATCGGCCATAAAGGGCAACATTGCCGAAGTATTATGAAACTTTCTTCAAATTCTTGTCATAAACGCATAACTCAATTTTTTCTTACCATTTGCCGTCGAAGTGATGAACTTTAGTGCACCACGTTTTAATCTATTCACTCATGACTTGTAGAGTCTCAGGACTAATTTAATGGAAACACAATATTACCTTACTTGCACTATAGGCTCTGTGATAGCAAAAAAATATTAAGTACGTAAATAAATAATTGCTCTAGTTTCAAAGTCTACGAATTTACTACCTACTATAATTTTTGAACATTGAACCGACTAGTTGGTATGTAGCGTTGTAACTGTCAGCATTTTCCATTTATTGTTTACTGTGATGTTTTTCACATCTTGTTGAAAAACAATGAAATATTTTCGAAGAACTTTGACCTGAGCACTGCCGTGCATACAAATAATTTAAGAATGATTTTAAATTGACATGAATATGCTTTACATTTTCTTGAAGTGTACAGTTTTGTTTGAGTGCATTTATTTTTATGTTATTCCATTTAAAATGAGTTAAAAGAAATAATTGACCTAGAAAATAACTAAACTCCATAGATTTATTGACTTGCTCATATTACCCTGTTTATAATCTCTTTGATTAATAAACATGAAAGTGGGGCACCTACTTTGCATTCACGCGACACACGACGAGTATTTTTGCTATCAATGCGTATGCGCCGATTGACGTTAACGTCTCGTAATAAGTGTAGCTTTACTAATGGTTCAAAAATTATTAACATAATATCACACCTATTCCCCGATGGGTTAGACAGAGGTGTACCTATGATACCCACATTTCGCCAAAAATAATTTACCAACACAATTAAATATTAATATTACACTGACTGAGAGCAGTGGTGGCCCAGTGGTCACGGCACCGAGCCCCGACTTACGAGTTGTAGCTCGTGGGTTCGAACCCAGGCAGGCGCTTTACTTTGTGTAAATAATTTTATCACCACTGCTCTCAAAACGGTGAAGGAAAACCTCGCGAGGAAACCGGCTTGTCCTAGAACCAAAATTTCGAAGACTTGTGACCTTTACCAACCCGCACTAGGCCCGCGTGGTAGATTACAGCCCACTCCCTCTCATAGAGAGGAGGCCTGTGTCCCAGCAGTGGGAACATTATAGGCTGATTATGATTACATTGACGAAATCAGCAGGCCTATTCTGTAAAATTCACTTCGAACCTCACTCAAGTGACCGTACTATCGAGGACACAGGCGCCTGACCTAAGCAATAATGTCGAAAAGTGGTTAGGCGCCTGTGTCCTCGATAGTACATAATTCAAAAGTGAACTCATTTTTTTTTTAAGTATAAATCATCGCGGATTAAATTTATTTTTAAAAATAAATGAGTTCCATTTTTTAATTAGTTAATTAACGGGCCCATGACATAATTTTTTAACATCCCAAATTTTTAAAAATTATCTTCAATGCACCTCTTGCAAAGCTCAGTCCAGTGGCTTTAGAGGACCCATAAGGCCATCGAAACCATAATAATACAACCAAACGCACCTGTTACATTTGAAAATACATACAGCATTGTTGTTTTTGTTCAGTTAGAGGTAAAATTGCCAGTTACTCTGTGGTTCAGGATTCCGGGTGAAGCTCGCTTCCACCTTCGGCCTGATCATCACTTACCACCAGGTGAAATGAAGGCCATACCTACATCTATATCAGCCCTCATTCTTTCTAGCCATCATCTTGCGCCATCCATCCATCGATTCTGTATGTCGCGGACACTGGCGCCTGACCACTTTTGGACCTTATTGTTTATTACTATCGCGGACACTGGCACAGGCGCCACTGTCTGACTCAACTACTGGAAAGCAGGGAAATACACAAGTACTAGATTGCCAGTAGCGGCAGTACCTTGCACTCTGGCATGTACTTAAGTATTGCTAATCATAGAGCCTCTTAGAAAATCTTCTTTTTCTTGTGGTTAGTGACGAACCTGGTGCAAGAGTTTTTATGTAGCCCATGGTACTCTGGCTTGACTTCACATGCCGTCGAGACATATCGCTCAAGCATCGTATCCTCACGATATTTTCCTTCACCGTTTTTGTTTTGACTTAGAAGATGGGTAGAACCCGTTGTTTTTCATCTCAGATGGACTTCAAAACTAAATTAAGTAAAACAATGTCTCCTTATCGGATGGGGATCGTCAGATGCAACGCTATTATTACCATGGAACGGTCTCGGTATGCAAATCGAAACGCGCGCGCCGAACTTTTTGCGATGCATGTGCGGAATTGCGCTTGAGTTGAGAAGTAAGTATTTGGGTGAAGTTCGTACTTTGGCAGCCGAATGAAATTATAATAATATAATTTATTTCAGGCCACACAGGCCCATAGAAAAATACCTTAACCTAAACATTTAAAACATTTTAATATAAACAAAAACTTGTGTTAATAAATAAGGCTTAGACTATGTTAGTCACTTTGCACTAGCTTGACTTTGTGCTGTCGTGTGGAACTTATCCGCGGAAGCGACGGAACACCACATCTTGCGGCTAAAAGTCTTCTTCCATGACGAGGGGTAGATAACAGCCGAAATGCCTTCTCTCTGGTGAGTGCTGTACCTGATAGGGTCCATAATGATTTTGTAGATTTTTTTTCCAAATTATCGCCCACACGAAAGCGTACTCATTTGTTGTAAGTAAATTCGCTCGGATTCACAAAATGCCACCATTTTGAATTTAATTTAAAAACAAATGATTACGCTTTCGAATTGTGTGCAATCACTTGAGTTCGAAGTAGTACAGAATAGCACTACAAAAATAGAATAAACTAAGAATACTTACTCTGAACGGGTTGCAATAGGATCCTGATTTAAAAAAATAGTTCTGTGACATACGACCTCCACATTTCTGCGTCTGTGTCTATGCCTAATACCGTTTCTCGTAACGCATGTAATATCTTTGACGCACCGTTGTCCATTGGCGAGAGATACCTAGTGAAATTAAAGGAGTTTACACATTGATACAGGTAGCCGCACCGCACCTGTCGATTTTTTCGTCCCGCTTCGTATTTCGCCGAAACGAAAAGTAGGAATATCCACGTGATATCTTTGAAGTTTAGACTTGATGACCAAACTGATAATTTTTTGCCAGTTATGTTACGCTTATTCTTATCTGTAGCATAAACAATTTTTTTTTTTTTTTTTTTAAGTGTTAATTTATCAAATAACTTCTCCCGCTCTGGGCGGAGCGGGAGGGTGTGTCAGACTTTTACTGACTAAAAGCCACCCGTGTTCCTTCCGTTGCCTGTGTGCCGGGGTCGCGATATCCCTTTCGGACAAACTCGCAACCCTGGCAGGCATTGGCCCTTACGGACCCCGTCAGTTGGTGCTGACATCTCTTTGAGGCGCGCGTGGAACACAACGCGCCTATCGGACGGCGAGCTACCCATTGCTCACCATCCGCAAGCCCGCGCCTACGGTGGCCGGAAGTCGGCTCGCGGCTCTCAACTAGCTTAAACACCTGACGTTTCGTAATGAAAAAACCCAAAAACAGTTTGACCCGGGTCAAATCCTGGAGTCGCTTAGCAGTCGCTCTTGATACCAGTAGAACAACGTGGTAGTCTTCTTCTTCATCGTTCCCTCAATGCCTAGGATCGTGACCACATACGCGTCTCCAAGTTATGCGGTCTTCTGCAGTGTGGACCGGTATATGCTGCCTTCAACAGCCTTCTTGACTGCGTCTGACCATCTTGCCGGTGCTCTGCCTTGAGCGCGTTTTCCTTCCACCCGGCCCAGTATCACAAGCCTTTAAAAACAATGTTTAGTGTCGCATAAAATGTCCGAAAAAGCTGAGGCTACATGGTACAGTGGTAGTGATATTTATTTATTTAAAACTTTAAGCACACAAATGTATAGAGGCGGACTTAATTCCATAGGCATTTTCTACCAGTCAACCTTTGGGTGATGCAGAGATAAACAGTGGTAGGTGCAATATCGAAAATTGTGGAATAAATATCTATTTAAATATAAGGATATACATATACCTTTTAACCTATATATATATAATACTATATAAATAAAAACAAGAACAGATAAATACACATAAATACACGAATATACTAAAACAAATAAGACAAACAATGGGAAAACGTTACCGTTGTGATGATACTGCCAGCTTCTTACGAATGTGCTCGCGAACTTTAACTTTAAAGGATAACCTATTATATTAGAATTTCTCCAATCAAGCAAGGCAGAAGGCTGATGGGCAGCCGCAAGCAAAATTATATGACAATAAAAACCCAAATGACCTAATTAGCAATTCCTTTCATTCTAAACCACTTATAAACTACGAAGACATTAACTATGCAACGCCGGCAGTGTAAAACCCCTATTAAATATTTCGCCATTCAGCAGAACAAGTGTCGACGTGTAAAATATAAAGTATGGTGTGCGCCGGCGCATAAGTAGCGGTGGTGTGGTTTTAGGGTTCCGTAACCAAAGGATGCCAAGGGAACCATATAACTAAGCCTACCTCCTTCTGTCTGTCACTGTATACTTAGTACCAATCACAGAGTACTTTATCAAGGGAAATAAAAATAAAATAAAAAGGTAAAATCTCTGAGCACAACATAGTCAAAACCCAAGGTGTGCAAATCCAACCGAGTCTTTTGAACACAAGACGACACTATGGCAGACCAAGGGGAAGATGGCGGGACGAACTTGAATCTTGCCAAGAGGACTGGACAGTATTTTCAAAAAACAGAATTGCGTGAAAAAGGTACAATACGGCCAACGTAACTTGGCGGGTGAGAACTTCGCGCAGAAGGTTGCGCAATAACGTTTTTTAGGAACGCAATGGTGACATAAGGCGAGTGTGAGTGAGAGAACTTGCGTGAAAGTTCGTTGTGCCTATGTTCAGACCCGCCAAGTTACGTTGGCCGTATTGTACAGTGACGCCAATGTCCTTTAGTCTCTCAACAGAATTGTTTCGACTTTTATTTTTGCTACTCTATTAAGAAAACGATAATAGATACCAGCGTCCATCTTCGTCTAATTGCAAACTATATAGTTTTGGTGGTGCGGGGAATCCTTAGTCCCTGAATCCGACTCGCACTTTGCCGTGTTTTTTTCTCTTTTTTCTAGTCCAAAGTCCGTATTGTAATGTGCAAAAAATGTACGTCAGCAGGTTGTAATATTATATGGCCGGCGTGTTGTGGTATTATAGACTTTGGACTGAATTTTTAAGGCATGAATCATTTTAAATATGGTGGCATTTTATAGTAGCAATCACCGACTTTTAATGATTTTATACTGAAGATCACGTCTAAACGAGTAGTGTCAATGATTTGGAAAAAGTATATGTTAAATTAGAGCTTTTTTTAATAACTTAATCTGTGAATATTTTAGATTATGTTTATATTACGTAGTGTAATTAATTTGTAAACTTATGTCTAACGCGGATAAAAAAATAAGAATCACGCAAAATCTAACAAGCGTATTTTAAAGATAATTTGATTATTTATCTTATAATATACGTGTTTTATTAAAATACCTTTTGTATTTGTATAATAAATTAATAATGCGTCTAATTTGGGACAGCGCTCCTTGATGGGCGAGTCCTATTACTGGCTGGCCGTACAACGCGTTGCGTGAGCTCAGCATAGAACACGAAAGTTAAGCACTCAAGGTCATTGGCATTTAGTGGCGTCTTAAGAAAGTTTTACACCATCATTATAATCTTCTCGTGGCTATTTACTATACTGATGACGTGTTCACAGGGGAACCTATAAAAGTCTTGAATAGGTCACAAAAGGCACACGAGCGTATCGCAGTAGATAATAGTAACACCTAGAATAGTAACACCTAGTATAACTCTAGTAGTTAATCGTTTAAGAGCTGGCAAAGGTAACAGCATAACGATTGACATCAAGATAAAGTTCAAAGTTACATAACCTGCTGCTAGAGTATTCTACTGAGCGTCGAGTCCTGGGTTGGATCTCCAAGTGAAATGCAAATTCTGTTTCACTATTAGGATATACTCAGTAGCAGGTCGAAGTCCGTATTTGTGTCCGGGTACTGGCAATAGGCTTGCGTATTTTTTAACATGAGACTAAAACACGACTGTTGAAAAATATACCTCTGCCTACTTCTTACGGGGAATATAGGTATAATGTTAAAATACCATCACCTGCACGCGTAGCATGACAACCATAGAAACGGTTCTTCTACGGGTTTTGTCGACGGAAGAATAGTCAAAATGACAGATTGTGATTGTTTATCTGTCATTTTGTCTATTCTTCCGTCGATAGAACTCGTTTCTATTGTGGTCATGCAGCCGAACACTACTGGAGGGAATTACAGGTTGGAATCTTTTACCATAGAAGGCTTTAAGCTTTAAGCACCACGAGAAAAGCCAAATCTGACCTCACGGAAACAATGTCACCCGAAAAGCTCAATAATTTAATTTCGAAATTCGAAACAAACAAGACTGCCAACAGAATAACATTACGATACAATAAATAACGGCTCGCTGATGCAAAAAGATCTATATCTGTTTCAGAAAGGCATCAATGGCATTCCACTTGGGTGCCCGCGCCATATTGTTGCTTTTTTTCGCGCCAACGTCTTTAACTGGCCGGCTGTCTATGGTTTAGGGTTGCATGGATTTTTTGTGTTCTGTTTTAGAATGCTATTTTGTTTTATAATTTTTTAAGCTCGATGTTGGTCTGAAAAATCTTTTGAATATGGAAAGCTCTGCTTAAGTTATTGTAATATATACTCCTTTTATAGCATTAGAAAAATAACAACGGTTAATGTGTAATATTGTTAAAATTACTGCACCACTTTAGACGTATTTTATTTTATTTTAATGATAAATATGATACGTGAAATAACAGAGTTTATTATACGTTTATAACGAAAGGGTGATAACCGTTATTTTTCTAATCTATATACTTATAATAAATCTGTAGAGAGGTCAATTCTGTACATGATATATATTTTCAAAATAACTATCAGGGGGTAATTAGTGATCGATACTGATGCCAAAAATGCAATCAGTAAACATTTTGTCTGTCTGTCTGTCTGTCTGTCTGTCTGTCTGTATGTTCCTTATAGAAACAAAAACTACTCGACGGATTTTAACGAAACTTGGTACAATTATTCTTCATACTCCTGGGGAGGTTATAGTATACTTTTCATCACGCTACAATCAATAGGAGCAGAGCAGTGAAGGGAAATGTTGGGAAAACGGGAGAAGTTGCTCCATTTTTTAAGCTTCCGTCGCGTGTGAAGCCTTAATGGTTAAAGCTACATAGAAATCATTTATGACGGAAATGTTCTACATAAAATTATCTAAAAAATATCCCACAACAGCATATCTCTATCTTTTATGGTTGACTCACAATAACACGTGTAACTCCCGATAGCTTAGCAGTTCGGAGCTTTCTGATTACATTTGTTTACTCATACGTTTATAATACTGTCACTCATCCCTAATTAAAAGAAGTTAATATTATTACCTATTCAATAAATAAAAAATCATAGTAATCGGTATAGAAACACCAAACTTATACATGAAATACGCTAATAAGCCATCGCGCCGTCGCGCGTGAATACTGAATCATGCCATAAGGATTATTTTTGTGTAACGGTTGCCACGCTCGACGCGGGTCGTGGCGGTAGGGTATAAAAAGGCGGGAGGTCCGAGCGCGAGTTCCCTGGCTGGAGGCTTTGAGTGTAGAAGCTTAAGGCAGCCACAGGAAAGTCCGGTTAAGCAGCTACGACCTCAGTGGTCACCTGCGAGATGCCATAGTTAAAAAAAAAAAAAAAAAAGAGCGCGAGTTTCATTCAATATTTGGCTGTTGATGCGTTCAGAGCGTTCGACCTTATTGACAAAAAATAATTGATATTAACAAACCGTGCTTATCAGCGCGACTTTTAGTCTTTAAATAGTTTATTTGAATTTCTTTTGTTGTTATTTAATAAAATAGGTATTAGTTGTTTTGGTAGTGTTTAAATATTCGTTCAAATTACAAATTATTAATAGTTTGCATTTTATTCTTTTTAGGTGAAGTAGTAGTAGAAGTAGTACGCATAGGTTTTTAGATACCGATAGGTAAGTTTTGGCTAATTTATGTTCAATTTTATTTTTGTATTAAGTAGGTAAAAGCGTAGATACTTTTATTAATTATAGTAGTTATAGGTATTTATTTTTAAGTGAAGTAGGTATAGGTAGATAGTATTGCACAGGCGTTTTCAGCTTTATTTTCATTTCATTTTTTGTTGTAGGTTCTACATATTTCTGGGTATAAATCTATTAGAATATTTTAGTTTAAATAGGCACTTAGATTTTAAGTTTAAGGTAGCTATAGTTAGGACCTCTAATGTAGGTTATTTTGTTAGGTAACTGACAGCCTTTCCGTTACCGTCGATTAAAAATAAAATACACAATGCCACCTAAAAAACGATTATCTTTATCTCGAACTTCGAGTAAAGCTAAGAGAATGAGAATTACGTGTTCTCAAGAATCGGCAGAGGAAAGAGCACATCGGTTAAACTAAACTCTATGAGAGTTATTGCCTCAACTTCTCGAGCCAATGAAAGCTCTCCAGAGAGAGAGATGCGATTAGCAGCTGACAGAGCGAGACGAGCTACATCACGGGCTTCTCAAAGCTCTTCTCAACGAGAGCTAAGGCGTACCATTGACCAAGAACAACATGCGTTATCCCGAGAAGCTGAAACTGCTTTAATAATAATATTCTGCGGTTCCTTATTGCGATATTTTTCAACAGTATTGTGGATTGACATATTATATTTCCCTACTAAAATACGAAAGTTAATCTGTTTGTTACATCAAAACCACTGAACCGTGAGGAAGGACATTGGTACTTTTTTACGAAAAACAACGGAAACGCGGACGAAGTCGCGGGCAAAAGCTAGTGTTATAATAAATGGAGTATAGTTGGACTCTGCTTACCTTAAGGCGACGATAACCGACTTTGAATGATTTTATACTGAAGACCACGTCTAAACGAGTAGTGTTAATTATTTGGAAAAAAAATATGTTAAATAAGAGCATTTTCTTAATAAATTATTATAGGAATATTTTAGATTATATTTATATTACATAGTGAACATAATTTGTAAAGTTATGTCTAACGCAGATAAAAAACTGAGAATCACGCAAAATCTATCAAGCGTATTTTTCTGAAACCTTCACCATTTTAAAGATAATTTAATTATTAATCTTTTAGTGTACGTGTTTTATTAAAATACCTTTTGTTTTATGTTTAATAAATTAATAATGGGTCTAATTTGGGACAGCGCTCTTTTATGGTGGAGTCCTATTACAGTAATACGACGCGTAGTAGTACGACGCGTTGCGTGAGCTTAGTACAGAACACGCAAGTTAATCACTCAAGGTCACTGGCATATAACTGCATCTTAAAAACGGTCAGCCTGAAAGAGAAAGAGCAAGCAGAGTTAAAAATGCTAGTTTAGAGACGATTTAGTTGTTTCATAAAATAATATGTTTTTGCTGACCCTGAAGTAATATACATATACATATTTTAATACGAAGTTCATTTTCCTTATGTGGTTCTTGGATTCGGTATAATTAACGTTTATATACTAGTTAGCGGAAAATTCTGCTTCGTGCATCGACATTACGTCATCGATGCACGTCATCATAAAATATACATTAAAATACACAAGTTATTTGTTCATTACCTTACTTAAACCACTTTTGGTGGTTACTTTAAGTTCTATATATTTTATATTCTTTTCCTCACGGAATCCTAAGTAAGAGCTACAAATACTTATATTTAATTTATTAAAGTATTTATAATTTTTTTAACCCTCTTTCTAGCACGGCGGGCTGTGATGGGGCGACTGCTGCAGGTGCTCAAATGGCGCAAATACTCCAATCTTATTGGGACTTATACTATGTTCGAGTCGTTTGGGGTTGAAACACTAGGGCCATGAGGTCCCAGTGCCCATTTAGTCTTTCGAGATATCGCCAAATGTTTGGTCGACTCTGCACGTGACCAGAGGCTGGTCAATTTTTTGGCCAAAGAATCAGTATTGCCATACAACGTGGCAATGCTGACAGCCTTTTGGGCACTTTTCCTGTTGACAGCGATGCGGACGAATTTTTTGATGCCCTTTGATTATTACCCCTCCTGTTTTATATACTTATACATATTATTAAGTATTATTATTTTAAGTCTGTAAGTTTTTAAATTATGTTAATATTATTAAATAATAAAATTAAAATAAACATTTTTAAGTACTTAGTCACAAAAATACTGTGCAGTAGTTTTAAATCTGAAATTTACTGTTTCAGATTAAAAAAAAAAAAAAACTTCTAAATAAAAATATCTACAGAACCCTCAATAAAAAATCTTTTCAACACCCTATTCATTCTCCTTGCAACACAGGTTATTATTAGAATATTGACACCTTTCCCACGTGCATGCCATTGTGTGTCGAAAGCTGAAGAATTATAGGGGATGATACCCCTAATGTTGTTAAGTTATTACTTTAAAATAGGCTACCTGCTATGTATGTGGTGGAGTGTCATTCGCTCTGCGCGATTGTATTTTTTTATATCGATTTGTAATTGTGAGCAAAATTCTCTGGAAAATTAGGTAGGAATTCCGAAACTATCAAATTTCATATCAAATCTTATTTAAAATCGAGATTTATGGTTGACCAACATTTTGGAATATGTACGAATCGTTTGAAAACTTTAGCTTGACTTTCGACATAAGCTTCGAATGTCATTCACACATAAACATTGCAAACAGTGCTATTCTGTAAAATTCACTTCGTACCTACGTCACTCAAGTGACCACACAACTCGAAAGCGAACTCATTTGTTGTGTTTTAAAGTCAATCATCGCAAATTCACAATGAGACGTTCAAATTTCGAAGTGAATTTTAGAGAATGCTAACCAGCTTCCGTAATCATTAGTTATGAATGGATGGACAAAGAAATCTAATTAAAAACTGTATAGACAACTTAAATCAATTTATGAATGGTCAAGTTTCTGCTCGAAAGCAATTTGCTTCAACAATACATCAAAGATTCTTTGTTAATACCGCTTTGGGTCAGTTTAAAAAAAATCGGCTCCTTCACCGCCTATTGTCAATGTAGTCCATATAAAGCAAATCATTCATATAATATCCTTTTTCAAATACTTCTGAGAAACCTGAGATGTATTTGCTAAACATATCTAGGCATAGTACCGAAATTAAGTATTTGGGTGTAGTAGTGGATAATAGGCTATCCTGGTACCCTCATGTAGAACAAGTTACCGCCAGAATTAGAAAGTTAAGTTGGTTGTTCAAAACCCTAAGACATGTTGCACCAATGGTAAAAGCAAACAAAAACTGTCCGTCTAAAAATTTACTCACACAAGTTTACCTTGCACTTGTACAATCTGTGCTCGGATACTGTATTCCGGTTTGGGGAGGTACAGCAAAGACCAAATTGATACAACTAGAACGAGCACAACGCGCACTCCTAAAGATTATGCATTTTAAAAGACTTAGATTCCCTACTGTAGACCTTTATCACATTAGTGATGTACTCTCTGTTAGAAAGCTGTACATAGTCCAAACAATATTAAAAAAGCATAAGTCTTTGCCCCTTAATGTGGGCATTACCCCGAAAAGAAGGAAGTTCAGCATAGCAGATATACCTTCAACTAAGACCAAATTTGCGTGTAATCAATATCGTAAACGATCAGCTCAATTGTATAATAGAATAAATAAAAAGATAAATATACACTCGAAAAATAAATATGACTGTAAAGAAACACTAATTAAGTGGATAAAACTACTTACGTATGAAGACACAGAAGCATTGTTATAACACGGAATTATTCACATACTCACAGACACACACACCCACTTACTCTGACAGACACGCTCATACACACACACACACCCTTACACACACACACAAACATACAACACATACACGCACACTCACAACCTTTAAGTATACTCTTTAATTTTTTTTCTTTTTTAATTTCTTATTTTTGTTAGCCTAGACTTAATATTCTTTTACATTTAAAAAATATTGTGTTACTTATCACGCTATACAAAATAGGGAGGGGCGGAGTCTTCTACTACAGGCATTATTTGTCTAAAAGAAGATTCCGAACACAACAATTTGTAAAGACCAATTATTTGACACAATAAATTTTATTTTATTTTTTTTATTTTATTATTATTATAGTGTACAGAAAAAAATAATGGATATGGCTGGATATTCAAATTATGGAAATATTAATATTAATTTATATTATTCTGAAATAAAATGATGTGTTGAAAGAGAAAAGATTTGACTTTTTGTATGTACTTATGTATGTTTGTTTGTTACGCTTTAACGCTAAAACGGCTGAACGGATTTGGATGAAATTTGGCACATGCATAGACCATGACCTGGGTTAGGACATAGGATACTTATTATCCCGATATTCCCACGGGATCGAGACTTATGGTGGTGAAACCGCGGGGCGCTACTAATTTACAATATAGAGCAAATAACAACCGCTTCCGTAATTATGGCCGTTTATCTTTTATCGTGATGGACCTTTGGCAAGAGTTTTGGAACATTCAACATTTACCTTTATAATTTAGAGCCTTAGACACCTGGTGAAGAGGGTAAAAACACAAAAATAAATGTGCAGAATAAGATTTAATACAGATTTTCCATTTAGATATTAGAAGATTTAAGAGTCCAAATTCGCCATCCCTTAGTCAACAAGCGTGGCCATTTAATACTCGTTCCTTTTCTGCAATAGTTGAGGCCATTACCAAGGTAAAAGGCACACACAGCTAGGCTAACCCAATAAAAAGCTATCCGTTAACCAAAATCATCCCAAAAGTCATGTTTCTACTCCCACAGTGGCCGCCCAGGTAGCCTCACTATTTACTGAGACCATTCCTAAGCAAACAGTACAAGTGGTGGCATTGTCACTGAGACTGCACTACAATCATGTTTGATAAGTTTTTAAGAATGTCACTTGGCGCCTCTGGGTAGTGCAAGAAAATGATGGAAGGTTTAATACTATATCATCACAACTGTAAGGAAATGTTTAGTGTACCACCAAAATCCGCCTGTTCTTTAACAATGTTGTCACAGCTATGTACCATATTATGTAATGGGCGAGCGATATTATGTCAAAAATCACACAAATCCAGACTCGAATCTAGACTGAGAATTTCCGAATAAAAAATTCCCAGTAACACTGTTCCGGATCTGAAAAGTCACGCTTATGACCACTAGATTATCGAGACTGTTAATCGAAATCAAATCCAAGTTGTTCCCAACCGATAGTGTACCTTCTGTTTTTTTTATTCTATGCAATAGACCGAGAAAAGGCAGTTATGAAACAAATGAATGGAAAAGAAAAGTGTTCGTATTGTCACTAAGAATGCTTGAACTAAATAGTGTTTAATTAGTCATTAAAATAACATAAACGAGGGGACTTCGGGTGATACTTTTTGTGTTAGGTCATAGTGTAACGTAGGTACTTGGAATAATTGGGAGATATTTCTATCAGTCACATTGAAATACCAATCTGTAATGCTATTCTCTAAAGTTCACTTCCATAACTTGACATAATTTTTATTTTTGAACTTAAACAGATGAGTAATCACCATACTACGTTTGTTCGGAAGAATGACCGACTAGCGTACCCTTAAAGGATCGTTATAAAGATCTCAACAAACAAGAACTTTAGTAGGTAGGTACCTACTTAAGTATTCGTTTTGGCTGCCTCTTTTTTACTGACTAAAACCCACCCGTGTTCCTTCAGTGTTGCCTTTACGTTGCCAAGGGCCACGGTATCCCTTTCGGACTTTCTCGCGAACCCGGCAGGCATCGGTCCTAGCAGACCCCTTCTGTTGTGCCGGCAGGCATCGGTCCTAGCATTAGCCTTCGCCTGCCTATGTAAGAGATCGTCTAACATAAAACTGCACGCCCGTCCACAAAAATTTAAATACAAACATTTGAAATGTGTATGCAACAATCAGTGAAGGGGCGTGCAATTTTAAATCAGACGATATGTACCAATATTACATAACGAATTCCGTTATGTAATATTGGTACATATCGTCTGATTTTATTTTCCATAGTTGATAAAAAATGTTGTTTTCCTCGTTAAAACCATAACGAGCATCAGCTGACTTACTTTTTTTTGGCAACAATCATAACTCATTCAGCCTATCAGTGTTGCCAACTAAAGTTCTTATTATAACTCGTCGGTTGCTACGCGGTCTGGCAGACAACTAAATTGTCAATCGATAACATTATGTCTAGAGCTATTGGGCAATCATTTAAAAGGATCATTATTAATTGGCTAGTTGACTATTTTATTGGTGTGAGCTTCGTCTACTTCTCTCGTATAAGCACAAAGTCTATAAAAATAGTTCAGGCTGTGGTAGAAATATTTGCCCTTCACCAAGGTGGTAGCTTCGAGTCTATATTTTGTCAATAAGCTCGCTTCTTTGGTTCCCTTTTGGAGATACTTGTGCTTATCCCTTCAGGCGTAGATACAGGAGTAATCTTATGTCATGTCTATACGTGGTTAAAGTATCCAACAGAGTTGACATTGATTACTTTAAACGCGGCCATTTCGTTACACAAGGAACATTGTTTTAAATTGATTTGACATTGACATCCGCCATCTTGGATATCTTTTTGTGATTAAGTTTCATTACAGAGAGTCTTTCAGTCTCAAATTGTTGCGTTTATCCGTAAGTACATATTATATTTGGCATGCGGATCCAATCTGCGTATTATTCCTATGTTTATGTATCTACTTAGGTAAACAAGTCTAGGAAAACAATCAACCAGAGAAATGATTGTGGGTAAATACCTAAGCTGTTGTATTACTTACCAGTCCAAATGATTTTGAACAAGTCCTTTCCCGAAACAGACCGTTGGCTCAAGCTCAACTTTACCTCGTTATCGATAATTAAGTTAAATTAATATATTTAACTTGAAAAACATATTATTTACAAATTTCATATAAGGACTCCATTTTATTTATGTTTTTTATTAACATTTTTTCAAATAATTTTTTATTAATCCCAAATCGTTTATTTGAAATCAAGATTTTTATGATGCGTGTGTGATGAATCATTTAGTTTCCAGCAAAATGGTTGAGCTGAATGGTGCTGATCCATACGTCACGTTCGTGATCGGGCACCGTCAGTAGGGACTGGTCATCTCTTACGCCCGGGTCGACACTCTCGCGAGTCCACCTCGTGGAGGCCCTTGCACGAACCGCGACAACCGGAGGCTACACGAGTGCTACCCAACCACACTCTAGTTTTATTCAGTTTCCCGCCACCTCTACCTAAAGATGGACGTAATGGAAGTGACTTCGATAGCTGTTTTGATTGCTTACCAATATTATAATGAGAGAGAGAGTGGTTGGTTCGCTAGCCTCGCGCCTAGCGTCCTTTAAATTGACTCCGGTCAAAAAACCAACACCATGAGGCGAGAGACGACAAGAGGAGGCGAGTGCACCATCGACACTATCACGCTTGCTTCACCTCGTCTTGGCTCCTGAAGACCGTCCTAATAGTTTTTGCCCCTTCTTCTCCATATAGAACATAGGCACCTACTACGCTTTGGAATGGGCTATCTTCATTTTCTGCCTGACCGACTCCTTGACAATTCAAAAGTGCCTGTAATTGGTATTATTGACATTATAGAGGTAAATTGGTATGAGGAACGAGTATAAACTTCACTCATCTTCTGTATAAAAGGGAGGATCCTCCGATCGGGTGTTGTATCTGATGGGCAACTGCCCGACGATTGATGTCGGGACGTTGTATTATACGAGTGGCGCGGTAAATTCTGCTAGCGCGATGCCGGATTTTGCGTGACGTCAGTGCGATGGTTCGCGTATGGCAGCACAACATAAATACTTTGTATGCAAAAATATAATAAATGGATTACATGCATTGTCCTATTCACCTTAGGTATTACAGTACGGTACCAACGAATGCAGCGTGTTTGAAAAGCATGGCGCTTGCCATATACAGTCCACGGTGTTCCATCGTGACTCAGACTCGACTGCCGGTTATATTGCCTACTTTGATTCTGAAAGGGGCAATGCTGTAATTTTTTGTCGGTTGTCCTTTTATTTTTGTAAGTTTTGTTTTACCTTTTTCGCTTTAAGCATCATTACTGATGTAGACTACTTTAGTGCACTTCTCTGAATAGTTAAGTAATTACCTACATACGATATTGTACAACCCACTTTTCACCAGTGACAATTTCAAAACTTCCATGTAAGCGCCTATTGCCATAGCTCGAGCACAAGTTCAGACTCTAGGCTGTTACTGAGAATTCAGAATTTAAAACCCCAATAACAGTTACCATCAGTAAGTACCTGATCGGGTTCTGAACTAAAAACCCGTTGCTGAGCAGTTACTCTTGCTGTCATTTGGAAATTTCGCGTACTTCCTTGGTTGTTATATTTTCTGAGACATCCTATTGCAGAATCACCCTCTTAGCACGATCCAGTGCTCGACGTATAAGACAAGGGAGTTTCCCATCCATGTATGGCGGAGAGAAAAGTTGTATGCTGCACGCTTTAGCCTTAGAGGGCTAAACAGTGCTAGTTCGGTAATATCTTGATGGCGACGAAATCAGGTCGGGTAAAGGTGAGGTTCTACTGGCGAAATTGATAATAACAAAAATAATATGTTAATGTTGTATGCTGTTAAACATGCTTGTCCTTTTTGTTTTATGTAATGTTCAATAAAGTGTTTAGTGAATAAATAAAATATTTTTTTGGAGTGCAATTCTGTAAAATTCACTTCGAACTTCACTCAAGTGACCGCACACAAACCGGAAGCGAACGCAACTGTTCAAAGTGAACTTTAGAGAATAACAATAAACTTATTACTTTTAATAGCCATAAATAAGTTTTATACCGAAAAAAATAAACAAAAACATGAGAGTTTGTCTCGACATGGCCGCTGAAGATTTAGGTCATTTTATAAATAAACGCAAAGCTTTGTCGATTGACTGATGGGTATTATTTTAAGACATATTCACGACAGATTATTTCTCTTAACATGCCCACATTAGCGTAGATTTCATCTGTAAACAATTGCCAAGTTTATCTTGAACTATGGTCAATCTTTGACAGTTGTTACGGGTCCCCGAAAGTCTGACAACCAGTCTTACCGAGGGTTATCATGTTAACGCAGGTTGTGGAGGTCAGATAGACAGTCGCTTCATGTAAAATACTGGTATTCATCAACATCCTGTTAGACCGGAAGCCGACCCCAACTTAAGTAGTTAGGAAAAGACTAACGTAAACGCACCCATTACCGCCAGTTTAAGCGGAGTTCAGATTAATATCCAAAAAATAAGCACATTCTTAATATGTGGCTTCAATAAAAATATTTTTTCAAGTTCTGAAATTATCGATTTTTTTAGTTATGTATAAGAACTGATAATCAAAGAATTACTTAAAACATTAAAAATTAAATAAAAGAAAAAAGGGTCATGTCCCTATTACCAACTCAAAATATCGGGTGTGTGCCTAATACCGTTTATGTGACACCTAATACCGACCACTAAATAAATGGAACCGTTAAAGTTAAATAAAAGTGCTCGTGTGTATTGAACTGTTTATATAAATGCTCCAACACAGTACAGAACGCTATCAACACTTAACAATTATATGTATACTTATAAAAGTATATTCTCAACCGTTAAATCAATAAAAATATCATATATAAACGAATTATGAATAACAAATTACCAAAGGCCAGCATTGATTATAACTACTATAATATATAACCAATGGGGGCATTTGGTATTATACAAGAGTTAATGGCATTATAGAATCTTAGTAAAAATGTAACATAGTCATATAAAATTACAATAACATTTATGAGGCGGTTTACCGTCCACTAGAACCGCTAATTGAAAAAGTATCAGAACTCGTAAATTGAATAAAAATACAAAATGTGGTCTATTAAAACAGTAAAAAAGGCATTTGACTGTAGTCCGCCTCTTAAGTTTAGTCGTCAAAGTAAATAAATACCAAATAAAAAAACATGTAGTATGGGGTCCTTACGCCGGGGCGTAACTCCGCTGCCGCGAGAAATCGCGGCACAGCGGACAGAGCTCCGGCGGGATCTCATGGCGGCATGGAGAGTGCGATTGTCGCAACCCAGCGCTGGGCACGCCACAATTGTGGCGATAAGTCCCCTCTTTGAGGAGTGGCTAGAGAGGCGCCACGGCGTCCTCACCTTCCGCCTGACGCAGGTCCTCACCGGACATGGTTGTTTCGGGAGGTTCCTGTTCAGGATAAAGCGGGAGGAAACGCCCGGGTGTCACCACTGTGTGGATCGCCCGGAGGACACGGTGGAGCATACGGTGGAGGTCTGCCCAGCTTGGGCGGAGCACCGCCGTGTCCTCACGGAGGCGATCGGCGGCGGCGATCTCTCGCGTCCGGCCCTGGTTCAGGCCATGGTCCGGAGCGAGAGTGCATGGGAGGCCGTCACCTCCTTCTGCGAAGCAGTAATGCTCGCGAAGGAGGAGGCGGAGCGCGCGAGGGAGAGGCCAAATGCGCCCCCTCGCGCCCCTAGTCACCGCAGGAGACGCCCCGGGCGTCGGGAGTCGCGAGCCGACTTCCGGCCACCGTAGGCGCGGGCTTGCGGACGGTGAGCAATGGGTAGCTCGCCGTCCGATAGGGACCAGGCCCGGGTCGACGGCGCGTTGTGTTCTACGCGCGCCTCAAAGAGATGTCAGCACCAACTGACGGGGTCCGGAAGGGCCAATGCCTGCCGGGGTTGCGGGTTTGTCTGAAAGGGATATCGCGACCTCGGCACACAGGCAACGGAAGGAACACGGGTGGGTTTTAGTCAGTAAAAGTCTGACATGCCCTCCCGCTCCACCCAGAGCGGGAGAAGTTATTTGATAATTTCCCATCCTCAAAAAAAAAAAAAAAAAAATGGGGTCCTTCGTAAATGTACAAGTAGATCGGTAATAGGTTTTCTTAAAGGAAATCGTATAACCTATTACCGACCCAAAGGAATGTGTATGAATTGTGTAAGTATATGTGATTTTTGTACATGTATATGATTATAAGTGGTGCGGCTGCTAATTTTTTTTAATTATAATGATATTTCAGCTATAAAAATACACTATTTAAAAATATACCTCCTTTATTCATCAAAATATTTACATAAGAACAAAGTTAGTGTATACGGCTACTAAAGCTCTTGAATATATGACGTTAATAGCTCAAATATAAGTTAACATACTAAGGAACTGAGTTAGTATAGCCTCCTGCCTATTTACTTCTGCATTTTAACAAAAATCATGGCACACAAAAGATACGACAAGTACTCATCAGCGACATGGGTCGGTAATAGGAATAAAATTGAGATTTTTGTTCCTATTACCGCCTATTTTTAATATTGAATTTTAAGCAAAATAAAATAGTATCTCATCAAAATGAATCATTACTTGTGTTCCTGGAAGTATCAAAAATGCATCAAAAGAACTAGAAGTTACATTAAAATGCTTGACGATATAATCTTCTGCTAAAAAAGAAACAAGAGTGCTTACGCCATTGGGATTGCCACACTATGGAAAATGCACTAAGGTCGGCGTCCACGGACGAACTGAGCAATTATTATTTAAATAGTCGAGTTACGCACACAAACAAGAGATGAACATTTGCAATACAAATACATCTACATTTTTTTTAAAGCAACCAATTGTGTAGCTTTAATACATGACATAAAAATTATAGTTTTCTGAATAGGGCGGTAATGAGCGCAGATTTTAACGGGTCGTTATTAGGTGCGTTTACGTTACGCAAATGTTGATTAGCAATTAGTTTATCTTGCATTATGGACTTATCTTAGATATCATTCACAGTCGTTACATATCAGAAGCCCGTAAGTCTGACAACTAGTCTTACCAAGGGGCATCTATCGTGCTAACCATTAACTGCGTTTCGATGTCAGATAGGCAAACGCTCCATGTAAAATACTGATATTCAGCTGCAAAAAAAAAGAAAAGTGCAGCTTCAGCCTAGTTTGAATAAAATGACTTTTGAATTTTGAATTTCATTCGGTTAGACTGGAAGCCGATCCTGACATAGTTGGGTAAAGGTCAAGCAGATGCCAATGATGATGGACTTTAACATCACTGATGAAACGGAAGAAAACTTTACAATGCACGTCTGTCTCTATCCTTTCGAGGAAAAAGATGTGATGTGACGTACTTAGACCAAATAAAAAACCAAGACATAGCTCTGCGAACTATACAGTGAAACATGCCAAAACTACAACTAGCTCTGTGCATACACGCTCACACGCACACATTTACAATCAAACTACACCTCACTAAGTGCACACATGTTTACGAAACCACCCTCACGTCACTGTTGACAACGTTGTCTTGTTTTTTATTTGGTCTGAGGTCACGGTATGTTGAATCCTTTTTCGTAATAAAGAATGTTGTCCCCTTAGCAACAGCAAACCAAGCATCAGATTCAAAAATGTGCAAAGAAAGAAAAAAAAACTATAAACAAAACACATACAGATTGAATATTAAAACAACGTTGCCATGCGCGGAGCGGCGAATTCTTTAAACTTGACTTACGTATGCACGAACGCGGCGCGAATCATAATAAGGACTGCAGGGCCAACATGCCGTAAGTACCTACCATAAAAACTTTCGGATGAAATACGTCACTTTAAGATTTTCTCAATTCATGCAAGTCCTAGGTACAAAGGGAGTAGTACTGGCTCAATGATAATGACAGCCACTTTACTTTGTGTAAATTATTTCATCATCACTGCTCTCAAAACGGTGAAAGAAAACATCGTGAGGAAACAGGCATGTCCTAGAACCAAAAATTCGAAGACATGTGACATCTCACACCAGCACTGGTGGCACGCGTGGTACATCACGGCCCACTCCCTATCACCGAGAGGAGGCCTATGTCCCAGTAGTAGGAGCCTGATTATGCTAGGTACCAATCAAATGTAGTAGGTATGAGCTCTTTATGAAGGACCACATCCGGGGTAGGACTACCGCCATACCGATTTCTGCAGCCAATTAGTATTGTTACTGTGTTCCGGTTTGAAGAGTATGTGGGGTGCCGCCATAATTACAAGCATTCGTAATTCAAATGTTTAGCACAGCCTATGGACATTACTATAAAGAAAGGAAAGAAAATAAAACAAAAGAAAAGAAAGAAAAAGTATTTATTGAGACTCGCTCAGGAAATCACAAATTAAACTAAAAACACTCTAAACATTAATTAAAAAAATTAAAAAAAACTAAGTCAAATTAAAATAGAAGCAAAGTCCTAGTACAAGGCCAAAAGGCTCCTATCTCAGCATGATGCTGCGATATTTAAAAATAAATATTGCAGCGCTGGTATCAGACGTGTATATTGCAGGTGCTTTGTCATTTCAGAGACAAAGCTATAACGAGTTTCCTGCCCGTTCTTCTCCATAGGAACCTACTAAGCTTTAGAATGGCAACTAGCTTCAACTTTCTGACTAAGCAACCCCTTGACACTTCAAAAGTGCCTGTAATTGGTTTGATTGAAATAAATGCTTTGAGTTTGAGTTTGTGCCAACTCAGCATCGCTGCTCGACGGCAGAAATAGTTATGGTGGTGGTAATTCCCCGCACGAGCTTTTTCACAAAGGGCTCTACTAGCGCTAACCAGCGTTGGGGCTCTGTCTCGCATAGGGTCGCAGCATTATGCTGAGCGATGGCCGTTTTGCGTGGATGTGACACATATTTTCCCCCAAATTGTTTATTTTTGTGTTTTGTTTCACTTTTTCTTTCTTTCTTTTCTTTCTTTTACTGCTACTAGTCCACATTCGGACGAGAATTACCTACCAATATACCATTAATCCATAGAAAATGTACCACAAATTGTAATCGGCAGTTACTGGTCATATCTTGAGAGCAAAAAATCGCTAGGTGTCTTCGACAAATTATGGGCCTATAACATAAGCGACAGCGGTTTCATATCAGCCTAAGTGCTTTTTCATACGTTCTGGTTGTCGGGTAGCCGGTGCCGGGTACCCGGCGGTTAAGTGTATGGGCATGTACGTTATATTACGCCGATACACACGGGCACATATCAAGCTATACCTTTCCATATAAGCTGATCTCGCATTGTTTAGGATTTCCGTACAATGAGAAGTCTATAGGAAATGTATAGCTTGATATGTAGCCGTGTGTACGTGTGAAAGTAAAGTACATGCCCATTCCATACACTTAGCGGCCGGGTACCCGGCACCACCGGCTACCCGACAACCGGGACGTATGAGAAGGCACTAAAGGTGTATCACTCCGGTTGGACAGAAAGCCGACCCCAACATAATTGTGAAAAGCCTTGGCAGATGTTGGGATATCTCACTGAAAGGCATTTTTTTTCTCATACAGTGGACGAATAAGTATTGATTGCTACGCTCTTGTTCAGTGCTTGTTGGCAATACTAAACTGTAACCTCGATTTGTGGCCAGTTTATATGCAATGAACTCGCTCTATGCTTATAATATACCTTTTACTCTCTTTTATTTTCTACTAGCTGTTGCCCGCGACTTTGTCTGCGATCCAGGATGTAAAGTATCCTACTATATTCTTCTCCAGGTCATGGGCTACCCATGTGCCGAATTTTATCCAAATCCGTTTTGCCGTTTTAGCATGAAAGCGTAACAAACAAACAAACTCAATTTCGCATTTATAATATTAGTTATGATATCATTTTCTTACATTTTTCGTGCCATCTTTGCCGGGTAGACAAGGCTTTGCTAAGCTAAAGGTTCTATGTAAGAGGTTGTAACAATTCATATTCACGTTGACCCTATTGTTTTTTTCATGAATGATCATAATAGGCGGACCATATTGCATTGCAACACTGCCATACATTATCGCTCGTCGCTTGTAACTTGAGCTATGTGCATTCGGTGTGAGGTGCCAAAATGTAGAAAAAGTGTCCGCAAACGCCTCAGGGATGCCACGTTGTTTACTATCGTATTATAATAAATTTAAATCCATAAGTAGGTCACAATCATAATTTAAACTTTTAAGAATGTACATGTCGTGCTATGATTTGATAATTCGAATTATAATACACAATTAGAATACACCGATAATTACACAATGGTGAAAACATTTCTGCGGCAGATTGTATGATTGTCGTCATTTTGAACTGGATAGAGTAGGTTAGGTTAGAACAGTGACCAATCGCGTGCGAGCCGAGCGAGCGAAGTAAGCGGTGCTGGAGTAGTGGCCGGTGAGCGCTACTTCCAAATTGCTCGCAGAAATGTTTTCGTTATTCGAATTATCAAATCATCCTACGACATACACATATTGGGCAGTTATGTACCTACCTACTCTAACAAGGTCCATAATGTTAGAAGAGGCGAGCTTGTTGACGCTCAGACACAAATCCAGAGCCCGGACTGTTACCGAGAATTCTTTTTTATATCGGGTGTAAAAAGACACTTTCCGAAGCCGAAAGCCACATATTCTACCCATTATTTGCATCATTTTTTTCCACTAGACCATACCTGGGAATCCACTGGTTCTGGAGATATTGAAGGTCAAAGTCGCATTTTTTTTTTTTACTTTTTCACGAAAATGAATTCTATGCGATAATACGAAACTTTTTTCCAAACAAACATTACCTGAATTTTAGATTTATCTTAACAGATTACGCATTTGAAGTTACAAAAACGCAATGAACAACAAGTACCTACCTACGTAGCGTAGGGGCGGAGCTTAACTAACACTGAATCCGTTCATTCAAGCGTGGGTTCGCGTTACATTGCGCGCAATAAAAACTTGTTTTTTTTTATTAAAAAAAAAAAAATTGCGGTTCCCAGCAATAATTTTTGCGCAAAGCTACTTAGCTATACGTACAGTATGCGTAGTTTACGGCTTTGTGATGTGTCTTTTTACACCCTGTATATTATCACCGTGAAACTTAGGTGAAGTGAGCGAGAAGTGAGCTGTCAATAGTGTTAATCCCTAGCATCCTGCCGGTCGATTTGTGACAGTGACAGCTCAATTCACCTAAGTTTCACGTTGATCTTTTTACAGAATCGACCGACAGGACAACAGTGCAGAATCCACTATTACTAAATAAAAAAGGAGGTCAGAAAGACAACGAAGTTAAAATAATGCGTTTTCTGGTCATTGTCACCCCTACTCTCAATGCAGGGATGTCATCAATTGTGCATACTGCGTTTGACACCCGACAGTGCTGAGAGAGTGGTGTGTTCCAACCTCAACGGATGTCTTACTGCCTAAATCTTTGTAGGGAAACCGAATAGTATTGAAATCTTATCTTTATCCATTTCCCAACTAGGTTTCGGTGAGCTCATTTTAACTATGCGACTGAATAGCAACTGCATAACCCAATGAATGCTAAGAGCACTAATTGAGTTGTGCAAAAAATATTGTTTAGTCATCTAAAGAATTATTTGTTCTTCATATAATATCTTGGTTTCATTGGCTTGACAAAACGAAGCTTCATACTTTCATTCACGAAAGGTTTCAAGTCAGCGAGTGCCATCTATTAAGGAATAGTAAAATCTCTACGCTGTTGAAAACAACTTGATACCACAAAAATAATATGTCAATCACTGCTGTCATATACTGCTATTGTGTTTTTAATAGGCGTTTTTTTATTCTAATTCTACAGAAATATTGAGATAGGTTTAATAAATTCCTGGTTTGAGTATTGAATAAAGCGCCATCTATTATTAAGTAGCGTACAATATGCTAGCAAAATTATTTATTATTCAGTGGCCAAAAACAGTCCAACACGCGTAGCATGACAAACATAGAAACTGGTTTTTACGGGTTTTGTCGACGGAAGAATAGACAAAATGACACATTGTGATTTTTTATCTGTCATTTTGACTATTCTTCCGTCGAGAAAACTCATTTCTATTGTGGTCATACTATGCGTGCGGACTACTGGTACTTTTAGGTTCCAGACTATAAGTAAAGATTATCATGAATAGTAAGTCATATTAGTGTAAATTCCATTAAATTGAAGAGCAAAGAAATGTCCAATGGATTGTGCGAAAAATTGTATGTACCGTGTGACCAGCATAGGGTGGCTAATCAGATAATGGCTGATAGAAATGTATGGAATACGGGCTATGCTTGGAATCTCTCTGAGGGATAGAATCCGGCACGAGGTGATCCGACAGGGAACCAAACTGTCGACATAGCTCACAGAATAAGCAAGCTGAAGTGGCAATGGGTCGGCAATATTCACCGTAGAACCGATAGCCGTTGGGGTAGACGTGTTCTTGAGTGGACCGCGAATCGGCAAACGTAAGGTAGGCTCCATCAGGCTAGGTGGAAAGACGTTCTTCGCCGGGCGGCTTGTAGCAGCTGGATGAGAGTTACCAAGAATCGAGCTGAATGGCATGCAATTGGAGAAGCTTATGTCCAGCTGCGGACTGCTGTACGCAGTTTTTTTTTTTTTTTTAATAGTCTAAATGTATCTTTATGGCTACAGTCTAAGTGTTTTGTATTGTTTATTAGAGTTTAAGTAGTTTATAAGTTAGGGTTTTAAATGCCTATGTAAATGTGCCTATGTATTCGTACGCCCCTGTCAGCGGCGGATGTGTCCTGAACATGCTATCCAATCATGTACCTACCTTATCCGGCGAATAAATGTCTTTGTCTTTGATGATGAGTTCTAAAGCAGAACAAGTGAAGTCATGTGCTGAACCCAAAATGCATTAGTGAAATGATTGGCATTGGACGACGATGACGAAATAAAACACAATCACAACGTAGGTAAAAATCCTTTTATCTATTTACAATTAGAAACTTAACATAATCTTAAAATTAATGCCTCTTTCTTTTACCCCCTCTTTCGTTGTAAGTTTTCTTTCCCGAAAGTTTTTTGATAACAGTCTTGATCAAGAACAACAAGAGCCCGATGAGCGCGGCAATCACCGCGAGCAAGACAGCCACGAAGTCGAGCATCCAGCGCTCGTACCAGCTGTACTTCAGTGATATAGAGCGGAGATGGTATGCTCCTGTGAAATAAGTAACACGAATTACTAAGGAAACTATTGCAGGGTATTTTTGCAGTCTAGAAGCGATCATATTATTTACTTGTGGAGTGTTAGTTTCTAAAGACCATTTCGAAATTCGAACGGTAATGACGTAATCCGCGATGATTTACTTTTAAAAAAAATGAGTTCGGTTTCGAATTGTATGCGGTCACTTGAAGGGGTTTCGAAGTGAATTTTACAGAATAACACAGTGTTATTCTATAAAATTCACTTCTGTAAATTCTGTTTAAATCAGAAACTGTTGAGAAAAATTAAGCTTGAAGAGACTAAGGTCCTAGTCATGAATGCAAAAGAATAGATAATACCTTTGGTTTCAATCGCGAGCGTGACGTAGTGGTTGATCAACTGCTTAGGCATCGTTGGACGAGACTGGAACAAATGGGACAAGTACTTCGCTTGCTTCGAGTATCTGGAACAAAAGTCAAAAATATAATTTGTCGATTAAAAATCTGTTAAATGACGAGTACATACACGCTGAACCCCCTCACAGCGAGGAGGCCTGTGTCCCAGCAGTGGGAACGTTATAGACTGGATAAAAGAAGGATATAGTTAGACCAGAAGTCCTAGACGAAGCGACATCTTATCAGAGATGTAGATTATACATAAGTCACTTATTGAATTGACATAAGCTACCGGACAGCTTACGTCAATCCCGTTGAACCCGTCACCAATATAATCCAAAATATTGCTGAGACCAATGTACACCGATCCCATCGACAAGTGAACATCGAGGCAATTCAGCTGTTAGACCAAATATAGTAAGACTAAAACGAACAAAACCTTTTGTGTTGCTGACAATAACACACATATAAAACATAAACAAAGTGTTTATATTACTTATTAAGTATATCAAACTCTAAGAAAGTGGAACAGACTTGTGTAAAGTACCTACAATCAACACTGTTCTAAGTGTTAAAATAATTATCACATAAACAATTAAGTTAGATTAAAATTGCTTATTAGGGGCCGGCGGCGCTCATTTAGCGAGGCGCAGCGCAGGGCATTCTTCACTGCCAAACAAATATCGACCTTGCTGAAGTTAAAATAAAGTTGAAAGTAAATAATTCAATTCAAAGTTTTAAGACGTTCAAAAGTTGATATTGACTTACTTATCATTGCTGAGCATCTCTTTCAAAGCTACTCCAACTTCTGGAACCATGTCCGGCTTGAAGTCAACTCTGAGTGCGTATCCATACTGCCTTGCACGATCAGCATTGCTTAGCTGGTCTCCAAAGACTGGCACTGCTAGTAATGGGACTCCAGCTCTGACAGCTTCCAAGGAACTCAACTGACCACCGTGGGTAATGAAAACCTTAATGTTCTTGTGAGCTGCAGACAAAATATAATAAATGAAATGGCTTCGTTCATATTTTTGCGTCGGAATTATAGACGTCAAAGACCAACATGCTTCCTCAGAGACCATCATAGGTCTAAGTCAAAGACTAATATTGACCTCGTCCAAACCAACATAGGTTTTGTCTCTAAAGCAACACAGACTTTGTCAAAGACCAACGTAAGCCTTATCAAAAACAACATAGGTCTCGTCAAAGATTGTCAACCCCCATATTGAAATAGGTACTGGTACGGTGGTTACCGAGAATGCTAGGCTGTGGCATCCAGGTCCGCACGTGCACGTTGGGTGGCAGGCCAGTGAGCGGTTCCTCAAACTTCCACAGCACAGTGTAGGGCAGCGTGGAGAACAGTTGCAACAGCGCCGCGCGTAGAGGCGGCTTAAATGACGCTGACTTCACCACTGAGCCCATGCTGAAGTACACTACTCCCTGAGGGGAGCCGTCCAGGAGATCTTGCAGATCCTGTGACAAACAGAGATGAATTTAGATTGGGCTCCATTCTCCTTTCCGATTCTCAATTCTCCTTGCGTGTGTTAGTATCAATTCTTGTATTCTAAATAAAATAAATTGCTGGTCCAATTTCCGAAAATTTTCATTTTTTTTTTTTTTTGAGTTTGTGAAATTGTCATATAACTTCTCCCGCTCTGGGCGGAGCGGGAGGGCGTGTCAGACTCTTACTGACTAAAACCCACCCGTGTTCCTTCAGTTGCCTGTACATTGCCAGGGGCCACGGTATCCCTTTCCGACTTTCCCGCGGAAAAAAGTTACCTTTTTTTTTTTTTTTGAGGATGGGAAATTATCAAATAACTTCTCCCGCTCTGGGTGGAGCGGGAGGGCGTGTCAGACTTTTACTGACTAAAACCCACCCGTGTTCCTTCCGTTGCCTGTGTGCCGAGGTCGCGATATCCCTTTCAGACAAACCCGCAACCCCGGCAGGGAAAAAAGTTACCTAAAGGGACTATTCAATTACTTTTGAGTGCCTCGATCGTAAAGCCGACTGTTAACCATGGCGTCGTCGTCACCTAGGTCGGGCAGGGGTCATTAGATTTTTCCACTAAGCATTTTATTTTACGCCCGGTTGCATTACAGTCAGTATGCTCATCCTCCATTACATGGGACTTATTTATTTATTTAAAATTGGTTATTTAACAACATCACTGAAGAAATGTGGCTGCAGTAGGCGTATACAATCACGCATGTTAGGATCCCTTCCAAATTCAAGCTCCTTCACACTTACCTTCGGCAGTGGTGGAATATTCTCATCCATATGGTACCCAGCGATGTTGACAACATTAGGCGGAGTACTGAACACCGGAGACACGGACTCGTGGGCGTTGACGAACATTACGGATACGTTGTAGAAGGCATCTTCGAATGTGGGCAAAGTGAGGCCTCGTGCGGCTGCTAGAGGTCCAAACGTTTTTTCATAGAGACTGATCGTTTTTGGTCGGTCTAACCTGGAAGAATTAAATATTTTTAGAATATTTCTGTATAGATGTCGGAAAAGCGGTATTTTGACTCCTAACGAAATAAATTACCACAATGGCAGAGGACAGAATTGTGTAGAACAGAGAGAGCCTCTCTCTCCGTTTTCCACACATTTCTGTCCTCTGCTGTGGTATTTTGTCCAGCATTAACTTTTAGGGACGCGGAACATGAACACATCCCACATTCCCGCCTCAGGGTAGCAAGCGGATTCATCTTAAAGTTTGAGTCAGTATTAGGCCAACTTATGCCTTCAGTCTTCCCAGATCAAGGGTTTTTATGAGGATTAAGAATAAGGTAACGGCTGCTTGGGTCTGTGTTGTGGGATTATAGGGTCAGGTGTCTTCAATGAACTGTACCTTTATTTGTAATTGGTTTTCAAGCGTTTATTGTAGAATTTACAGGTTGCAATATAAGTATAACAGTTTTTGATGGTGCGCCTACCACCTTTTTTTTGTCTTTTTTGAACTGCTGAATCATGGAACGAAGGATATGATGTTCTGGAAAGTTCTTCGGCGGCGACAAATCAGCGCTCTCCGTGCACCGCTCTCGTTCCGTCACTCGCTCGCTCTTCCGCCAAGCTTCCATCTACTTGACACTGGAGGGTGCTCGACGTGTTGTCGACTTTGTGCCAATAGATGGCGTTAACAGTCTGTCAGATCCAACTAACACCTAGTTTCTGAATCTCATATAGCTGACTAGCGATCTACCCCTACTTCACACGGTTTACAAGATGACAAAACATATTATAACATAACATCAAGCTTGTATTCTCCGAAGAGTTAGGCAAAGGTGTTCATAATACCCACATTTCACCAGTTATGTTTAGGTTCCATGTAATAGGGGGCGAGCCTATTGCCATCAACCGGGCACAAATTCAGACTCCGGGCTGCTACTGAGAAATTCTAGATGGAAAAACCCAATAACTGGGAAAACTCATTCTCAGCAGTAGCGCTTCCGACCACTACACCAACGAGGCAGTTTCTTTAATGTGAGTTCAATATAAAGTTATAAACAAACCTTTCGGAATAAATTCTCTAAACGATGGTAAAAATCGCATCAAAATCCGTTGCGTAGTTTAAAAGAATAACGCGGTCACACAGACAGAGATATAACGGAGAGAGTATATGTGCCTCTTTCGTTATTATCAGCCATATTTTAACTACTGTGGGTAGCGTCTGTTATTGCGCAATAGAAAAACTGTTTGATAGTTCAGATCACATTAATCCAGGGACTGAAAGCGGTTACGGTTAAAGGTTAAGATACCTCAAAAATATACCGGTACCGGTTTAAAATAAGGGTTGAGCTATACCGATATCTTTCTAAATAAAGGTTGGGCTAAGCCGTTATTTAACCTTTATACGATTTCGGTACCGAAAAACTGTGAGACGGCGCGGTTCGAACACGTTAGAACTTGTGTATTTATGAAGGTTTAGGTACTGCTACTGATACATTTATACTGATACTTCTACCGAAATATACCGGTATGCATTTCCAACCTCAAAATTCCGCTACTGAAAAAATTAACGGTATCGAAATATTGTGGTAACCCTTATTTAACGGTATGACATCATACCGAAATTTAAAGGTACCTTAATTTTTGGGTAATTCAGTCCCTGCATTAATCACACTAGCAATTCACACACTGTAGTAGGTACACGACACAACTATCGGAATGCGCGGCAGTTTATAAGCTTGTTCACTGCTTGATCGCCGCTGACGAACTCTGCCTAGCTCCAGCCGGTCCGAGCGTTATGTTGTAGACTCTGTCGAGCGCCGCCAGGCGGTGCTGGCATCCCAATTAATTAACTCAGTAACGTATTTCCGACAAATATAGATTAACCTTACTTGCCACGAAATTTGACAATAGTCTAAAGTTTAAAATCTAGGTGTCGTACTTACCACTCAGCAACAGTCATCGTTATATGTATCAAGCCGTTAATCGCTCTCTTGACGAACGGCATGGGTGTGTCCGAGGGGTTAAAAAGCAGAGGAACAGTGGCCACCGACCGAACCTCGTCAACTTGAGCCTCGAGTGTAGGGAACATCTGGGTGGCGGCCAGCAAGATCCAGGGAGCCTGCTGCACTGCCGCGACACTGAAAATATTGTGAACTAGTGAATTAAACTGCAAGAATCTGCTAGATGCGGGAAGCACAAACCGGTCGAAGTTGCGGTGTTTGGGGAAGGCCTATGCCCAGCAGTGAACGTCTTTCGGCTGAAATGATGATGATGATGATGGAACTGCCTAGATGTACTCCATCTATATACAGAGTCATAGACATCATTTTGTGTGGGAAAGGAAGTCACGAGTCTCGGGGGAATTTGTTAATGTGGATTTTACCGTTAGGAAATTCTCAGTAACTTTGAGTTTCGATTGCCGTGCTTCAAGGATTGACACGAACTACATCTCACATCCAGCGGTTTCATCAAAGGAATCCGCTCACCAAATTGCCGTCACCAAAGCATCGGTTCACCTAGAATTTCCCACGCTGCGTCTTCCATCACTTGATAACTTTTCGGTCACATTAGCAGTCTATTCTGCAAGGATAAAGTTTTTCAGTCTGTCCGGAATTTACGTCAGTTACCTGAAAATATCCGATTCGATCACGCTACCAAGCTCCGAGTATGGCCCTTTCCTTGCTCTTTGGGTGACTGAGGTTTCTTACTAGCTTACTAGCTAGGTAGCTACACATTGTGTAGTTACCTAGCTACAAGAATATTTTAAAATCAATACTATAGACACGAAAGTAACTCTGGTCTGTTACCTTTTCACACCTTAACGGCTGAACGGAATCGATGATAGACTTTGATACTTTTTATCTCAGTAGTATGTTCCCTCCTAGTTATATGATAATTCTTAACTTACCCTGCCAGAAAATCACAGAAGAACGTCTCTGTGACTACAGCATCGAATTGTTGCTTGACCAAAGCTTCTTTCACAGATGGAGTATTGATCATTTCAAGTGAAACGTTATTTGAGAACTCCTTGACGAAAGCGATCCCACCATTGGTGTTTTTAGGGTCAGTCATGTCCACTCCTGGAAATAGAAAGAATAGAATTCAAATAAATTGTATTATAGAGAGAGAATAATTATTAGAGACGTAAATTTTGTGCGTTCGCTGCGTCTTGTCGCAAGCGTTAATACGGCTGAGCCTGAGGTCCTGCGTTGGTTCCCAGGGCAAAGTGTTAGTGATTTTTTCCACCAGTTTCTCAGTAACAGCCCGAATTCTGGATTTGTGCCAGGTGGATCGCAATAGGCTCGTCCCCTATTACATGGGACTTAAACATAACCGGCGATATGCGTTCCGAAGTTACACAGTGCCTTTGGGAAATACAGGCGGAACGTAATGCTGGAAAACGGCCATTACCAAGTATCGCAACAACGACCGGTCCGTAGTTGTCGTCTACTTTAACAATGTTTGTAAAATATGCGAGAACCATATATATATATCACTAATAAATTTATCCTTCGTTGCTTTATTTTTAATCCTCTTTACCTATTATGGTATAGCATTTTTTTTTTTTAGGTGCGTCGTCTTCACATATAATTATAAAACTAATGTACTATGTATGTAATATGTAGATATACAAAACATTTTAAAAGAGTAACGGTGGAGTTTCTTGCCTATTCATCTTCATACGAAAACTACCTTTTGGAAGGGGCGACTCTAGAATCAATTAATTATTTTGTAAATTTTGACGTCCCAAGGTTCCTTACAAGGGCCTATTTGAAATAAATGATTTGACTTTGTTGGCAGAGTTTCATTCTTTTGGTAAAGGACATTGGTCAAAATTGTCTAAGAAGTGGTATATGAATCAATACACAGTGGTTATTTCTTCTATCGTGTTGGTATGAGCTTATTATGAGATGAGAAAGATTACATCTGCACGCTTAGCATGGCCACAATGGAAACGGGGTTTGTCGACGGAAGAATAAACAAAATGACAGATAAACAATCACAATCTGTCATTTTGTCTATTCTTCCGTCGACATGCTATGGTTGTCAAGCTACGCATGCTGGCATGTTGTTATACCGTAGTAGTCACTATGGAGACTAGAAAATTGTACTACGCTGGACCAGCCGATCGATTCTGTAAAAATATCACCGTGAAACTTACGTGAAGTGCCAGCTCAGCTCAATTCACCTGTGAGCGTGTAGTTAACACTATTGACAGCTCACTTCACGCTCACAGGTGAATTGAGCTGTCACTGTCACAAATCGTCAAGTTTCACGTTAATCTTTTTACAGAATCGACGGACTGCTCAAAGTCAAAGTGCCACTAAAGTGTGGCCTACTGTACAATGACCAAGGTACTATTGACGCAAGCGCACGCTCTTTAAATGAGTTATAACTCTGAGATAACTTCACGTACCTGCGGAAAACCTCTGGACTGTGCTTATGTCAAGAACATGCAGCGTTTTTGGAGGATTCTTGACTTTTTCTGGGTACGGCGTCGCCCATGTCACCTGGTAGAATAAAAATATTTACTTTTACAGTCTACGCCATTAGTCTTGTGGCGGCAAGAACGAACGACTGTTCTGAATCTATGGTTCTAGTTTTGGCTTTACAACACAATTTTCAGTTATTACATTGGGAAATTCTCAACAGCAGCCCTATTATTGCTATCCACCATATTACAGTACGACACAACGACAAAATGGATGCATCAATTTTACGAATGTATTTGGTTAAATGACTTTACAAGTTATTGCGTTTGCGTAAAGATCGTTTTCGCTTAAAGCAATAATAAAGATTAGTGATTTTGAAGGCTCACTCAGTTCGGATGTGATCGGTTTTACGAATTTTGTCGATGCTACATCTAAGATTTGGAATTTTGGATCAACTTGATATACATTCGAGAGCAATGAATCCGGGTCACTTAAAGAATCCTAAAAATCTCGGAAACTAAAAATGCTAGGTTAATGCAATAAATTGTATTTAATAGACAATGTAATACTCCTTAAATGAAGGTATTAAAACTTCTTAGTTATTGTAAAGTTATATCGTAAAAAAATCAAATTTGAAAAAGGGCCACTTTCGAAGATGGAACTACGAAATTACAGCATTTGGTTTTGCTTTTGTTTGTAATCTGTCATTTATGTGGGTACATAAACCATGTTGATAGTGCTCTATATTCATTATTCAAGCTGAAATTATGTCGCTTACGCCTGAAGAATGCACCAGAATACTTACAATGCTGGAAACCGGCCGGAGTCAGCGCGATACAGCCAGGACTGTCGGTGTGTCGCTGTCAACAGTACAAAGAGTTCTCCGACGTTACGAAGAAACTGGTTCTAACCTACGCAGACCAGGAACGGGCAGAACCAGGTGTACCACAGCACGAGAAGACCGATACTAGGTGAACACCATGCTTCGAAATCGCTTTCTCACAGGAACTGAACTCACAAATCAGTTTCGACGCCTCGGAGGAAGTAACCCAAGTGCATGGACAGTAAGACGTCGGCTTGCTGAATCTAACTTAAAACCCCTTAGACCTGCAAACGGCCCTAAACTGGAGCGTGGGCATCGTATTTCAAGACTAAGATATGCCCAGAGCCACGTAAATTGGAGTATTGAAGATTGGTCAAAAGTTATGTTCTCCGACGAATCAAAATTTATGCTCTACAAGCACGATGGAAGACACAGAGTGTATCGAAGACCAGGGGAAAGATTCAAGCAAGCATGCATCGAAGAAAAAGTAGCCTACGGTGGTGGGTCTGTACTTGTGTGGGCCGGAATTTCTTCTGAAAGTCGCACAGAGCTGGTGATCATAGAAAACGGCTCTTTAACTAGCGTAAGATATGTGGAAGAAATCCTCAATGATCACGTTGGTCCATTTATGGTCAATTTAGGTGAGGATGCTATATTTATGCATGACAATGCCCGACCTCATACAGGTAGGATTGTGAATGACTACCTTCAAGAGATGAACATTACTCGTATGGAGTGGCCAGCGCGCAGCCCGGATATCAACCCGATCGAGCATGCTTGGGACGAGCTAGGCAGATGCGTAAAACATCGAAACCCTCCCCCAATCACGCTTCGTGAGCTCAAAATTGCTCTCACAGAGGAATGGGAGAATATTCCCCAAAATCGTATAAGGAACTTGGTGTACAGCATGCCAAACCGCGTAAACGCAGAAATGGAAGCACGAGGAGGCAATACGAAGTATTAAAATTCAAGAAAATCGTAATAAAGTTCAAAAATTTCATGTTTCCTATTTTTGTTTTAAGGAGAGATCAGCAGTTTTTTTCTTTATGTAATTTTGTGTTAATAAAATGTATGGTGACTCATATTTTTTTTACTTTCATTTAAGGAGTATTACATTGTCTATTAAATACAATTTATTGCATTAACCTATCATTTTTAGTTTCCGAGATTTTTAACATTCTTTAAGTGACCCGGATTCATTGCTCTCGAGTGTAATTTGATTTCAATCATTGAAATTGCAGATTGTTTTATGCATGACGACACGTCAAGCTATTAGTAAAACAGCGGATAAACTCCTAAAAGACTAACCCGATTTAAAAAATTCTTTCACCTTTAAAAAGCGAGTAACATGGGCTGTATTTTAACGACGTTAACAAATAAAGTGACACTAATGAAGTAATGACATACTTTAACATTGGTACAAAGTACGGTATGCGTCTCAAGGTTGCACTAAATTGGAGTCCAGCTCAGCATGATTAGATTTCCCATTTCCAGTTTATTCTACGGAAAGCAATGCGAGGTAAGCTTTGTATATACTGACTGAAGATTACTGTGCTTGATGTATCGTCGTGTGAACATGTTTGGGTCTAATTGAAAAAATGTATCTTACCGTGTGTCCTCCGTTCAGGAGAGCATCCACAATTCCCTTCCCGAGCGTGTTATGGCTGTGAGAAGGTGCTGGTATGAGGACCAGGATATGGTAGCCATATGAGCTGGTTATAGTTGCTAACAGCAGTAGCACGTTCAGCTTCATTATGTTCTGAAATAAAAATAATTATAATTAGTACCATTAATATGACATGCAACATATCACAGTTTTAAAAAGACATAAAAGTCTTTTGTTATTTTTGTCTTCTATGGATAATCTTATATATTTTTTGTTTTTGTTTAATATAATTTGTTTTATTTTGTGCCCTTGCTGTTTTGTGTTTCATTTTGTTTTCTGTATGATTTTCGTGTATTTTGATTTATTTTAATGTGTTTAATGTTGTATACCTACCTAGATTATAAGTGAACGATGTCGTCTCCTATAATTGGAAGCGCACACTTGTATTTTTCTCTGTTTTTTGTAAACATGCATACCTATAGTAATTGTGAAGCCTCTGTTGGAGATCCAATTAAAAATATTAATTTGTAATACGGCGCTACTTTTAATAATATGTTGGCGAAACTTTAAACTCAAAACTCAAACTCAAAGCATTTATTTCAAATAAACCAATTACAGGCACTTTTGAATTGTCAAGGGGGTCGGTCAGTCAGAAAGATGAAGCTAGATGCCCATTCCAAAGCGTAGTACGAGTAGGTACCTTTGGAGAAGAACGGGCAAGAAACTCCACGGACACTCTTTTAAAACATGATATGGTTACAAAATATTGGTTACATCATTCATGTTGAAGTTATACATGTGAGAACGATGCAAAACATGAAAAGCGTCCGTAACAGAAAAAAAAAAAAATAACAATCCAAAAAATTTAATTAAATTAAAATAAGCCGTGGCAGCTAAGAGATGACCAGTCCCTACTGACGGCACCCGTTCACGAACATGACGCATGGATTAGCACCATTCAGCTCAACCATTTTGAAGGGAGCTAAATGATCCAACACACGCGCCACCGTCAGCGAGACATTAGAGTGAGCATGACATACTCTCAGCCGCCATGACACGTTCAAGTCAATGAAAGACATACCCTGCACCTAAATGGTAGCTTTATAGTCGGTACATAGCACTCACACATGTTCTATGCAATTATACAATGCTAAGAGATTGAATTTATACAATGCAAAGATAGTTTATTAAATCTTCAGCAGCTCCAATTGTATTTTCAAATGCTAATCAATTAGTTTATGCGCCCTTGTGGAGCAGGACCAGCGTTGGGCCAAGCATTTTTATCAGCAATATAATCTGCCAATTTATAATATGCTTGGCTGCATAGTGTGCGTTTAATATAAGATTTAAATTTCGTTTCATTCAGTTGAAGTATGTGGGGAGGTATTTTATTGTAACACTTTAAACAGTACCCCATGAAAGATGAGTCCACTTTAGCCAGCCTGAAACCCGGTTGAACTAATTGGTCCCTATTCCTAGTAATATAATTGTGTCTTGCACCTCTTTTACTAAAAAGATGTAGATTTTTCCTTACGTACATAATGTTTTCATAGATATATTGACAAGGTACCGTCATGATGTTAATATCTTTAAACAGTTCCCTTAAAGAGTCGCGCCTGCGGAGGCCATATATGGCTCTGATGGCTCTTTTCTGCAGAATAATAATAGACTCGATGTCTGCAGCCCGTCCCCATAGTAGAATACCGTACGACATAATACTATGAAAGTAGCTAAAATAGACTAGCCTCGCGGTACCTACATCTGTAAATTGACGGATTTTTCTCACAGCATATGCTGCTGAACTTAATCGTCCTGAAAGGGATGTTAAATGAGGACCCCATTGAAGCCTTGAGTCAAGCGTGATCCCTAGGAAAACAGTTTTATCGACAAATTCTAGTTTCTCTTGATTCAATACTATCTCACAATTACTACTTTTGACGTTAGGCAACGAAAATCTTATGCACTTATGCTTTACAGATATGATGTGTTTTTACATCTGTTGACTGTCTTATCTTTCTAATAGCATAAGCGGCCAAGCTTAGCCGCCCCGCAAGAAATGTTATATGAGGGCCCCATTGTAATTTCTCGTCTAGCGTGATTCCTAGGAAAACCGTTTGATTAATAAACTTCAGTTTTTTCTACATTCAATATGATGTCACAGTCGCTACTTCTAACATTAGGTAATTTAAATCTATTTCATTTGTTTTTTTTTATTAAGTAAGTACCAAATTATTTGCCGTGAACTAATCTTGGACCTGAAGAATAGAGCTATTCAGGTCGTCAAGATTTTGTGTCCGTCTGTTGATTTTAAACATTAATTTTAATCATCAGCAAATAACACCATCTTCGGTTGATTTTGAAGTATTTGGGGTAAATCATTAATGTAAACTAAAAAGAGGAATGGACCCAATTTCGAACCTTGAGGAACGCCCATTGCCATTTTAGACCCTAATGTGTTTACGCCGTTTCCTTGAACTTTAACCTAAATTTCTATCTTTCAGGTATGATCTTAGTAAATCAAGTGCTGTATTCCTAATTCTATAGTGCTCTAGTTTCAGCAGAAGTGTCTCATGGCACACTCATGGTCTACGCAATCGAATGCCTTCGAGAGGTCGCAAAAGATTCCAATAGCATCTTGTACTTCTTCCCAGGCATTAAAAATGTTCATTATTAGGGTGACAGTGGTATAACGCCCTTTTTATTAAAGAGACGTAACGTTTGATTGAGCATCAACTTTTCAAACACCTTACTGAGAACTGGTAGAATTGAGACAGGCCTATAATTGTTGGGTTCTTTACTATCACTGGATTTCAACAATCGAACTACTTTACTGTGTTTCATGAGATCCGGAAAGAATCCTTTTGAATCCATTTTACCAACCAATGAGGGTTTTCTGAAATGACGTTCACTAGGTGGCAGCACTGAGACGTCAAGTCCGGGCAGCGCTACACATATTTTTGTTAGTCGTGACTGAATGATGAACGAATGAATGAAACGAATGATGAACGTCATCATATATTTTATATTCATTGTCGAAATGGAAGGCCTCTTGTCAAAATGGCGCCAACTGGTGGCGTGAGAATTTTCATGAAGATCCCCATTACCTAAGTTATCATGAAACAGTTAGACATCATTCTTACTCGTGGATCCTCTTAAAATTTACATTGTAAATACTTAAATCTACATGAAATAGCAATTATATAGGTATTTAAGTACTTATAAATAACGTACGCATGACACGGCGACATTTCAATCTATACCTGTCCAGTTTCAGCTGATCCTTCATTGTATACGCTTTTCATACATTGAAAGGTCATCTTAAACTGGAAATCTAGATATTTACATTGTTATTTATAAACAAGCCGTGGGTTGTTATCAGTCAGATAAGTAATAAATATGATAACAGTCTCTAGTCTCTGCACAAGCAGACGTTTTTATCTTTGCCGCTCCACTTTGGAATTAATCTTATAAATCTTTTGTACATAATACACTGGATTGTATGAGATACGTATATTATACAAAGGGCATAGGCCTATTAGCGATAATATTATCGATTTTTTATCTGACTAGCCTTTTATCAACTGTGTTGGGATCGGCTTCAAGTGTATGCAGCTGAATAGCACAGATTTTACATGGATCGACAGTCTATCTGAACTCCACAAGTTTCACAACCCGAGTACAGAGTAACACGTCTGGCCACGGCCAGTCTGCCTAGCCTTTTCCCAACTATGTTGAGATCGGCTTCTAGTCTAACCAGATTCAGCTAAATACTAGATTTTACATGGAGTGACTGCCTATCTGACATCCACAACCCGGGTACAGGTTAACACTCCCCTTTAAGACTGGTTGTCAGACTTTCAGGCTTCTAACTACCGGTAACGACTGCCAAAGATCTACTCTAATGACAGTCGGAACCATTGGATTAACGTGCTTTACCAGACACGGAGGGGTCTCTGTATGAAATGAAAGGTCATCTATTTGCGGATCGACCGAAAAGTGTGAAGAAAAACAATCTCTAGATTTCGACTGAAACATAAGAGAATGTCTAACTGAAGAAGATCACTAAACATCACTGTTAACTCCTACTTTTAATTATTTAAATTGCAACTTAGAGATTTTTATGCATTTTTTAAAGATTTGTATTAAAAAGCTAAGCTAAATACGGAACATGTACTTACATTGGATTTTTACCCTTCAGGTCACAGTACACTATATTAACTTAGTTAGTACGGGAGTACGACAACGATGTAAAAGAGCGGAGCCTTCTAATACAGGCATTGTTTGCCTAAAAGGAGGCTCCAAACACGATTCAAATGTAACTTTCTATTTACACAATAAATTATTTGTATTTGTATTGTGTGCTTCGGAATTCGAACGGTGACTCATTCTGAATCCGTGGTGATTTACATACTTTATAAACAAATGAGTTCACTTTCGAATTTAGAGATGTCACTTGAGCGAGGTTTGAAGTGACCTTTAAGCTCATCACACACATTGAAGGTAGTATATTATCTTCACTGTGTGTGATCCATTAAATTGTACGGTGAGCGATATGCCGAAGAGAGTGAGCAGTTCAGTGATGCTTTTAAGAGCGTTTATCCTAAAAGATGGCAACGTCAAAATAGCTGTCAAAAATGTACCTGTTTTGATTAATTTGGCAATATTACTGTATTGAAATAAGAAATGTGGCTAACTAGCGAACTAGAATATTGATAATGAATTTATTTTTTATTTATTATATTTTAACTTACACGCAGTTCTTAACCAAACAAGTAACAAAATAAAATAAATTCACAGAAGACTTTAGACAGATTTAACAGCGGGTCCGAAACTAGGCACAGCCTGTATCTTGGTGACCCAAATTATACACTAAGTTAATAATTTACGTTTTCTGCTAGCGCAATAGCAAAAACTAAAGTTAATTTGTTATATAAATTAAAAACACTACAAAATTTACAAAAATTTGAGTACAAAAAAAACCAATAGATTACAAACAAGACAGTTAATGTGAGTGAGTGTGCAGGAGTGTAAGTGTGTGAGTGAGGGTATGTGTTTTTAAGCAGAGAATGTGCTGCTTGTGCTACGCAGTAAACTTTCAGTTTCTGAGAATTGTTTTTTGCAGAATTGCAATATTATAACATTGAATTTGATGTTATGCCCGTTTTAGGTGTAAAAAAGGCATTTGGAAAGTTTCCAGATATTTATTTTACATCCAAAACTAAATATTCGGTGTTACGATATTAATTATTGCATTTCATAATCAATATTCTAGTTCGCTAGTTAGCCACATTTCTCATTTCTATACAGTAATATTGCCAAATTAATCAAAACAGCGAAATATTTGACATGTATTTGCGACGTTGCCCATTTTCAGAATAAACGCTCTTAACTATGATAATTCAATAACAGTAGTAATTACTTAGGTGTTATTGATGCTATTCGAGTGCTACCTTGTATGACCATTATCGTTATTAGATATTATCAATCTATCACTTTGTAGGTATTTGATTTGTTGAATAGATATTTATATTTAAGTTACAAAATATTACATCAGCGGAAAATTCTGCTCGCGCACAAAATAAAAAGTAGCAGCTTTTTGTCAGTTTTGTTTTTTGTAGAAGACGCATACCACACCAGCGGCCATTGACCACGTCATCAGCTGTAGTTGTTTGAATTTAAGAGTTCAGAATGTCTTTCTTTTTTCTTGGGTTCTAGATCACGTCTGTGAAATTTCGGCAGTTTTACTTTGTCACCTTAGCCCAGCCAGAAAAACATGGCTGCTAATCAACTATATACGTATTTTGCCTACTGTACCTGTTAAATAGATTAGTTTTTTTGCATTGTAGGTACCTACCTAAATGTGGTGACTAAGCAACTAATGATAATATTGGGTCCCCACCTATGAAATTGGCGTTTTTTTCTCACAAATAGAGAACCTCGTCACTTTTATGATTTAAAATATTCATCAATTGCTTGGTATTAGTTATATCGAATAATGACCATCATAGACAACTAACAATAGTAAAAAAACCTTGTTAGTTCTAGTTTTCTACTCATAAAAAATTACTTAAAAATGACTCCTCATTTTGTTAGCAGAAATGACCACTATTTGTTTTAACTTAGCCAAAACTTATTTTTGTCGCTTAATCTAAGTGGCATATTACGTTATCTTAGTTTTTAAACATTAGTGCATAAAATTTTAAAACATTAGTGTTCATGGTTGTTATATAAATTAAGAAAATGTTAGTATGAAAAATGCAACTTCTTTAAAATTCTCCATACAAAACGCTGATTTCATAGGTGAGGACCTAATATAATACAGTATGTTAACTAACGAAGGGCGTTCCTGTTAACCCGTAATAGTATAGCGACTAGGTATACATGCAAAAAGAAATTAGTTACCAAGTTAAGAAGTACTCTATAAACGTTGTCTTTCAACGTGGAAAGAGAAGTGCGTATCAATTAAATATTTTTAGTGAATATTTTATTTAAAAAAAAACATAAGTAGGTACTGTATAATAGTAGGTACTTACTGAGTTCACAATGTGAAGTTCGTACGATTACTACGATGGCTTTCAAGGCCAGTACTACTATTGTTTTGTTTGCGTAGTAAAGATAAATAGGTAAGTACTGTATCATAGCCACAATCATAGTGCTCATCATCTCGGTTATCTACCTATACCTATATCGATCGAAATTCATCCAAAACAAACAATTTAATATTGGGTCCCCACCTATGAAATTGGCGTTTTTTTTCTCACAAATAGAGAACCTTGTCGCTTCTATGATTTAAAATATTCATCAATTGCTTGGTATTATATCGAATAATGACCATCATAGACAACTACCAATTGTAAAAAAACCCTTATTACTTATAGTTTTCTAAACATAAAAAATACCTTAAAAATGACTCCTCATTTAGTTAGCAGAAAAACCACAATTTGTTTAGCCTAGCCAAAACTTATTTTTGTCGCTTAATCTAAGTGGCATATTACGTTATCTTAGTTTTTAAACATTAGTGCATAAAAGTTTTAAAACATTAGTGTTCATGGTTGTTATATAAATTAAGAAAATGTTAGTATGAAAAAAGTAACTTCTTTAAAATTCTCCATACAAAACGCTAATTTCATAGGGACCTAATATAAGTACTTAATCGACCAACTATCGACCATATTGCATACAAATTTTATAGAGAATTCTAATGATGATTACCAATGATTTTAATTTTCCTGTTTTTCAACTGCTAACCATTTGTATATACTATGAAGAACAAAGTTGTACAAAGCTACAAAACACGATCAATATAAACTACAATAACTATTTTAAGTACTCAAGCTATTCATAGATTTGTGACTCTAAACATCGACGAAATTCGAACGGAGTCTCGTTGTGAATCCGTGATGATTTACTTTAAAAACAAATGAGTTGCTTTCGAATTGCGTGCGGTCACTTGAGTGATGTTCGAAGTGAGCTTTATAGAATATACACCCAAGTTACAATTTCATTTAGTAACTTTACAACATTGAAATATTGTTGTTAGATCTACCGGTGCGATATGTGTCTTGAATAAAGATCATTCATGTCAAACGCAACAAACCTATTTTCCTGTGATGACGTAAGATGGCAACACTATTCTAAAAATAAACTTGTTTGTAGTGAATCAAACAGTCAACAAGAACCTGCGTATTTATTTTCCTCTTTAATATTAAAAACAAACAATAGAATACTTTACAATGTTTTTTTTTATTCTCCTACCTACTTGCACTACGTACTCTACACATTTTTTGACAAAACAAAAAAAAAAAACGTAAAAAGAAAAAACTTACTTATATTTTTTTCAGTTTCACATTTAGAACACCACACAAAAAAGTTTTTAATACACCGAACGTCAAAAAACTTTTTTTTTCTATATTTGTTGCGCACTTTTTACACTTATGTTACTATTAACACGCGTCTACGTTGTGCGATATAGCAACCTTGACTGCCGGTGGTAGAACTAATCCACACAGATTATATAGCCCGTGGCATTGTCGCTGTATTCCTTATTATTACATCAGTTTTTAAATAGTTAGGGCAGGCTTTTTGCAATTGGGCGTTTCTGTAAGATGATTTTGATAATTTTGCAAGCAAACACCTTTTACAAAGAGTAAAAAAACTTTTTTTTTTCTTACGCGCTTTAAGGTTTGAAAAAAAACTGTTATTTTTAAATTTTATAAAACAAACAGTTCAAAATGTTTTAAACAAGTGTTTTTTTTTTTTTTTTTGAGCATTTTATTAACGCAAGTCGATCAGGGCTAATATAATTCATTTCTAGACTATTTTAAATACGTCGAACCTCTAGAATGGTGGTTATAATTAAAAGGTCAAATTAATGGCCAAACAATGGACTTAGTGACACAGATCCACACTGCTGTTGCTTCAAGTGCTGGAATTGAAAGACTGTTTTCAACATTTGATTTTATTCATTCCAACGTACGTAATAAACTTGGTACTGAGAAAGATGCAAAACTTGTCACAGTTTTTAAATTCCTAAATATAAGAAAATAAGTGTGGTTTTATCTCATTAAAATTGTCACCGTTTGAGTTGATTGAGTAATCAAAAAGTGATGGATGTTTAAGTGTAGTGTAAGTGTCTTAAACTTTGATTGTTAATTAATGATAGCTAGTTATTTTATCATTAAAGTTACTGTTTGAATTTGATTTAATAAAAAAAGAATCTTTAATTAGTAAATACAATATACAAATAGTTACTTTAATCAATTTATAATTTAAATGATGTTTTAATGATGTTATTTAATATCCAGCCTTTTTAATTTCTTTTCAAGCTTTATCAAGTTCTAAACATTTATAACTTTTCATTGATGCATTTCCATTCATTCGCTATTCAAATTTGATTTAAAACCATGTTTTTTTCTAAATGTTTAAACTTGTTTTAAACTGTGTTTTAAACACTTAATAAAAAACATTGTTTATATTTATATTTGTAAAATTGTTTTAAAAATCTTGTTTGTTTTATGCCAACCCTGCTCGCTTTTATCGGTCGCACTCTGTGTTTTTTGTTTTTGACTTGGTCTGAAATTGTGGTGCAATAATGATTGAAATTGTTGTGGATAAGCAATTCGATTATGGATAGATAAGCTGCTGCCCATGGTTTCACTCGCAACCTAAGAAACTGTGGCAGCATCTACATCGCCACATGCGAACTACGCATCAAAGACCTGACGTCACACAACATCCTGACGTCACTCACATCTACATCGCACAATTAGAGTTTACCGCGCGGTGGACATATATACAAGCTCCCGACCTCAACCTCTGGGCAGTTGCCCGCCAGACACGACACCCGTCTGGTCGGAGGATCCTCCCTTTTCTATGGTGGATGAGTGGACTTTACATCCTGTTCCTCATACCCCTAAAAAACCAAGTAAAGACGTAATGGTTATTCTTTGTCTATCCAGCTCATAGTCTGAGCATCTGTGAGCCTTCCTTCCATCCATTTTTATGCCTGATGGAGTTAAACTCCAGAATTTGCTAAGTACCTGGTACATGTTGATGGGCTTACACTGTCCTCTCATACCTTTTAACACTGTAATTTGGAAACATTGTAAAAACCATTTACTTTTAAAGAGTAACCGTGGAGTTTCTTGCCGGCTCTTCTCCATAGGAAACGACCAATTGGAACCGTGCACCTAGCTTCTGACGTTTCATAAGTGACCTTTTGGTTTATGTGAAATAAAATATTTAGAATTTGAATTTGAATTGATTCTATTTATTATCGATACCCATAACTTCTGAGGAATTTAGAGTAAACATCATAAAAATATATTAAAAAATCGGGGTTGAACGACCGCAGATATCGCTTATTTACTCGAAGTATGAGTTTAAAAAATCAGCTGGCTCACGACATTCATGACTAGGGTTGCCAACTCTACATACAGCAGATTTTTTTTTTATAACCGTCGAAAATTTTCAATTCAGGGGGGGGTTCAGAATTATGTACTGAATCCAAGGTATCAGTTTTCGCGTCGATGTCCCTGCCACACTGTAAGTATAATACATATAAGTAGTATCCTACTTTATTAGAGGCCTAAATACTATATTTGTGAAGAAAAAATATAGTAGGCAAAACTACTATATTTTTATTTCAATACAAAATGGCGATATGATTGCAATAGGGCCAGTTTTAATCTAATAAAAGCTGAATTAATGACATTTTGAAACCTTAATTTAGATTCTAAATTAACAATGTCTCATAACAATTTTTACACTCTACATTTTAGAGTGTCTAAATTGTTATGAGATTTATAAAACAAAACCTGTTAATAAAGGTTCATATACTCATAGAAGCAGAAAATATTTTTGATATATACCTACTACATTTTTCGCCTTCTACTATATTTTTAAAGGCATTCGAAAATACTCTATTTGATATAAAATAAGTTGGTAACCCTAGTCATGACCCATTAGGTCTCCCATCATGGCAAGACTCAGACGGTTTGAGTTTAATTAAGTGCCTCCGATGCCGCATTTGCCTCCACCTCCATCTGGTCCGAGGCACAGGAAGCACGTAACAAACTTCCTTACAGAGACTGGGTATAATATAATAATTTAAATATAAGGAATGTAAAGAGCCCATGGCCTGCTGCGGGAAAAGAAAATTATTGCCCGTGTTTTGGATCCCCCCAGCTATGTTTGTAAGTCTCCTTTAGGGAAGAGCCTATTGCAATTAAACTTACACAAATCCAGATTTCTGGGGTGCTAGTACTACTGACAAATCCCTGTTCGAAAAACCTTATAACACTTTGCCTAACCAGGAACTTACTCTTAGCAGTTGCAGTTGCTACCTCAAGACGAACGAGGTGGTCACTCCCACTTAGGGTTGTCAACTTTTTTTATACCAATTAACCTTCCTACCTATTATTTACCTTTTTTAATGGGTTGTACTTTTTTTATTTTCGACGCCATTGACTGTAAAAACAAAGTAGATGGCGAAAAAATAAATATAGAAGACCGGTATTTTTCAAAAAACATTTTTATTATTTAAATGCATTAACGGGTTTTTGTTTTCATGTCTCGTAATTATTTTTCACTCTAAATTACGGTTACAAAGTACCATTAGCTTATTATTCAGCTTTTATGAGATGAATACTGGCCCTATTGCGATCATATCGCCATTCTGTATTGAAATAAAAATATATAATTTCACCTACTTTAGTTTTACTTTAGAAATATAGTATTTAGGCCACTAATATAGCAGGATACTATTAATAGTCGGGTTGGCAACCCTACTCCCACTATTCACTCACTAAAATAAGTATAAATCAATATTCATTGGTCTCATCTAATTCAGGGCCAATAGGGTCAATAACCTCTCAAGACCGGTCCTATTCATCTAGCTAGCGATATCGTCAGTTGTTTTAACTAAGCGACCAATAAGGTACCATTCCGTAGCCGACCGCAGGCGACAACTGGAGGCCGAGGCGACACGACTAGTTTCTATGAATTTATATGAAATACTTTCCGTAGCTAGCGACACGTCGTTTGCAGCGAGCGACAGACGACACGTGTAGCCCAACCGCAGACCAGTACCCTAATTACGTAATACACGATCAATCAGAATCTGAATCGTTTTGAAACAGATTGCTAATCCATAGCTCCATAAGCTCGAAAAAAAATCTGCTGAACAACGTAATAACGCAATGAATGTTGTCGAACTGTCAAAATGAAATAGATTAGTCGTAATCGTTTAAGAAAATATGTTACGTAATTAGACAGCTGTAGTGCCGGCAACGCTCGAGCGATAACAAGTTTTTTTTTTTTTTTTGTACCAACTGGAATTCTCCTGCCGCCTGCGGTCGGATTCGGAATCATGACTGACGTCGCCAAATGACGCGGCGACACGTCGCACGCAGTTGCCGCCTGGGGTCGGGTACCGTAATGTAAAAAGTTCTTATGAACGCGGTTTATGGATCGCAAACGCGACTACGCGGCTGGGGAGTTATGATTATAAAACCCAGGTTACAATAAAGTGTTATTGAGTTTATCTGTCAGGATTTTTGAGTAGCAGTCTGAAGTCTGAATGTGTGGCCACTGCCCAGTTGGCAGCAATTGGCTCGCCGCTTATTAAAAATCAATCTGCCTAGCCTTCTCCCAACTATATGTAAGGGTCAGCTTCCAGTCTAAACGGATGCAGCTGAATAACAGTATTTTAAATAGAGCGACTGCCTATCTGACCTCCACAACCCAGTAACTGGGTAACACGATACCCCGTGGTAAGACTGGTTGTCAGACTTTTGGGCGTTTGACGACCCGTAACGACAATCAAAGATAGATCTATGAATGACAGCTGGGACCAACGGCTTTCGACCAACGATTCTCAGCTTAGTTTGAATAAATGACTTTTGTAGAAAAAAAAATGCAGGCTTCTCACGACCTTAACGACTGTCAAAGATCTACAAATGACAGCCGGGACCAACGGCTGAAATACTTTCCGTGGCACGGAGGGGTCTATATGTAATATGGTAGGGTATACATGTAATGTATGGTCACCCATCCACGAACCGACCGCGGCAAGAGTAGCTTAACCTTCGATCGACCCGTGCAGCTGTTATTATTTAGCCACGAGCCTCTCGCCTATTACACAGAACATTAAAAAGCTGGCGAAATATGGGTGGACTATACAAGGTCAAATAAATTAGCAATTAAAGTTATTAAGGCCCGGAACCACCAAAGCGGAGATGTCCGAGGCGGACACGACAAGAGATGTTTTTCAGCTAGGGTGTATCCACCAAAGCTGTGCGGCGATGCATACTAGTTAGATTGGAGCGGAGATGTGTGCTGGCTAGAGCGGAACTGAGCTGCGTGCGGCGAGCGCAAGACAAGAAGAGATGTCAACATCCAATGTTAACATCTCTTCTTGTCTTTGCTGTGCGCCGTCGCGTCGTCGTCAGCTTGCGAGGCACAGCTCACATCTCCGGTTTGTACCGCCTCCCAGCTCAATATTGGCGAGGCACAGCTCACATCAAATGTTTATTGCAATTATGTACATACATTGTTAACACACAAGCAAAAAGATGCTTGTGTTAGGTGAATATTCTTTAGTCTATTGGTTGTTTAAAACACACCTCGTTTCCTCTCGTCTGGTCTCGGCTTTGGTGAATTCCGGGCCTAAATCAGTTTTTTGTTTCTTTTATACGAGTTTAGGTATCAATACCATCAAGTCTGTGGAATTAACTCAAAACAACTACACTACCTGCGGTCGTTGACCCCAAAAAACACATCAAACCATTTTTTTTGTTTTCATATAGTTTATGTTTACTGTGCTGCTAAGGAGTTTGTTGCGCCACTTCTTGCGGAAGTGGTGAAGGGCGGGCGATTTTGGGGGACTGTCTTATGTCGTAATTTTGACGTTCAAAAAGTGCTGATTCTCAGCCTATTTTGTTTTTTTTTTTTTTTTTTTTAAATATACAATGTGAAATTTAATTCGTTTGCGTCCTCATAAGGGGTCTCATCATTATGAACAACTTTCACTATGAGGCCAACCCTGCAATCGCGAAAAAATCTGCTGTTCCCTACATTATAACGAGCTATGCGAACATAAATGTATGGAACAGCAGATTTTTTTTTAGTTAGTACTTGAATGGTCGGGATGTGTTCGCACGAGTCAAATTCGTACGAAAACGCGTCCATAGTGCGCACGGCCTAAAAGCTCGTACAGACCAGCGCGACGCGACTCAAGCAATACAATTTCTAAGAAAACTTGACGGTATAACAATAACCGGTGTCGCGTCGCGCTAGTCTGCACAAAGCTTAATACTGGACAGGTGTCCAGTAAAGACAATCACAGTAAGGTTACTGTGATTGTCTAGTGTCCTTGTCAAAGACTAAATGAATAGTTAAAAAAATCTTTATTTTTTTTTAAATATGAACACTACAAAGTGCAAAATAACTTTAGTTTTGGAACTAAAACATGACTTTGGTTGTTTTGGATTTCCAGTTTTTTTTTTTCGGTTTTTAGTTGTATTCCACACATTCTTTGAAATATTTTTTTTGAAGTATTTTTTATTTTTTTACGTAGTCTTAAGATTACGGCGATATAATATTGAGGTAAAATGTGCCATGACGTCGCAAGTATGTAGATTTTATACATACTAGTGACGTAGCGACCCCCACTCCCCACCTTAAAATGTTTTAAGTAATCGTTGTAATCTTTAGATTACGTAAAAAAATAAAAAATATTGGATTAGTATTTTAATTTATTTTACGTAATTTAAAGACTACATTGAGGTAAAATGTCCCATGGCGTCACAAGTAGGTATGTAGATTTTATACATACGTAACGGCCCCCACTCTCAGAGTGGGGGCCGTTACGTATGTATAAAATCTACATACCTACTTGTGACGTCATTTTAAGTTGGAGAGTGGCACTCTCCAACTTAAAATGCGTTTTATCTAAGTAATTTTTTAGTTTGTGAAGTTGGTTAAAAAGGCTTGTCCCCACAATCTGTAGAATAATTAGAACCATTGGGCAGTTGTAAGACTGTAGCTTTACGTCATTGGATTTGTTTACTACTTATGCACAAACTTCTCATGGTGTGCCTGAATCAGAGGGTCTAGTGTCAGTTTTGTTTAACCATCTCGATTTTACGCATCGACCGCGTTCGGCGCTCAGAGGGCCTAGTGTGAGTTTGTTTTAACCGTCTCGATTTTACGCATCGACCGCGTTCGGCGCTCCGATTGGCCCATCACCAGTGAAGGCCAGTGAAGGGCCAATCAGAGCGCCGAACGCGGTCGATGCGTAAAATCGAGATGGTTAAACAAAACTCACACTAGACCCTCCGATTGGCCCATCACCAGTGAAGGCCAGTGAAGGGCCAATCAGAGCGCCGAACGCGGTTAAACGAAACTTACACTAGACCCTCAGGCTACTAATGGGTGAGGTTTAGGCACTTTTGACTAGGTTCAGACAAGTTTACGTTTTAAGATCGTAACAAGGATGTTCTTAACAAAAATTCGAGCTTATTTGCCATCAGGCAGTAAATATTTGTTTATATCTTAAGGACTTATTTGACGAAATTGCCCGATTGCTGGGCGAAGGAACATTGTCCCCCCCTCGCCTGTGGAAGAAGAGATGCGATGCTGACCCCAAATTGGGATAAGGGAATGATGATGAAATTAAACACAAAAATTACGTAAACCTTTATAAATATATTTACAAAAACTTAAAACAAAACAATACTAAACCCTCTTCTTAAATTTCAGTTTTTCGTTCGTCTTCTTCCCCGAAAGTTTTCTGATAACAGTCTTGATCAAGAACGTCAAGAGCGCGATGAGCGCCGCGAGCACTGCGAGCAGCACGAGCACGAAGTCGAGCATCCAGCGCTCGTACCAGCTGTACTTCAAGGATACAGATCGAAGGTGGTATGCTCCTGTAAAAATAATTATTGTCTTAGTTCTTTTAAAAGATCAGATAGGCAGTCGCTCCCTGTAAAGTTCAGGTGTTCAGCTGCATGCAGTTAGACTGAGACCCAACCCCAATATAGTTGGGGAAAGGCTAGGCAGAGGATGATGATCTGATGCTTTTGTAAGGCCCATTAAGAGCTTCATTGGTCCAGTAATCGCGAGCGTGACTGCGTTTAAATTTTGGTTGGGTTTTTCAATCAGGAAATTCTCAGTGGCAGCTCGAAGTGTGGATCTATGCCTTATTAAATAACGCAGTCAAGGAAAAGGCATTTTGCTCCTTCAATAAAGGATCGAATATTGATAACTGTGCTAGATAAATGAGTCTTAAATGAGCCATTCTCAGTTTAGAGGACCATTTCTGTATAGTCCCAACATTTTTTCTACTTACATTTGCTTTTCTATTGGAATCTAGTCAATCGCTACAATAAAACAACATAGATTTAAACAGAGGGTTTCTTAAAAAAAACCGGTTTATCCGTAAGAGGTAGATAAGAGGTAAGAGCTAAGATGCCGCAAACAGCCAAACAAATGCTTCAAGCTAACATCACCTTTCTTTTTGCGTCGCCGTCGTCGATTCGGGTTTTGAAACTGCCGATAAAAGTTTAAAAGTAGAAGGTAATAGGAGTCAAGAGTTAAGAGTAGATGATTAGGTTACCTTTGGTCTCAATCGCGAGCGTAACGTAATGGTTGATCAAAAACTGGGGCGTCGTTGGACGAGACTGAAATAAGTGGGAGAGGTGCTTCGCTTGCTTCGAGTATCTGCAACAAAAACATTTTTAGAATAACCTGTAATTCATTATCAATCATTTCTTGGCATTGCCTGGTCTTCCCCTATTCTTTTGCACGGCCATGTTCATATTAAAACTTTCCTCACGACATATTTTCTTCCAAATCACGAACCCATGACATGAAACTGCCATTTAAAATATAGGTGTACAATAAATGCATTTTGGATTTAAGAACTATCTATGTCTTTAAGAGCCCATACCACCTCACCACACCACCTCAGCTCAAATTCACTTTTTATCTCACTCGCACCATACTGCTCGCGGAGTAAGTGAGAGCGAAACGGAGTGGGGTGCTGGCGGTTCCAAGGCGCCAATAGTTTATGTAATTGCTTTTTACGGTGAAAATAATGGTAATAAAAAATCAAGAAACAGTCGCTGCTTTATAGTTAGTTCAGTTATTATGCAAAGTTTCATTCACAGCAGTTTATTGTTCGGTTTGGAGGTAACTGTTTTTTTTTTATCGAGATAATTTTATGGAGTCGTGTTTTCGTTATACTTAACATTAATCCTCAACTTTAACATATATTTATTTCAAAATTAATGCTGCAGTATTTTCGATTTATCGGAGGATCGTGCTAAGCAATTATAGGTTATATAGGCCCTTAAGAGAATGGAGGAACATGGTGAACGTCTATTGAAAAGGGAGGATCCTCCAACCAGACGAGTATTGTCTGTCGGGCTACTGTTTAACGCATACTGTTCGTTTTTGGTACCTACATATAGGATACACAGATCGTCTTTATGATATTGTGATGCAGGTTTTTCTGTGACGTCAGATATTTTTGCGTACAATTGTTGCCACACCTTTTAAACTTTAAAATTGAATATCATAAGATAAGGTTACTTACTTATCATTACTGAGCATCTCCTTCAAAGCTACTCCAAGTTCTGGAACCATGTCTGGTGAGAAGTCAACTTTAAGAGCGTATCCGCGCCGCTGGGCTCTGTCAGCGTTGCTCGGCTGGTCTCCAAAGACGGGCACAGCTAGCAGCGGGACTCCAGCACGAACAGCTTCTAAAGAGCTCAACTGACCACCGTGGGTGATGAATACTTTGATGTTCTTGTGAGCTGTGGACAAAACATTTGATAGATTAGACCTCGTAATTAGAAAGGTGTCGTTCACAAATGTTTCCTCTAACTGCAGCAATGCATCAGCAACCTTATTGCAACGTGACTAAAGTTTACTATGATCTTGACAATCTTGTTACTGACAGCAATCCAACAGTAATCTTATTGTAAAAGAACAAAGATCACTGTGATTTTGACAAACTTGTTAGTGACTGCAACCCAACAGCAACCTAACATATTGTAACGTGAATACAGATCACTGTGATTTTGACAAACTTGTTAGTGACAGCAACACAACAGCAACCTTATTGTAAAGTGAATAAAGTTCACGTGCGTTTTGACAAACTTGTCAGTGACTAACCCAACAGTAATCTTATTGTAACGAGAACATAGATCACTGTGATTTTGACAGACTTGTAAGTGGCAGCAACACAACAGTAATCTTATTGTAACGAGAATAAAGATCACTGAGATTTTGACAGACATACAAAATCAGAGCTAAAATAATTGTGAAAGGACTGTGTAGCTCGTGAAAAAAAGTTAATCTTTTACTGCCTTCACAAAATCTACCCATATACCCGACATAAGTCTTGCCAAATACAATATTCAAAATCTACTCAGATCATCACAGTCCACTACCAGACAGGCCTCTTCCAAGTTGCATAACTCCCAGTTATCCGCTTTCCGCGTCCAGTCTATCCCAGAATTCCAAGCTGCCCTTCTAAAGTTGTTAGTCTATCTATTCGAGGAGCATCCACGTTACATTACATGTCATCTACTGCTGCTTACCGAGCTTGTCAAAATCAACATAAGTCTCGTCAAAGACTAACATGGTCCTTGTTAAAATCATCATAAACCTGGTCAAAGACCAACATACGATTCGTCAAAGACTATTTAGGACTCATCAAAGAAATACTCGCCCATGTCAAGGACCAACGGAATTTTGAATATTTCATTATTAATGTCTCGTGCGAAAACAATATGGAGCTCATCAAAACCAACATAGGCTTTGTCAAACACCCACATAATGAATGGAAAGCCAAGGATGCAGTCTAAAAGCTTACCAAGCACGCTAGGCTGTGGCAGCCACGGCCGTACATGCACATTAGGTGGCAGACCGGTGAGCGGCTCCTCGAACTTCCACAGCACGGTGTAGGGCAGCGAAGAGAACAGCTGTAGCAGGGCCGCGCGCATGTGCGGCTTCAACTCTGCAGATTTGATTACCGAGCCCATGCTAAAGTAGACCACACCTTGCGGGGAGCCGTCCAGAAGGTCTTGCAAATCCTGCGACAACCGGAAATGATATTAGGCTGGGCTGAGCTCTTCTACAAGCCTTAATTTGGCGTGAGGCTTAATTTGGCAACAGGCTGCAGCGGTCTATTCTGTAAGAATATTTGAAACAGGTGAAGGGAGCTTGAAGTGAGCTGTCACTCCACCTTTGACAGCTCACTTAAAGCTCACTTCATCTAAATTTTCACGGTGAGATTTCTACAGAGATCGGCTGATGCTATAATAATAATCGTTTATTTCGAGCAACAAGACTCATAAGTGTTAGTAACAAAATTCTTACAAACTATGTTAGTAAGTAATTAATACACTTACAAAAACAACACCAAAAACAGAAAACAGATTGTGACATTTTGCCCATAATATTTCTTATTTGCTATGTGGTAATTCCCGTCACAATAACATCTACAATACCTATGACGTATTGCAAGTGCGTACATTCCAGAAAGACAAAAACTCCTACTCGTAGCTTTATATGTGGCCAAATGTGGAGTACTATAAGCACCTCTGTTTTAGTTTCACTAAAAGTCATTGGCAGATTCAAGTTTCTTCTATAGAAACTTACCTTGGGAAGAGGTGGAATATCCTCATCCATATGATACCCAGCGATGTTGACAACGTTAGGAGGCGAGCTGAACACCGGAGTCAGGGATTCGTGGGAGTTGACGAACATTATAGATACATTGTGGAAGGCATCGTCGAATGGGGGCAGAGTGAGGCCGCGAGCGGCTGCTATAGGTTCGAATAGTTTCTCGTAAAGGCTGATTATTTTGGGCCGGTCTAACCTAGAATAAAAAATGTGGTTTCAAAAAAACTAAAAAACATACAGGGTGGCAACATCGACGCGAAATCTTTTACCATGGATTCAGTACATGATTCTGCGTCGAAATTTTTCGTCGATTATTAAAAATAAAATGCGGTTTCATAAAAAAGTGCAATACCTACGCAGTCAAAATGTGTGGAACAGTCCACAGATTTCCCACTCCACAGATTGCAGGAAAGCGAGAGGAAAGATTTGCAGGGAAATGAGAGAAAAGACGTAACATATCAAAAACTGAAATCTGAATTTCAGGTTTAAGTATTCATATGATCAAATCAAAGCACTCGTTGCTCGTTGGCACAAAAAATTGGCAATAGGTACGTTTTCAGATTCATTTGTTTACATTTTGTCAAGTGGGGCTTCGGTGTATGATCAAGCGACTCCTTTCTGACTTTTGACATTTACTTACCACCCAGAAACAGTCATCGCAATATGAATAATGGCGTTCAAGGCTCGCTTGGTGAACGGCATGGGCGTGTCCGATGGGTTGAATAACAGAGGAATGGTGGCTACGGACCGGACCTCGTCAATCTGAGCCTCCAGTTGAGGGAACATCTGAGTGGAGGCCAGCGCGATCCAGGGAACTTGCTGCACTGCCGCGATACTGAAATGAAACAACACATTTTTCAAGGACCCGTTTGCGAAATATTAAGCTTTTAAGTGCAAATTTTTGTTAGATTCAAGTGTCCCTCCCCCCTGCTAGCTAAACGGTTGTACTTGGATTTGTGAAAAAAATCATAACAGTAGTATATATAACGAAATTAAAAGAAAAACTATCACAGCTAAGTAGACTGTACAGGTTAATTCGTAATACTCGTATTCGACCAACTTAAATTTGCAGTTTGAAAAACATTATCTCCCATACATTCCGTATGGGAAAACATGTTTTTCAACTACTATGTTAAGTTTGTTGTTCGGATAAATTCATTTCAACTACGGAACCCTTCATTGTGCGTGGTCCGACACGCACTTGGCCAGTTTTAATTATTTTATGAAAACTAACTTATCTAGCTTATATCACCTCAATCCAGCCATTAGGACGCTCGTCATCATCTTCCTAGCCTTATCCCATGTTACTTGAGGGTGGTGCAACACAGTTTCTTCTTCCATTCTCCCTTGTCAACCGTCACGCTATCATTCACTCTCTTCTCTCACACAATTCTACAATCTTTTCTTTGGCTATCTCCCTCTTTATCCGGCAACATTTATATGCATCACTCTTTTAGTCACATGGGTTTCCTCCCTCCTCATCACATGCCCATACCAAGCCATACGATTTCCTTTCAACTTTTCTGTCACTGGCGCCATAAAAAAAAAATTATATGCTCATTTCTTACTATATCCATTTCTCATCCATCTCAACATTCTCATCTCTGCTGCATTCAATCTTTACATATATACGCGTAAAAGACCTGAGAATCCCTGCCGTTGCTGTCGCGCAGTCGGGTAATAAGATAATACTTGTACATACCCAGCTAGAGCATCGGAGAAGAACTGCTCAGTAACTACAGCATCGAACTGCTGATTGATCAGAGCTTTTTTAACTGCTGGGTTGGTGATAACTTCTACAGTAATCTTGTCTGACGTCTCCTTGATCATGGCGAGACCCCCTGAGGCTGTCCTCATTTTTACAAAGTCCACTCCTGAAAAAGGCGCAATAGAATGATTAGATATTACTTCTTTCTATCATCAAGGACGAGGTAATCTTTTGATTAAAGCATGATAGAAACTAAATACGTTTATTTGCAGTAAACATGACGCAAAGAAATAACACAAACACGAAAGAACAAGTTGAGGGAAAATATGCGTCACAGCCACGCAAAACTGCCATCGCTCAGCATAATGCTGCGATCCTATGCGAGACAGAGCCACAGCGCTGGTTTAAAGCGACAGCCGGCGTTGACGTGATGATGGATGTCAACCGGTGAAGCATATGTATATTGAAATAAAAATAAGAAATAAAATATATACAAATAAGCCCCACGTCTCTGTACCAAACCCTGCTATCTAATTGCGTAACACATTTTCGTAAATGATTACGACTAATCTGTTTCATTTTGACAGTTCAACAACGTGCATTGCGTTATTTACGTTGTTGAGCACATTTTTTTCGAACATATTATGAAGCAATGGATAGCAATCTGTTTCAAAACGATTCAGATTCTGATTGATCGTGTATTACACAATTAGGGTACAATACGGTATATGCGTTGGGTTCTCTACAAAAAGTTATAATAACACAGAGAACGTAAGTACCTTCCAAAAACCGTTTGACGGAACTGATATCAAGAATGTTTAATGTTTTTGGAGGATTCTTGACTTTCTCTGGGAAGGGAGTCGCCCATGTCACCTGAAAAATTAAAAATATTGTTACCATACATACCTTTTAGGCAGAGGTCTAAACAACATGTCCCGGAATTAACGCACACCACCAAACACCACAATTAGAATATTATGTCAAGACCGAGAAGATGTGTCACTTTTGGTAAAATACTACGAAAAACTTTTTTCCGCCAGCCGATTCTACATTTTGAAGCTCTATCGAATGCAAAAACTCTCATGTGCATACTTCGTTTCAATCGTGTTTTGTTTATAAATTTCAAAATCTCGAATGTGCTTGCTAATTAGAAGTTGGTTTTTAAAATATCAACAGCAACATTAGATCACTTATAATCATAATACATACACTGAATTTTTACTATTATGTATAAAATATTGTTTATTTATTAAATTAGTTATACTGGTTGTGGGAGAAAATTGTGGTCACATTACAAATTATCGCACACGTATAGCGTAGTAGGTACTTCGTCCATTTTGGTTTGTTTTGACACAGCGGAAGTGTGACTGTAATTTACGTAGTTTTAATTATTTTTGAGATAAAAATGACAGAAAACGATTCTGAACAAATTACTTTCATAATTATTCAGTTACACATTGAATAAGTACACCCATATTTCGTCAATTTAAGAGCGTCGATCGTGAGCCTACTGCCACAAAGCATAAATCCAGACTCCCGGCTGCCATTGACAAATACACTCGAGAGCAATGAATCCGGGTCACTTAAAGAATCCTAAAAATCTCGGAAACTAAAAATGCTAGGTTAATGCAATAAATTGTATTAAATAGACAATGTAATACTCCTTAAATTAAGGTATTAAAACTTCTTAGTTATTGTAAAGTTATATCATAAAAAAATCAAATTTGAAAAAGGGCCACTTTCGAAGATGGAACTACGAAATTACAGCATTTGGTTTTGCTTTTGTTTGTAATCTGTCATTTATGTGGGTACATAAACCATGTTGATAGTGCTCTATATTCATTATTCAAGCTGAAATTATGTCGCTTACGCCTGAAGAATGCACCAGAATACTTACAATGCTGGAAACCGGCCGGAGTCAGCGCGATACAGCCAGGACTGTCGGTGTGTCGCTGTCAACAGTACAAAGAGTTCTCCGACGTTACGAAGAAACTGGTTCTAACCTACGCAGACCAGGAACGGGCAGAACCAGGTGTACCACAGCACGAGAAGACCGATACTTGGTGAACACCATGCTTCGAAATCGCTTTCTCACAGGAACTGAACTCACAAATCAGTTTCGACGCCTCGGAGGAAGTAACCCAAGTGCATGGACAGTAAGACGTCGGCTTGCTGAATCTAACTTAAAACCCCTTAGACCTGCAAACGGCCCTAAACTGGAGCGTGGGCATCGTATTTCAAGACTAAGATATGCCCAGAGCCACGTAAATTGGAGTATTGAAGATTGGTCAAAAGTTATGTTCTCCGACGAATCAAAATGTATGCTCTACAAGCACGATGGAAGACACAGAGTGTATCGAAGACCAGGGGAAAGATTCAAGCAAGCATGCATCGAAGAAAAAGTAGCCTACGGTGGTGGGTCTGTACTTGTGTGGGCCGGAATTTCTTCTGAAAGTCGCACAGAGCTGGTGATCATAGAAAACGGCTCTTTAACTAGCGTAAGATATGTGGAAGAAATCCTCAATGATCACGTTGGTCCATTTATGGTCAATTTAGGTGAGGATGCTATATTTATGCATGACAATGCCCGACCTCATACAGGTAGGATTGTGAATGACTACCTTCAAGAGATGAACATTACTCGTATGGAGTGGCCAGCGCGCAGCCCGGATATCAACCCGATCGAGCATGCTTGGGACGAGCTAGGCAGATGCGTAAAACAACGAAACCGTCCCCCAATCACGCTTCGTGAGCTCAAAATTGCTCTCACAGAGGAATGGGAGAATATTCCCCAAAATCGTATAAGGAACTTGGTGTACAGCATGCCAAACCGCGTAAACGCAGTAATGGAAGCACGAGGAGGCAATACGAAGTATTAAAATTCAAGAAAATCGTAATAAAGTTCAAAAATTTCATGTTTCCTATTTTTGTTCTAAGGAGAGATCAGCAGTTTTTTTCTTTATGTAATTTTGTGTTAATAAAATGTATGGTGACTCATTTTTTTTTTACTTTCATTTAAGGAGTATTACATTGTCTATTAAATACAATTTATTGCATTAACCTATCATTTTTAGTTTCCGAGATTTTTAACATTCTTTAAGTGACCCGGATTCATTGCTCTCGAGTGTATCTGATGGATAAACCCAATCACACATTGGTCGACCTGGAAACTAGGCCCCCAAGCTCAGCATAATCACATAGATTTTGTTAAGATTCCCAAAGATTTAAATCGTTAGATCTGATTGCGTAAAAAGATGTGTTTCTGTCGTTGACAATGACATTTGTATAGTATTGTCTCGCTCACTTATACTGTAACTACTGTACTGTAAAATCGTATCATATCGTTCCATGTGGGGTGTGTGAGCTCAGTCTTCTCAGTATGGGCACTCTTTTGTGCGACCTAAGTATGGTGAGGGCAAATCTAACGATTTTAATCTTTGAAAGTTTCTTATTGTCATTTGGTTTAAATAGGTTTTTATTTTTATTATTTTATTTATCTTTTATGTCGATTATTTTCTTTTAAATTTTGTGAATGTGAGAACATTGGAGACATAACAGACTGTACATTTGTGGACAATTTTATATTTTGCTAATTACCTGGTACATGTTGATACTACAGTGCGGGCCAACACTGTCCTCTCATACCTTTTAACACTGTAATTTGGAAACATTGTAAAAACCATTTACTTTTAAAAGAGTAACCGTGGAGTTTCTTGCCGGCTCTTCTCCATAGGAAACGACCAATTGGAACCGTGCACCTAGCTTCTGACGTTTCATAAGTGTCCTTGTAGGTTTATGTGAAATAAAATATTTTGAATTTTGAATTTTATTCTTCTAGGTTACACCTATTTTTGGTTTGCCTACATTAACATGTTATTCGTCTTTTATATATTAAGAATCGGATCTTACCGTGTGTCCTTTCTTCAGGAGAGCATCGACAATTCCCTTCCCGAGTGTGTTATGGCTGTGAGAAGGTGCTGGCACTACCACCAGGACGTGGTACCCATATGAGCTGGATATAGTTGCTAACAGCAGTAGCACGTTCAACTTCATTGTTTTCTAGAAAATATATTAAAGGAGATCAGTATGACATAAAATAATAGTAGATATAGAATGGCCTGCCATGGCAGAGGACAGATGTGTGTCGAAAATGGATAAGGGGGGGGGGGGGGCTTTTGACCAGTAGCACAGATGGTTCATTCCGCATTTTAGGTATGAAGTTACAAGTAGGTACGCAGCGCGGTCGACTTGTCGAATTCAGGGGGCGTAAAGGCTTTTACAAACAGGCGCGACACGCGACGCGACACAAAGACACCGCACGTCGCGCGCCGAGCGGTGTCTTTGAGTCGCGTCGCGTGTCGCGCCTGTTTGTAGGAGCCTTAACGTAGTCAGAAAATATAAGAGTTACGCGATAGAAAGAGAGGCAACTTCCAGGTGAATATCACTGTAGGTAATTAACGCTGTGCGACCTGAATTGCACTTTATTGTGGCGTAGCAAGAGTCGCTTTTTATTTAAGACGCAGATATATGACAGTGACCTTGAGTGGTTAGCTTGCGTGTTCTGTGCTGAGCTCAAGCAACGCGTCGTACGTCCAGCCAGTAATAGGACTCGCTCATGCAGGAGCGCTGTCGCAAATTAGACGCATTATTAATTTATTATACACAAAACAAAATATATTTTGATAAAACACGTATACTAAAAGATCTATAATTAAATTATCTTTAAAATGGTGAAGTTTTCAGAAACATACGCTTGATAGATTTTGCGTGATTCTCAGTTCTTTTATCCGCGTTAGACATAACTTTACAAATTAATTTCACTCTGTAATATAAACACTATCAAAAATATTAAGTTATTAAGAAAATGCTCTAATTTAACATACAGGCTGGCAGGGGCCCTCCCGGTCCGCCCAGAGCGGGAGAAGTTATTTGGTAATTTCCCAACCTCAAAAAAAAAAAAAAAAAGGCTGGCAGGGACATCGACGCGGAAACTGTTACCATGGATTCAGTACATGATTCTGATTCGTTGATATCTGTCGTCGGTTTAAAAAAAAAAATCTGCTGTTCCATACATTTTGACCGCGTAGGTATTGCACGTTTCTATGAAACAGCTGATTATTTTTTTAATAACCGTCGAAACTTTTCAACGCAGGGATCTTCAGAATCATGTAGGTACTGAATCCATGGTAAAAAAATTCTCGTCGATGGTGCAACCCTGTCTATTTTTTTTATAACATTAACACTACTCGTTTAGAAGTGATCTTCAAAATAAAATCATTAAAAGTCGGTTATCGTCGCCAAGGGCGGATCCAGGGGGGGGCACTGGGGCACGTGCACCCCCCAAACGGTTCAAGTAAAATAAAATCGAATCATCTGAATGGACTGGCCTGAATGCATATCTATCAAGAAATTGCTTCAATGATGAACGCTGAAGAAGTAGGATACTATATCTTCATAGAAAAAGTATTAATCCCAAAAACAGCATAGTGCAATTAAGATATGGGAGTTACGGAGACACTTCTTAACTGTCTGGCCCATTGTCTGGATCATTTTCTCCCAAAGAAGTAGGTAATAAAGATTAGTGATTTTGATGGCGCACTCAGTTCTGATGGTGATCGGTTTTACGAAATTTGCCGATGCTACATCTAAGTTGTGTCGTAGCCATTTGTAAACGTGCTACCATGGCATATAATTACAAGGTAAATATACGCTTTGGACGCACGGTTTTCCCTCTGTTACTTCTGTATTGATAGATGTAAGACACCCAAACACAATAAAATTAAATCCTAAGTTGGTTTGTTTGTTTGTTACGCTTTCACGCTAAAACGGCAGAACGGATTTGGATGAAATTTGGCACACGGGTGACCATGACCTGGGTTAGGACATAGGATACTTTTTATACGAAATTCCCACGGGATCGAGACTTAAGCGGTTGAAACCGTGGGGTGCAGCTAGTAGGTAAATAATAAACAAACAAAAATCATGAAGTCGACGATAATGTCCTCTCGACGATAAGAACATCTACATGATTATTTAACGAAAAGCTGAAGCAGAAAGTAATTCATTTTATCAAATTATTTTTCTCACATTCAAAACACCAACACTAAATATTTTTATTTCACTAAAACGCCTCAAAAGGGTTATTTATCACACTGATATTTACTTACTGATTGAACGCGAAATGCGTCCGTGTCGCGTTTTAAGGTAACCTTGACTGTCATGTCGGTAGCTTTAATCTACGCTAAATATAATGTCGAGGAATTGATAATGTATCAATATTTTTACCTATAAGTATCACTGTTTGAATGACCTAAGCAGGCTTATTTCAATGAATATTTTGTAAAAAAAATATCGTTCTCTTTTTGAAGTGAAATGATACTTTGCGCTCTTTCTAACAACAGTTAAAGCGCGGTCACTGTCCAAATTCTTCGTAAGTTATTAAAAACAAAATCAGATGTTTCATAGAAAAGTGCAATACCTACGCGGTCAAAATGTATGGAACAGTAGATTTTTTTTTAAATAACCGGCTTTCATAATCATGTACTGATGCCATGGTAACAGTTTTAGCGTCGATGTCCCTGTCTGTACATTTAGTAAAAAAGCATTATTTTGACATTACAAACAGACATTTATTTTGTTTTAATTTGTTTGTATTTATGTAATAATGTATAGATTATTGATCGTAAAGCCTCGTAGTTTTTCGACAATCGTTACGGGTAGTCAGAAGCCCGACAGTCTGACAGACAACCAATCCGTCTCACCAAGGAGCGTGTTACCTCAGTAAATGGGTTGTGCAGGTCAGATGGCAGTCGCTCCATGTAAAATAGTGGTATTCAGCTGCATCCGGTTAGACTTCAAACCGAACTTAAAATAAGAAAAACGCTAAACAGATGATGAAACAAACCGCTGTACTTAAAGGGGATGCGCTAAGGTAGCCCGCGAGAGACAAATTTTCTTGAGTTTTTTTCCATTTTGCAGGTCAGTATCATGTTCTATGTTGATTAAAATATGATTCGCGACCGTAAAAAATATGGCTTTACATAATTATAATCATTACAATCAGCAATACAACTCCATAAGTTAGCATAATTGTCAAATGTCATGATTTCATGAAATAGTCATTCAATGGGATTATGTACATGAACTTAGAGAGTTGTATTGATCATTTTTATGATTATAATTCTATAATTAAACAATTGATACGGCCGCGAATCATATTTAGATCTACATAGAACATGATACTGACCTGCAAAATGCAAAAAACGAAAGAAAATTTGAATTTCGCGGGCTACCTTGACGCTTTCGCCTTAAATAGGTATTACAAAGCGTTTCTCGATTCAGCATGATTTGACAAAAATGTTTATCAATGAATACATTCAATATTGTATTGACTTAATATTTATATAAGTACTGAAAATGTGCAAGATAATACGTAAGATAACATTATTTTTAGGACCTATAAATTCCTTAAACTGTAAAGCTGAACATGGTGTCCAGAATATAAAATAAAATAGTGAATAAATGCATGGTAATATTATTTAATAATAATAAAATAAGAATGTATGTTGTGTTATGGGCCGCGAATCATATTTAGATCTACATAGAACATGATACTGACCTGCAAAATGCAAAAAACGAAAGAAAATTTGAATTTCGCGGGCTACCTTGACGCTTTCGCCTTAAATAGGTATTACAAAGCGTTTCTCGATTCAGCATGATTTGACAAAAATGTTTATCAATGAATACATTCAATATTGTATTGACTTAATATTTATATAAGTACTGAAAATGTGCAAGATAATACGTAAGATAACATTATTTTTAGGACCTATAAATTCCTTAAACTGTAAAGCTGAACATGGTGTCCAGAATATAAAATAAAATAGTGAATAAATGCATGGTAATATTATTTAATAATAATAAAATAAGAATGTATGTTAACTTAATAAAGCACGCTTGCTTGCAGCAGAATACAATGACATTTAAGTTATAAGATCTCACCTGTACCAAAACAATGTATTTCTGGCAAATAAACAATTGATTTGATTTTGTGTCGATTCCCCGGGGGGTTGGGCAAACTGTTATTGGCTTTAACAGCAGTGATAGCCTAGTGGTGTGACTGTTAGGAATAATGTATAATTTTGCAATGTTTGTAAGTATGTGAGCACCATGTATCTATCACATAATTAATGTATCTGTCATTGCTTCATTTTTCATTCTTTTTACCTATCGTGGTATAGTAATCTTATTCTAGATGCATCGTCTTCACATATAATTGACTATATCTACACGTATACAGAGTGACAAAAACTGTTACTGTTACTGTAATGCAGGGGGGTTCAGAATGACGTACTGAATGCATGGTAACAGATTTCGCGTCAATGGGGACCCTGCCATCCTATATAACCTATGATTATAACTATTCTATGTATTTATCTTTATTCGGTAAAACGCGCTATAACTAGTTGCTTTGTAAACGTCACTTTTCCCGCCTATTTTTCTGTCATTGTCATCGCGGTGTAATGTCGGACGCTCTCCCTCAATGCGATATTTTTGATGAATCCGAGCATTTTGAATAAAACGCTGCTAAACAGTAATTTGAGCGAATTTCCCGTGTTTAATGTGCCATGTAACTTTCTTTCTGTTGCGACGGTCAAGACCCACACACACAAGACATAACCTCTTGACCGTCGATTATACTTGTCTTATACTTATGATTATACTTATTTAATGTATTTATCTATCTGTGATTGTATGTATTCTATGAAATTATCATAATTTATCTATCTATCTAAATGTGTATCTAGTTCATAATATATTTTTGTTCACACGCATAGCTACGTTATTGTATCGAAACACAAACGCACACTACTACCCGTTTTCACTAAACGACAGCTACATAGAAGCACGCTGTTGAATTTTCAACTTTCGGCGGTGATCCGAGCGTTGAAAATCTAACGGCGCGGTTTTATTTAGGCATTCGTTTTTGCTTAGTATTAGAGTACGTTGTTCATCAATGGTGGAGTAATTACTTCCTCGTCAAAATTGAACTTTGTATTTATTTACCTATCTATAAGACATGGCGCACACTATGCGACATGCGACTGCGACAGCTCCGGCGACTAGACGCAACGACAGACTGCGGCAGACAATTTTCATATACCTATTTATTTTGTTCAAAGCTTGGCTTCGAGTCGATCGTCGCGACGACAGGCTATGGAAGCCGCACGCTCTCGTTACTTGTCGCAGCGACTAGACGCATGACGCACACGCACACCTGACTACAGTCGCATGCGACAAGCCAGCGTCAGTTTAGCTGTGAGTGCTGAGGAAGGTGCACGTGTTTGTATAGCGAATCGCAGCATGGATACGTTCGATGCCGATATTTTTAAATCGGATGTCGAATACGAAAAGAAAATGATCGCTTCCTACACGTCATCTATCGTAACGACTAGTCGCAGATACTAACGACAACTCTGCGTCTTGGTGCAGCGACAAGACGCACACAGACACCGTTTGCGCTGCCACTAAATATGTTTTTTGCAGCAGTTTCATTCGCTGGCTAGCCATTGGCTGACGTCAACTATCTGGCCAGTCAATTTGTGACTTAAAAAAGATAATACCTACATCTCTTCAAAATTCGAACGGTGTCTCGTTGTAAATCGTACTTCAAAATCGAATGAGTTCACTTTAGAATCGTGTGCGATCACTTGAGTGAAGATCGAAGTGAACTTTGCACGGCAGAAATAATTGAATAGGTAATTGAACATACTTATATTATAAATAATAAACAGCTTTATCAGATAACGCCGTCCATCTCATATCTCGAAATTTATAAATTTATCGATAACATTGGCACGTCGCGTTGCTTTAGTGAATAATATCGAGTGTAGACTTATTTTTAATTATATAACACCGGTTAATCGGTTGAAGGACACTGAACAATTGAGGTTTTATTTTTATTACGTCTGAGGGCATTTTGAACTCAAATGAACGATTTTGTTTTATTTTCTGAGCGTTTGTTTGCATATTTCATCATTTTGTTGTGTTGTGTTGACTGTTCTAGTTTCTAGATATCAAAGAATTGTGAGTTTGTTTTGTTTATTTTGTAGTTGATAAGACTATTTATTTATTTAAAATTTTATCTGCCATGCAGCATACTGATCACTTTAATTTGGTTGAATTAACCAAATTGAATTGTGTTAACATAAAAGTGAATGTTTCTATGTCGATCATAACTTTTATTTTGGCGCCTTTCAATTAAAGTGAATCAATTTAGTTAAACCGTGTAATATTGCTATCGACCATAATTTATTAAAAAATAAAATTTCGAAATAATTTTAAAAACAAATGTATTCGCTTTCGAATAGGGATGGTCCCTGGGTAAAAAAAATAAATTCTATTTAGTCCGTCAGTCAGCTAATAAAAAAATATTAGACACGGTACATATTTTGCTTTATCGTAATAATAAAAAAAACACTTAGATTTAACGCATTAAAGTTGGGGAGTGTAAGTTTAAAATCTACATACTCGTGACGTCATGGCACATTTTGACTCAATGTATTGCCGTAATCTGTTGATAACGAAAAAAAAATATGTGTGCAATATTTTTTAATAATAAAAAAAAAATGTTACGTCCCTATTGTGTGGTCACTTGAGTGAGGTTTGTAGTAAATTTTACAGAATAGCATTTATTTATTTTTGTCCAGTTATAAAATCTGAATGGTAACTTGAAATACTGTCACCATGAAGGCCACATTAGCAGTTCTGATGCTGTGTATATCCAGTAGTTTGGCAAACAAGATTCTGTGCGTATTCCCTGCTCCAACGAAGAGTCATGATCATCTGGCAAAAGGTGTTGTACAGGCGCTGCTGAAGGCTGGACATGAGGTTAGTGATACTTGTAAAACAATTATGTGCTATTGACACTGTTTCGGGTCAGGGCTACTCCCTAAGTTCGTAAACGAAGATACGGGCCCGTCCGAAAATAATTCGTTACTCCGGAGTGAACCCTACTCCCGATTAATTAACTTTTTTCAGACGGGCTTAGCATGGGCGTACCCAGCTTTTGCCCCGGGGGCCAAATCAGAAATTTCTTAAGCCGGGTGGGTCCCCCACACACTACACGAAACTTGAGGTAGGTGAAGGTAGTGTGTAGGGGAAACACTCGCAGGAGATCCTGCTTTATAGGTAGTAAAATAAATAAACTGCAAAAATTGCTAAAAGCAAGCACGCTTGCTGTGTAAGCGTATTTTGCATGATACAACATGACCGCCTGCGCAGCGCTGTTTTTTCTAAAATTTATGCATATAATATATTTGAACTGTAAAGAAGGCCTTAACGTGACTCTAACATAATTTTTATCGACAACAGTGGTCGGCCAACGGTCCTTTCTCGTAGTCAAACTAGTAGGTACTTCGGCATAAAAAATCCAGAGGGGCCCCCCTGCCCCCCTCCCCCTGGGTACGCCCATGCGGGCAAAAACACATCGGAAGTAAGGATAATTGTCAAATTGTAATTGAAACGAAGTTCCTTATCGCGCGTTGTGAAAGGGACGGAAAAAATTCTCACGAAAAGTTGTAACGACACTTTTTGCTATAGTAAGCTATTGTAAGCTGTGTGGCGTGCGCATGTTTCTCTGTTCATTCTTAGTTCGGGCCCCAAAATAATCTTACGTCCGTAGGTAATATGGAGTAAGAAACGCCCGTACTTCGGCCGAAACTACGGACTTCGTGCGTAGGGAGTAGACCTCCAGGCCCTTCAGGTCCTTCAGGGTAATCATGTATTGTCTGTTGTATAAGTATTTGATAAAGTTTAAACAAACCGTTTTCAGTTTAAACTCTAAGGCCCGTATTACAGAACCTCACTCAAGACTCAAGCATTACTTAAAACTGGTTTCAACCAATCAAAAGGCTTTAAACGAGTTTTAAGTAATGCTTGAGTTTTGAGTGAGGTTCTGTAAGACGGGCCTAAGTGGTCTAAGGACACTAAGCCCTGAAGGCCCTGTCTCTGAAATACAGGGTGGATTTTTTCAATAGGGCAGTAAGGGCACCATAACCGTAGTCGCTGCAAGAAAAAGGTCTTAAGTTTTGCATCAAAAAAAGTTTTTGTGAAAACTGCCAATTTTCTTGGAGATTTTTTTTTTCAAAAACTGTTAACGTAGATCAAAACGTCTCAAAAAGTTAAGGACGGTCTCCTAAGACCGTTTTCCTGTAGCTACAACGGTTAAGGCAGCTGCCCTTACTGCCCCATCTTAAAAATAGGACAGGTCTGTTCTGTTTCACATCATGTATGACAGACATGCATTTGTTTCTTCTAGATAACTTGGGCCACTCCATATGAGAAGAAAGATATTCATGCAAACCTGACGATTATAGATCTGCCAGCTACTCGGGAGATTTTTAAATGTAAGTCAACACTATTCAGCCTTCCGCTGTATTACCACTGCATGACATCAGGGTCTCTTCTAATGAAGTAAAGGAACGATTAATCATCAGGGGGCCTAAAACGGCCACGTTAAGCAATTCCTCTATGGTGACACATATTTTAGCTGAATCATATTCAATACAATTCATATCAGAATCATATTGGATGTAAATATTGCCGCATGAAAAAAATGAAGACCGTAATTTTACCAATTAATTTTTCTTTACAGTTTTTATTAATTAAATGAGATTTTTATTTTTTTATTTCTACAGTTTAAATGTTATTTCAATATAATACAAAACTGTCAAACAGATGAATTGCGTAATATGAATTGAAGGCAGAAAATATTATCAGCTGATGTGACAGGTATTACGTTTAGTCGGTTACTTGACAGCTGTCACGTCACGTGGTTTTTTTTGTTTAAGTACCTAAATCTATGGAGTAGGTTACAGTATAAATTATAACTAAGATATAGATAATTCGTACTTTACGGAAAATAGGTGCCAAGGGATTTTTAAAAGGTTTTCACGGATTGAGAAATACCCGCCACCTCCCACAGACATTTGCCCCTCTCCCCCGTTGAGCGGCACATAGATCCGCGCCTGGTCATCATCATGCTTTCAGCCGAAAGACTTCCACTGCTGGACATTTGTCTCCCCCAAGCACCGCTACTTTGACCGGTTCTTCTCGTATCCAGCGGATTCCTGCGGTCTTCACCAGGTCATCGGTCCATCCGCGCTTGGTGAAAAGTGATAATAACATCAATGGGGTAATCATAAAAGATTGCTTCTCCACAGCCGTTGATATGATGAACTCTGGGAATAGTATAAACTTCATCAGGAATTTTGCCAGAAATGTGTCCCGGACTTCTGCCGAGAATCCAGAACTTCGGAAGGTGCTGGTGGAACAGCAGTTCGATGCTGTGATCTCTACGTGGTTCATCAATGATTTTGAAGCTGGGTGAGTGTCTACCTTGGTATTTAATTCAAATTTTTCTGCTTCTGACGACCCTTAACAACTGTCAAAAGATCGACGAATGATAGCCGGGCGCAGCAGCTTAACGTGCTTTCCGAGGCACGGATGTCTCAGTATGTAGAAATGGTCACCCATCCACGAACCAGGCTCGCCAAGCATAGCTTAATCTGATCGAACGACCCGTGCGGCTGTTATTACTAACTCACGAACCCCTCCCCTTAAGACGCAGATATATGCCAGTGACCTTAAGTGGTTAGTTTTAGAGTTCACGCAACGCGTCGTAAGCCAGTAATAGGACTCACCCGTCAAAGAACGCTGTCCCAAGTTAGAGGCATTATTAATATAATATTAATACATAAAACAAAAGCTATTTTAATGAAACACGTATAATAAAAGATCAATAATTAAGTTATCTTTGAAATGGTGAAGGTTTCAGAAAAAATACGATTGATAGATTTTGCGTGATTCTCAGTTTTTTATCCGCTTTAGACATAACTTTACAAATTAATTTCACTATGTAATATAAACATAATCTAAAATAAAAAAATTGAGAGGTGTCAAGGGACACCCGGATGGAACGAAGTTCGAAGAGAGAAAGAGACAGACAGAGAAACATGCGCACGCCGCACAGCTTACAATAGCTTACTATAGCAAAAAGTGTCGTTACAACTTTTCGTGAGATTTTTTTCCGTCTAGCCCCCTTTACAATATACTGCTTCACAAATATAATTTGACCCTGCCTTCTTCCAGCTACGCAGCTATCCAACAAGTTCCCTGGATTCTCCTCAGCTCGGTAGGAGTCCACCCAAACCTAGAGGCTCTAGTAGATGAGGTCCGGTCCATTAACACGGTGCCTTTGCACTTCAACGACTGCCCGATGCCCATGAGTGCGGGCAGACGGATGCTAAACGGGCTGTTTTATTTGCTCATGACTGTGGACAGCTGGTAAGAAACAGCTTCGTTAAGGGGGATGCACTAAGGTACCCCCAGGTTCAAATTTTCTTTAGTTTTTTGCATTTTGCAGGTCAGTGTCAGGTTTTATGTTTATTAAAATATGATTCGCGATTGTTGTAAATTTTGGGCGACCGAGCTCTGCTCGGGTAAAAATAGGGAGAAAGTGAATTTTTCCAGATATACGACCTAGCTATAGATCGATTTTTCGCCCCTGTAAACCTCTTTATTGCAACTTTCATCAAAATCGTTAGAGCCGTTTTCGATAACGTGAAAGTCGCTCGCGCGGTAAACTCTAATTGCGCGATGCAGGATTTGTGTGACGTCAGATCTTTGATGCGTAGTTCGCATGTAGATGCCGCCACAATTTCTTTGAGCTTCGCTAGATGGTAAAAAATCTTTCTCTATAATCGCCAGGTTCGATGAACCCCGCCAGGCCGCTATTTACGAGGAAATCTACGCTCCTTTAGCAGCTGAGCGTGGCGTGCCTCTCCCCCCATTTCATGAGGCACAGCACAACGTGTCCATCCTACTGGCCAACTCGCACGAGTCTATAGGACCTGCGCTCAGTCTGCCTCCGAATGTTATCAACATTGCTGGTTATCATATTGATGATAAGCCTGCTCCGTTGCCTAAGGTATGGTGAAACGGTTTTTGCACTTGGTACTAAACCCATTTTTTTTTATCCATATTTTATCAGCCGGGTCAGTACCCTAATTGCGTAATACACGATCAATCAGAACCTGAATCGTTTTGAAACAGATTGCTAATCCATTGCATCATAAGTTCGAAAAAAAAATCTGCTCAACAACGTAAATAACGCAATGAATGTTGTTGAACTGTCAAAATGAAACAGATCAGTCGTAATCATTTACGAAAATTTGTTACGTAATTTGATAGCATGTCTCCTCTTTATAAATCGTGGACTCTGGGCAATATAGTTCAACCCCAAATATACAAAAAGTTAAATAATTTCCTATTACATGGGACGACAACATCTCTGCCTAATACTTTGTGGATTACAGCCGTAATCATAAAAGATGCGTGTTTTGGTAATCTTTTGGTTTTAGTAACACAGTACCTGAAAAAAACAAACGCACTGATTGACGAAATATCTAGACTTCTTATCTATGATTGATGCAAACAACAATAATCACATAAGACGGTAGGATATTCGTCAATCACAGCAGTGATTGTGGCAAAACAATCTACTAATGGGTAACTATATCGTCTAATGGGCCCGGACCTCAAGATCATTTTTCAATCCCAGAGTCAACTGGTCAAAATAATTTTACTGACACTCTTTTGTTCCAAAATGTGGCTTCTTGCGTTACAAATACTACAAAACAGTAGCTTTCCTTTAATGAAGAGCTTTATATAATTCAGGACCTGCAAGACCTCCTGGACGGCTCCCCCCAGGGTGTAGTGTACTTCAGCATGGGCTCGGTGTTGAAGTCTGCGGAGCTGAAGCCGCACACACGCGCGGCGCTGCTGCAACTGTTCTCCTCGCTGCCCTACACCGTGCTGTGGAAGTTCGAGGAGCCGCTCACCGGTCTACCACCCAACGTGCACGTGCGGCCCTGGCTGCCACAGCCTAGCGTGCTCGGTAATATTTTCTTGTTTCTTTAGGGCTTACACCCGAATACTGAAACGCCACTCAAAACTTAAGCGTTACTTATGACTCGTTTAAAGCCTTTTGATTGGTTGAAACTAGTTTTAAGTAACGCTTAAGTTTTGAGTGGCGTTTCAGTATTCGGGTGTTAGTTTTTTGTTCTTTAGTGAGACCTACGCTGTTGTGATTTTTACCTTGTAACTTATACATCGGTTATTACTTTAAAACGTAATTCACTGCATTCATCCGGACATCTCATGGAACTCCAAAAATATAACGACAACTGGCAAGATCGTCTTCAATATGCCCGTGAACACAATGACTAAGGGGCTAACTTATAGTGACGATATAAAAGGAGAAATTAAGAGTTAGCACATGGGTTTTTGTAGTTTCTGCCTCATCATTTCATCACCAACAGCTCGTCTTCTAACTGCAGACACTGGAAGCCTCTTTTCGATTGTGCCAGTATCCACTCTCATTTTAATCAGAGTGGAAACTGGCACAACCGAATGATGAATGATGGTACATACATAGCATAATCAGCCTATAATGTTCCCACTTCTGGGACACAGGCCTCCTCTCTGTAAGTGGGCCGTTATCCACCACGCGGGCCCACTGCGGGTTGCTAGATGTCACATGTCTTCGAATTGTTGGTTCTAGGACTTGCCGGTTTCCCCACCATGTTTTCCTTCACCGTATTTAGAGCGGTGGTGATGAAATAATTTACACAAAGTAAAGCAACTTTCAGGTTTCGACCCTACGACTTACAACTCGTAAGTCACGGCCGTTACAACTGAGCCACTACTGCTCTGCATGGTAGATGACATGTCACCACATTACTCTTTACTAAAGATATTTATTCTCGAAAAGTCACAAAGTCACTTATAATTATGACATAAGAACTGTGTTTCTAAAAAAGTACGTCACAATCGTCACTGCATCAACTTTTTTTTTAAATTATATTTCCGATTATAGGAGACCACACTCACTTTATATCTAGAGACAAGTTTGACAAGGACAAATTAATTATAATAAATCAAAATACCTACATTACACGAAAATCTACAAAGGAAAACAAAATTAAGATACAGGCGTGCATCCAATATGCGCTTTTATAATTTCTAACGCGACGATATTATCGTGGACGTCCACAGCATCACGATAACTCAGGGAAGTAAAATTTATGGTAAGGGAAAAAATATGAAGACCTTTCAAATTTCCCTCCACGATAACGTGCACATATTTCCATTTTTATTTTATGTCCACATCCACGATAATATCGCACATTGCATTTAGTTTTTAGGAAGAGTGTCATCAGAATGTCATGGCTTAACTTTTCAGCCCACAAAAACATCAAGGTCTTCATAACCCACGGTGGTCTACTAAGCACCCTAGAAGCCATCCATGCTGGAGTGCCTCTCTTAGCAGTTCCAGTCTTCGGAGACCAGCCAGGGAACGCTGAACGAGCCAGACGTGCTGGTTACGCGTTGAGAGTCGACTTCCACCCAGATTTGGCTGAGGAGTTGGGCGTGGCGCTCAAAGAGATGCTGAGTAATGATAGGTACGTGCACGCACATGTGTGTCTGTCAGTCTGCATCATTCCACAGCTGGGCAAAACTGTCCCACATAACAGCGAAACGTAAAAAAAAAAGATATATTCAATTCGAAAGTCTTGTTTTTGACAACTCTCTCACCCTCATCTGATGGTTAGTTCATCACCTCTGTGTTCCCGCAGATATATTAACGGCTACATTTAATAAAAATTAAATGGCAAAAAATAAAAATTAAGTTCTTCTACATTTCAGGGGAACTTTAAAAATCATCTCTGGCATAATTTATAACCCAAATCAATTTTAAAGTGACCACTCCGCCAAAAGATTCACAGGCGAAGATTGCCTGACCCAAATGGCGGCGACGTTGTGAAAAGATAAATATCACTCATCTCTCCAGTAGTCCATTGCCTAGTCAAGGATGCATATACAGTATGGCTCGCAAATCCTTCCATATCCGGAGCACGTCTTCCCTACCAATACCGCACCACCTGGTCTACTCTCTGATATGCAATGGCCTCTGTAGCATCATGCAACATGAGGCTCCAGCGGCTAGTGCAAATCTTGGGGTTCAATCGATTTATTGAGTCTGGTTAAACCGCACTGACACCGGTGCATTTAATTAATTCATTCATTCAAATCAATTTTAAAGTTACCAATTAACTTGAAATGATTCACCTCAACCAACTAGAAGCTACTTGACATCAATTCTTATAAAAATCTAGTAGGTTCAGTTTGTTCAGGACTTGGTCCACATTTACTGCCGCTGAGTGTATCTGTATGAATACGAAGAATAATGTTCTCGTTGGTTGCAGCTACTACAACAAAGCACAATACTTGTCGAAGATATTCCGCGCACGGCCCGCACCGCCATCAGACCTGATCGCTTTTTACGTGAAACTCGCTATTGAAAGCAAAGGTAAGTCCTTCATCATCACACGTTGGGATGTTGTGGATATTCGCAGCCGCATCCACAATCGCAGTCCGCATCCGCAGAGCTGCGGATGCAGATGTGGGTGGGTAAGGGTGAATATAAATGTAAAATCATAATCAACAAATAGAAATTATAATCATTATATCGCACCTTTGGTAGAACAAGGGCATAATTGTCATAAATTGCCAAACGAATGTCTTTGTCCCTCCAGTTCAAAGGGCCTTTTTAAAGCATTTCTGCATATTTAAGTCATTTTGGTAATTTATGACAATTATGCCCTTGTTCTACCAAAGGTGCGATATCATCAATATAGGTCTAAATCGTCACTTTTTCACGAAATGGTCTAAGGCCGCGCGCACCTTTCATGCGTTTTCGTACGAATTTCACTCGTCCGTGCACGTAAGTCCATGGTCGTACGTATTGAGTGCGCAAACTGGATACCTTTTTCACCGTCAAATAGAACAAATCCCAAAAAGTTCGGATTACTTTCGGACGTCGCAACTATACGTATACGTATACGTACGACTAATCGCACCCGTCTAAGTCGATCCCGAGGAAGGTCGGGATCGTTCGTGCGTGTTCGTACGTGTACGCACAAGTTACTATCCATCAAACACATATATGTAATATCGAGAGATATTAATTTTTAAATGAATATAATTGAGTTATTATTTTATTATAATTTCCGTGAGTTGTATTATGATCAACATACAATTAAACAGCGCGGCAGCGCAGTAATTTTGAGAAAAAACGTAAGAAATTATGAGTTTCGCCTTGCCGCCTTGATACCTTAATAAAACTTGAGTTCCGCGGATGTGAGCCACCAAAAATCGGCGTTGGCAGCTTTAAAAAAATCGGCATCCGCAACATCCCTGATCTCAAATAGCATCTGAAAATCTTTGGCCCGTGAATTGGTTGGTAAACGCCGTTTGATATCAAGGTCATGGCAGATACCCTCAGGTTAGGTAGAGCGTCGAGCTAGATGGCCTATGTCCAGCAGTTCCAGATATTCCGTAAACCCTTAAATCCATCATCAATTAGGTTGGCTGGTGAAAACTTTAGATAGATGGCGCTAGCACAGCTTTCATCTGTCAAGTTTGTGTTGGGTGTTGGCTTGCCTTGTTGACTGCGTTTTTTTTATTTATAACATTGAAAGAACTGTTGTGAAGAAATATGTAAGTATTTTTCATGGCGTTTATGTGAGTTAAAAGCTGAATTGAAGAAACGAGGTGCATCTTAACGAGGAACGAAAGCAGACCTTGTCAAATCAAATCAAATGTCAAATTAAACGTCAAATCAATGTCAAATCAAATGTCAAATCTTGAACATGATGTTGACTGGGGATAAAAAATCTCTTAAAAGACTAAAGTCTATCAGTCAGATAATAAAAAAATATTAGACACCTATTTTTGGCTTTATCATATAGCTCGCTACGTCACAAGTCAGAAATATACTGGGGAGTGACGTCATGCCACATTTTAACTCAATGTAATTGCCGTAATCTTTTGATTACGTGAAAAAAGAAAAAATACGTGTCCAATATTTGAAATCTACATGACTGACAAAATTTTAGTCAACATCTTTTCTTTTGATTTTGATTAAAGCTACGCTAGCGCCACTTTGACAGTTGCCAACCCCATTATCTGCCTAGCCTTTTCCCAACTATGTTGAGGTCATCAGTATTTTACTTTCTTATAGTTCTGACCCAAAATTATTTTTCAGGAGCATACCACCTCCGCTCTCTTTCCTTAAAGTACAGCTGGTACGAGCGCTGGATGCTCGACCTCGTGCTCGTACTGCTCGCAGTGCTCGCGGTGCTCATCACGCTCTTGCAGTTCGCTGTCAAAGCTTGTGTCAGAATAATTTCATGGAAGAGTAAAAAGGAAAATACGACGAAGAAGAGGAATTAGTGATAATATTCCTTCAAGTGCCATGTGTCCATTTGTAGATAACGTAATAAAATTAAGTATTTAATTTTTTTTTAATATATTTAATACAATATGTAAAAAAACCCTCTCTGATCCGACAGGGGCACATAGGTACTGCAATAACACTACCTAAAAGTAATAAAAAATCTTATTATTATTGAAAATAAAAAAGTTATTGCTATTTAAATTTCACATTTTTTCTACCAAAATTCCAATCCAAAAAAAATTGCAAATTTTCAACAGCGGTCATAAGTTATGACTTGTAGACACCCGCTGAAAGTCACGAGCCGACTTCCGGCCACAGTAGGCGCGGGCTTGCGGACGGTGAGCAATGGGTAGCTCGCCGTCCGATAAGGACCAGCCATGCGATTCTGTAAACATCGCACCGTGAAAACTTGGGTGAAGTGAGCTGTCAATAGTGTCAATCCCTGTGGAATGACAGCTCACTCCACGCTCACTTCACCTAAGTTTTCACGGTGAGATGGTTACAGAATAGCACTACTTTCCCGGGTCGTCAGCGCGTTGTGTTCCACGCGCGCCTCAAAGAGATGTCAGCACCAACTGACGGGGTCCGGAAGGGCCAATGCCTGCCGGGGTTGCGAGTTTGTCCGAAAGGGATATCGTGGCCCCGGCACACAGGCAACGGAAGGAACACGGGTGGGTTTTAGTCAGTAAAAGTCTGACACACCCTTCCGCTCCGCCCAGAGCGGGAGAAGTTATTTGATATTTAAAACCCACCCTCAAAAAAAAAAAAAAGGTACTACAATAACATTACCTTAAAGTAGTAATAAAAAATATTATTACTATTGAAAATAAAAAAGTTATTGCTATTTAAAATTCTCATTTTTTTGTTCCAAAATTACCCCAAATCCATAAAAAAATTGCAAATTTTCAACAGGGGTCATAAGTTATGACTTGTAGACACCCGCTAAACGACGGCCGCCGCTTCCCATGTACTAACCCGGTAATATTACCCATTGAAAAAAAAGGGGCGAATATTTTTTTTTTTTGTTTTTCCTGACAATTACCACATAAATATACTCTCAGTACGATACCTAACAACACCCTCACGGATTAGACAAGGTTTTTTATTTACATGTTGTAGTACAGGGAATCCTTTTGTAAAAATAATTATAATCATGGATCTATAAACAAAACTAATCGTTTTGTTTACCAATGGTAGTTTTTTTATTTCCAAACTGGGCATATTAATAGTTTCGTAAGCAAATTTTAGCTGTGACAGCTACTTCCATATGGGAGGGTCTACTATGCAAAGCTATGAAGTCTTTGCTTCATCATTGGTAAAGTCTTCATTTTAACCGATAACGGTCCGTAAATTAGGAATCCGTTATAAATAAGTTTACAGCGTTAAGCGAAGTGTCCACGGGCAATAAAATTTGCGGAAGTTAACTTGCGCAAGTGACTTCCAACGTGTAAACGCCGCGCAAGTGGACTTCTGCAAGTTTCAGTGACTTGCCGTACTTGCTGCAAGTCGTGTGCATATATGGTTGTTTTGAACTTGCAGCAAGCGCTTGCGTCTTTATTTTATTCACGCATAAATTTTTAAAGTTTTTAGCACAAGTTAATTTTTTAAGCTGGAAATTATTCAAGTAATTACTGGATACCCTTGATACATTGATTGTATGGGTCAAATTTTAAATTCAAATAAATATATGTATACTTGAGTAAACCCGAAACATACATGCTCGTAGGACCATAAATCTTGGCTGAAGTATTTAAAATTTCAACCAAAAACTTAAAAAAAAAATCTCAAAAAAAAAAGACAATCAATTTACTTTCTAAGTTCTATAATAAACTAAGAGATCAGGTGATAAGTCTTAAATACAAAACATTAAATTGACATTTATTTACAAAAGTGCGAGATATTTTTCGAATAGAAACAAATACTCCTTGGTCCGATGTTCGTCCGTCAACTTGTGCACTTGGATCTCTCCTTCTGGTGTTAACAGAGCCTGGGAACAAAATTGTGGATTATTTTTAATTAAGAGCGCTTATCCCAAAAGTTGGCAACGTCGCAAATACTTACCTCTTGATTAATTTGGTAATATTACTGTATGAAAATATGAAATGTGGCTAACTAGTTAACTAAAATATTGATTTTGAAATGCAATAATTAATATCGTAACACTGAATATTTAGTTTTAGATGTAAAAAAAGTATTTGGAAACTTTCCAAATGCCTTTTTACACTTAAAACGGTTACAAAATCAAATTCAGTGTTATAATTGCAATTCATTATTAATCTTCTAGTTCGCTAGCCTTATTTCATATTTCCATACAGTAATATTTATAAAAACAGTGAAATATTTGACATCTATTTGTGACGTTGCCCACTTGCAGAATAAAATCACTTAGCAAAGTTTGTTTCGAAGTTTCTTCTCAGAGTCGGTTAGAAAACACTGACCACATTTGGTTTTTATTGACGTGTAAGAATGTTTGTATACATACACCTAATTACAGAAATAAAATATTTTTTTCCATTAAAAATAGATGTCGCTAAGAATGCTTACCAGCGTACTGTCACCGGCTGTACATGCGCTCGCCACAGCATCTCCCGCCCATTTCGCGTAGATATCGCTGAACGAAAGCTCCCATTCAACCAAGCTGTCATCTTGTAGGGAGGCGAAGAGGCAGCAAGGATTGATGTGGGACCAGGATAATGATGTTACTGACAGCTGGAGGATTTAAAAACATATTATTAAGGGCTGAATTTTCAATCGTCAGATAACTTTTATCTGAGGAACAAATATGGCCGTTTGATATTATTTTCTATACAAAAGCTGTCAAACCGCAATCTTCCTTAGATATAAGTCAATATATATAAAAGAAAGTCGTGTTAGTTACACCACTTATAACTCAAGAACGGCTGAACCGATTTGGCTGAAAATTGGTGGGGAGGTAGCTTAGAACCAGGAGACGGACATAGGATACTTTTTAGTAGGGTAGGTAGGGTAGGTAGGGTAGGTAGGGTAGGTAGGGTAGGTAGGGTAGGTAGGGTAGGTAGGGTAGGTAGGGTAGGTAGGGTAGGTAGGGTAGGTAGGGTAGGTAGGGTAGGTAGGGTAGGTAGGGTAGGTAGGGTAGGTAGGGTAGGTAGGGTAGGTAGGGTAGGTAGGGTAGGTAGGGTAGGTAGGGTAGGTAGGGTAGGTAGGGTAGGTAGGGTAGGTAGGGTAGGTAGGGTAGGTAGGGTAGGTAGGGTAGGTAGGGTAGGTAGGGTAGGTAGGGTAGGTAGGGTAGGTAGGGTAGGTAGGGTAGGTAGGGTAGGTAGGGTAGGTAGGGTAGGTAGGGTAGGTAGGGTAGGTAGGGTAGGTAGGGTAGGTAGGGTAGGTAGGGTAGGTAGGGTAGGTAGGGTAGGTAGGGTAGGTAGGGTAGGTAGGGTAGGTAGGGTAGGTAGGGTAGGTAGGGTAGGTAGGGTAGGTAGGGTAGGTAGGGTAGGTAGGGTAGGTAGGGTAGGTAGGGTAGGTAGGGTAGGTAGGGTAGGTAGGGTAGGTAGGGTAGGTAGGGTAGGTAGGGTAGGTAGGGTAGGTAGGGTAGGTAGGGTAGGTAGGGTAGGTAGGGTAGGTAGGGTAGGTAGGGTAGGTAGGGTAGGTAGGGTAGGTAGGGTAGGTAGGGTAGGTAGGGTAGGTAGGGTAGGTAGGGTAGGTAGGGTAGGTAGGGTAGGTAGGGTAGGTAGGGTAGGTAGGGTAGGTAGGGTAGGTAGGGTAGGTAGGGTAGGTAGGGTAGGTAGGGTAGGTAGGGTCGGTAGGGTCGGTAGGGTAGGTAGGGTAGGCAGGTAGGTGCGCCGTAGATACGTACTTAGTGCTACTCGAGCGAAGCCGGGGCGGGCAGCTAGTTAACAATAAAAATAAAAATCGACGCCATAAACATGGCCGCCATCAGTTGCAATACTTAAGTGTGGTATATATTCAAGTTTCGCTACCTAGTAGAGGTTATTTTAGGCATTTTTATTACTTTATTTATTTATCTATACTAATATTATAAAAAGGTAAGATTTGTTTGTTTGTAAGTTTGTATGTATGGAGTAATCTCCGGAACTACCAGTCGAATTTGATAGCCCAATTCTCGAGGACGGTTATAGGCTATGTCACATCTCGCTACGACCCTTAGGAGCAGAGCAAAAAGAAAGTAACTCAAAAAGATCGCTTAGCGAAGACGAAGTAAAAGCGCGGGCGAGCAATGGGATGCGACGCGGGGCCAAAATTCACGCGGACGAACGGCAAAAGCTAGTATAACATAAAACGGTCAAGGTCAATTACATTTTTGTAAAAGGCAAATACAATAGCATAAAGTATACAACTACTCAACAGGCATACTCCAGATATACTGACAAGATTTTCTTACATTCGTCCGCGAACACATCACAGTCAGGCTTAGCGTCCAAGAGGACGTTAAGAGCAGAGAGTGTGCGACGGACAGGAGACTACGGCATGAAGTATTATTTTATCTTTATTTCCAGCTCATAAAAGAGAAGAATGAAAGCCTCTAGGTTAAAATGAAAGAATTTGTCATTCCGAGTATGTCAAGGTCGATTTAGACCAAACGAACTTAGAGCTAGGGTAAGAGTTAGATGTCAGCACCAACTGACGGGGTCCGTTAGGGCCAATGCCTGCCGGGGTTGCGAGTTGTCCGAAAGGGATATCGTGGCCCCGGCACACAGGCAACGGAAGGAACATGGGTGGGTTTTAGTCAGTAAAAGTCTAACACGCCCCCTCCCGCTCCACCCAGAGCGGGAGAATATATTTGATAATTTCCCACCCAAAAAAAGGTTAAAAGTTAGCATTAATTTCTCGATTGCCGCGATAATTTAGTAGGTATACTTAGATAGAACAACGAAAGATCTTTCTCGATTTACACAAACGAGAATGTCACAGAGTGGGGGTATAACGTGCATTCGCTCGTTTCGTCTAACCGCACCTTTATACTTTAGAGGTTTGAGGACCAGGGTGTAAAGTTCACTCATACTCTATAGAAAAGGGAGGATCCTCCGACCAGACGGATGTCGTGTCTGGTGGGCAACTGCCCGATGATTGATATTAGGACGGTGTATATATGTCAGTCGCGCGGTAAACTCTGCTTGCGCGATGCAGGATTTTGCGTGAAGTCAGTGTGATACGTAGTTCGCATGTGGCGTTGTAGATGCCGCCACAAACTCATAGAAAAGTTACTATACAAATGCCTCTACATATAATATACAGATTTCTCATTCTATTCTACGTATATGATAAAAGTAGATTATCTTTACATTGACATTTGCAAGAGAATTTCTTGGGGGAATTTCGAGAGTTCTTGATCTTGATTCTCCAAATCCAAAGCCTATTGCCATATTGAAACTTCCTCCGCAGCTCATGAAACGCACCATTAGTTCCTTTTAAATTATACAGGGTCAATTTAAATTAGCTAGCAAAACTCAGACGTCGATATCTACCACGACAAAATAAAAAAGATTGGACAAAAAATTTTTTGGGGTCAACGAGCACTAGGAGTTTTGTTAGGCACTTGAAGTATGAATTAAAAAAATCTGTTTCCGTTATCATTTGTTTTATCGTACACGTCTGTGAAGTTTACACAAAAAACGTCTTTTATTTAAACTGATATTTCAAATGACTACTACCTGTGGTCTTCGAATTTTTGGTTCTAGGACATGCAAGTTTCCTCACGATGTTTTCCGTCACCGTTTTGAGAGCAGTGGTGATGAAATTATTTACACAATTTAAAGCGCCTGTCTGGGTTCGAACCCACGACATGTGACATCTACCAACCCGCACTGGGCCCGCGTGGTAAATTACAGCCCACGCCCTCTCGAAGAGAGGATGCCTCTGTCCCAACAGTGGGATCATTATAGGCTGATTATGCTATCTCCTTCGATGGCAATCTAAATAGACTCGGGCCAAAATTCGGCCACGTGTTTGACGCCATCGCTACGACTACGTGACTATCGACACGACATTAAGTGTCCCATCGTTTGTGGAACAGCACCACATTTACACTCCAAGGCGGAGTCGTCTACGCATCTCCACCTGAACAGATTTTCCTTGCGTCGGCCAACCTGGGTCCGAGTCTATGCTACATGCGGTTGAAGACCCGAAAAAAAAACTCATCAAATTAACTTATTTTTCATTTTATCATGTTGAGAAAACGATACGCATCACGTCTGCGGAGTTTAGCTAGTTAATTTAATGTGACCCTGTATTTAGTTTAGTATATAATTAAAAATAATTGATTCATATATAAAACCTTTAGTTTCATTGACCAAGAATCAATCTACCTACAAGTGGATTATCCGGGTGTTATAACGCCCGCACTAACAATATCGATCGATGGTACCTTCTTATTGTCGCTTTAGTTAAAGCCATCGGGAATCTTACAATCCTTGACTTATTTTTATTGGTGGGTGGATTTTCTCCAGGAGCAACTGAAATAGTATCCAGTCTACACTACACAAATTGGAACGTATTTATTCACTCAATTTGCCTATTCCACCCTACTGTACGGGCGTCTAGTTGGATCGATAGTCATGAATAAATTACATAATACATGAAAAAAAATCTTACCTTAGAGCCTTTTCTCTCATGCTGGTGAGAGCGATTAGAAACAGTGCCGATGTATCTACCCTTGTGGTCTGAATGGACCTTTTCAATCTCCTTAGGTTGGATGTTCCTGTAATGCCTTTAACGTCATTATGTATTTAAAAACACAGCCTGGATTGTCGCGAAGGGGCGGGTACTTAGCCATAAGTAATAGTCGTCCAGACCAAATTTCGCCCATGACGACCAATCTCAACGGAGACGAGCCTTCAGCGCGGGATACATTATAGTGCACAAGTGTGGGCGCAGACACATGTGCACTCTCCCTTCCCTCACTCTCATAACTCGATGGGATGGCAATCCGACACGCCCGGAGATAGATCAGGCACAGGGCCAATGGCTTAGCGTGTTTTCATAAGCACGGGGGTATCACACCGCCGACTTCCAAACTTCGGGCTGTTACTAAGAAATTCCTAATGGAAAAAACCCAATAACACTTTGCCCGACCCAAGAATCGAACCCAGGCTCCACGCTCAGCAGTTGCGCTTGCGACCACGAGACCAACAGGTCAGCCCCGTAGCCAGAATTATACACAGCGTAAAGGACACGCAAACTGTTATTATGAATTCGGCACATGATCCTCGGATTTTTCGTATTTTTGATTGCAGGAAAACGAGAGGAAAGATGTTAGTACACATTGATGTACTTAAGTGCCTTTTTTTTTATAACTGGCCAAGAATTTTCTACTCTAGACCCACTGAACGTTTATATTTTAAGTCCCATGTAGGTAACAGGTGGCGAGATATTACCATCAAACGAGCGAAGATCTGATAAATTCACACTCCGGGCTACAGTAAATTTTCCTGCCCAATTACAATGCCCGACTCTGATTTCAAGACCCAACGTTAAGTAGTCGCGCTTGCGACCACTCTAGAACAACGAGACAGTTTAAAAAATAGTTGACTTACCTACAGTCCAATGTAAGTAGAACCCTGTTTTCAAGTAAAGAACAGACGCTGATTGTCCCAGTGTCGGTGGCAGCTAGGAAATATGGTAGTCGGTGCGGCGAAATTTCTATACATGTAACTGATGATGCGTTAGCTAGAAAGGGAGAAAACGTGTTTAGATTGCGTCTGCCTCGCTCTTTCTTCGTTATGAAACTGTGCAATCCCTTGTTTTTGACTGAAATACTATAGTGGGAAATTGGACGTATTATATGCCCCCAAAATGTAGCTAATGTCATTTTGGACGCATTTGGAGCGACGGTTTCGCTTTTATACGATGTATTATTAATTTATTAAATTCTATATGCCCAATACTTATGTGTAATGACAAAAGATCTTACTTGCAACACAGAACTTATTCATTTTAACGGCTCCGAGAATCCTTTTGCAGCACAAAACTTCACCACAGTTTTTAGCAATCAAATAATGATCTCGATCCTTCCAATTCATCACTTTCAAATCCTCGCAAACAATGCCACTCTCCCAATTTTTTGAAACATCTTTTTCAACTGACAACACTTTTTTAATTTTAGCACTGGCAGCGCTGGCTGGTCTGTCACTGTCAAAGTCAAAACTAATGGCGGATTTTGGGCGGGAAGCATCTTTTTTTATTATTGTTTTTTCTGGCTTTCTGCTTATCATTCTTCTTTTTGCTGCGTTTAGATTGAAGTTTGATTTTAAATCACCACTTTGTGGGTATTTTAGTGGGAGTTCTATGTGGTCTAATAAAGAAATTGTTTGGTTCTTTTCTAGTTTCATTCTGGACCAGAATGCCTGGCCAATGTCTGGCGGGATCGTCTTAGATTTTTGTTGTACTATTGACCATATTGTTAGAACACCTATACTTTGTAGCGATACGACCTGAAATAATGTAAAAAATACTTGATATTGATGAGCTACTTTTAGCGGCAAAGGATAACGTCAGGTAGGTATATGTCTATCTACAGTTTAAATGAGTGAATCAAAATTACTAACAACGTTCACAATTTTATTTAAATAAAACTTTAATCGTGCCAACTTTCATTTCGCACCTTTCAACCAAATTAAATACATTTGGTTGAACCGTGTTATATTGCCTTTAAATTACGGTATTCAAGCTTCTTCCAAGCCTTTAGCAATAAAGTACCATAAACGTACATAATAATATCTTGTTAAATGGCCTACACAATAGCCCTCCTATACTTATTTACACTGTTATTTGAAAATATTGTAAAAGCCAATTATTTTTAAAAGAGTGGAGTTTCTTTTCGGCTCTTCTCCATAGGAAACGACCAATTGGAACCGAGCAGCTAGCATCTAACGTTTCAAAAGTTACAAAGGTACTTATGAAACGTTAGATGCTACGGTTTATGTGAAATAAAATATTTTGTTTAAAAAAAAATTACCTATCTATAAAGTTTACCTGTCCCAAAATCCTTCGTCCGCCCTCCTGACTAATGATAGAATGCGGGTCACCAGTCACCTCCAAACCGACTATGCTGTCGGTGGTATCATCACTGCTCATGTTGAAGGCACTGTTCGTGTATGCACATGATTGTAGGGCGCAAGGGATGCTGGACTGAAATTTAAATCGTTAAAATTAAATGACTACCTCCTTGGTCTGTGATCACAAGCGCTACTGCTGAGCATGAGATCCTGGGGTTTGATTTGCGAGTCGGGCAGTGTTATTGGATTTTTCTATCTGGAATTTGTCTATAGCACCCCGGTCTGGATTTGTGCCCGGTTGGTGGTAAAATGGTCGCCCCTTATTAGATGGGACTTAAACATAACTGACGAAATGTGGGTGTACCTATAGGCACACCGCTGCTGAACCCCTCGGAAAATACAGGCGTGATGTAATGTTATGTTAAATGAAGCAAAAACCAAACCTGAGAACATAGTGCTTTTTTTTTTTAGGGTGGGAAATTATCAAATAACTTCTCTCGCTCTGGGCGAAGCGGGAGGCCGTGTCAGACTCTTACTGACTAAAACCAACCCGTGTTCCTTCAGTTGCCTGTACGTTGCCAGAGGCCACGGTATCCCTTTCGGACTTTCCCGCGACCACGGCAGGCGCCCGTCTGTTGTGCTGACATCTCTTTGAGGCGCGCGTGGAACACAACGCGCCGTCGACCCGGGCCGGGTCCTTATCGGACGGCGAGCTACCCATTGCTCACCGTCCGCAAGTCCGCGCCTGCGGTGGCCGGGAATCGGCCTGCGATTCCCGACGCCCAGGGCGTCTCGTACGGCGGCTAGGGGCTTGAGGGTGCGAAGAAACTTTAGTGCTATCATTTTTTTGGGACGCCCAGCTGTCTTGCATCAATTAGTGACAAAATTAAATCGCGGCTTTATCACGGAATTATATGAAAAATCAGAAGTTAATCCCCGTTTTCACTAAAACAATTTTTGTGTGTTTGTTACCCAATTACGCAAAAACGGCTGACCGATTTTGGATGAAATTTGGCACACAGATAGTTTATAACCTGGATTAACATATATTTAACATACCGGGGGATAATTTCCAACCTCCACTTGGGCAAAGCCGCGGGCGAAAGTTAGTGCATCAATAAAAGTTTCAACGAAAGTTGAAAATTGAACAGCGCGGTTTTATTTCGGAATTAGGTGTCGCCTAGCGTTAGTGAAAACAGTCATAATTCTCCTATTTAAGAAATTAAAGAAAAGTTCAAAACTTGAAACCTACGGCATCCAATCCAACGTTACTATTCTTATTATTCCACTCCCGATGCTTCTCGAACTCAGTGAGTTCTTTCTCATGTATTTCTACTAATTCAGTAGGTTTCTCCTCGCTGGCAACATCTTCCCGCCATGTCGGTTCTTCTGATAAATCCCAAAGATGTACTGAACTGAAATCAGGCATTTAAAAGACGTTATATTACTGTGTATTTATTTTGTATATCTATCTATATATATAAAAGAAAGTCGTGTTTGTTACAACACTTATAACTCGAGATCTGCTGGATCAATTTTCATGGTTTTTGATTCGTTCGTTAAGTGGGGTAGGTAGGGTAGGTGGGGTAGGTAGGGTTGGTGGGGTAGGTGAGGTAGGTGGGGTAGGTGGGGTAGGTGGGGTAGGTGGGGTAGGTGGGGTAGGTGGGGTAGGTGGGGTAGGTGGGGTAGGTGGGGTAGGTGGGGTAGGTGGGGTAGGTGGGGTAGGTGGGGTAGTTGGGGTAGGTGGGGTAGGTGGGGTAGGTGGGGTAGGTGGGGTAGGTAGGGTAGGTGGGGTAGGTAGGGTAGATAGGTGCGCCGTAGATAAGTACTTAGTGCTACTCGAGCGAAGCCGGGGCGGGCAGCTAGTATACCTATATTATAAAATAAAGTCGCTATTCACATCTGTGTGACCGCGTTCTTCTTCTAAACTAAGGAAAAGATTCTGATACGGTTTTAACCATATTTTAGAAAAAAAAATCCGGTAAGGTTGTGAATTATACGTTAAAATTAAACTGACATAAAATAAAATAAATGTCGATGTTTAGTTATGTCGTAGAAGCCTTGTGAAGGCACGTGCAGACTGGCGCGCCTTATCGCGCGACGCGACACCGGTAATTGTTCTACCGTGAAGTTTTCTTAGAATTGATTTATCAGGCTCTCGCGTCACGCCTGGTCACGAAAGCCTTGAAGCAGGGAGCAGGAGCAGTTTAAAAAATAATGTTTAACTTACCCATCTTCTAAAGCAGCAACAAAATATCCAACAGTAGTTCCTCTTAATCTTCCTTTAGCTACATTGTCTATAGCCGTTAGTAGTTTTATAGGTTCTCGCGTGGCAACACTGATGTCCCATAGACAAATGGTACACTTTTTAAGCGCCACATTCTGAGATTTCTTGTGGACTGTGATTATTACATTAGATTTTGTTTCAGAAAAATACATTTGTGAAATTCTTGTGCTATTCAGAAAAAAAAGATTTTCGGCCGTTATTAGCTTCGGAGAAATAGATACATAGCCTTTACTAAATGGGTAATTGGTAATATTTAATTCGGAAAGTTCTGTGTTGCCACTGTTAGAATTCAAAACACTACATATTCTACTTTCTATTCTCTTTAAAAACTTTCCCAGACGATGAGTATTATACTCATTCTTTTTTAATTTCGATTTGTATGTTTCGTATGGCAACATTTCGCTGGGTCCGACGCCATCTTTCTGCTCAAAGAAGATGCGTAACGGATCTGTTTTATAATTTCCATCTAGGTCAATCGTATTATTCTTTTCTACATCCACACTATGCGTAGTCAAAAAAGTGAATTTAGTTAAATAATCTTCCATATTTTTACTATATTTTCGACCTTCGACTTTCTGTTTAATACAAATATAGTTTTTTGTAAATTCAACTGGGTGTTGGGTCCATTTGTGCACACATTCTATCTCATCCGTTTGTATTTCCTCAGTAATCCCATCGTCAAAAGTTTGTACAGCAATTTGAGTATAATTCGATCTGCCGAAAGTCGCCATATAGAGGTCATACGAAATTGGTTTCATTTCGAACAAACTGTATGACATTTCGTGCAAAGTTATTATGCTCAGCAAATCCTTTGCGCGTTGTCTTAGCCTATCTCCTATCCTTTTCTTTCGTCGGTTCTCTTTTGATTTTGTGAAGTCAATGAACAGAGGTCTGCAAAGAAACACATTGAAAATTAGTAGGACTGTTAAATCCTACTTTATAAACTTGAATGTGTCATTTGCCCAGCGTTGCGACGGTGAAATCTTCATTCGTATCGACCTGAACTAAATAATGATAGCTCATGCCATATATAATTTCGGCTGTCATTCGTAAATCTTTGACACTCGTCACTGGTAGTCAGAAGCCCTGAAAGTCTCTAGACAACCAATCTTAGCTAAGGGGTATCGTGTGACCCAGTAACTGGGTTTTGAAGGTCAGATAGGCAGTCGCTCCATATAAAATACTGGTATTCAGCACCATCCGGTTAGACTGGAAACTGACCCCTACATAGGAAAAGACTAGGCCCATGAGGATAACTAGTGAAGACTATGCTACAACACAAACCTGTCAATAACTTCTGTGTGCACCGTCCGTATGCTGGATACAGCACTGGAACTACTCATCTCCTGGAAACCCTCGTCAGTTAACGAGCTAGGCTTCTCGCCGGCCTCAGCTGTCTCCAGAATAAAGTCTAAGGCAACTGGTTTAAGTTTATTCGCTGAACGGTCACGGAGGTCGAAACTGCCTGGAATTGAAAACATATCTTGAACTGTCATTGCTATTTAAAACTTAATCTTAAAAAAATAATGTTTTTATATTTTAATGGCAATCACAGTCAACTACATGATGACGGTAATTGGCTAGTAACATGTCTAGGATCGGAAAAAACTACCACGATTTCATTTTACTTTAGGTATACTAAAACTTACCTGAATCCAACATATTTTCTTCATCTTTCACTTCCTTTAACGTCTCAACTGCCTCGCTCTCATCGTCATCATTGCCTTCATCAACCTTATCATCGATGTCATCACTTCCGTTTTGTTCACTAGGTGTAGAATGGTAAGAATCGAAGTCTGATTCGTAGCTCTCGAAATCGTCTTCGTAACTTACGTCTTCGTCACTGGAAACTTTGCTTGGAGGTGTCTGAAAAGGTTTATGTTGTAGGAAATAAAAAGATGAAGTAACTAATAGGAAAATAATCTACAATTCTAATCCCATCTTGGCGAATTTATTCAACATGGCGTGGCGTGCGGGGGTTTGGCTTGATCAGCTGGTCTATTCTGTATAGATCTCACCGTGAAAACTTAGGTGAAGTGAACGTAAAGTGAGCTGTCATTCCATCTAATACTAGAGATTGACACTATTGACAGCTCACTTCACCTAAGTTTTCACGGTGAAATTTTTATTTACAGAATACATCGGCAGTTTTTCTTATACCAATTTGTGGCAAAAAAACGCCCTTTTGTGGACATGATATTTATTCAGATTTGTTACTGTTGTAATGACAATCATGTCAGTTGGTTTAAAT